>LNAC01000238.1:2397481-2490955 GCA_002007465.1 Ailurus styani | reverse complement strand
TTTTTTTTTTTTTCTTTTTTTTTTTTTCTTTTTTTTTTTTTTTTTTTTTTTTTTTTTTTTTGAGCTTCAACAAAGCCTGTGAAAAAAGGTTGGAAGTTGCCAAATTCTTTTCGTATCTGGGGCATTCAAGGATTTGGGAGCTCACACCCAACATGTTCAGATTCATGAGGAATCTGGTCATATTTACTGCATCTGTGGTGGTTTCTTCCTTCCTTCGCTCTCTGCCAGAAAAGAAAGCAGCTCTTGTCCATCACAGCTGTGGGGAAAATTACCTATTGGATTTTAGTTTATTAGGTTACTTTGTAACACCAGCTCTTTGATGGATTTAAAGTAAATATGATAGAGATAATTCATCTTGTTCTCTTTGCTAACATCGGACAGTTTTTATTTCTCTCTTGAGACTTCTTGAGTATGGATCCCACTTTTTCTGAAAGCCCTTTAATTTTTGTTAAAAGCTATACATGGTAGATTATATATTATGGCAACTCTGGATTCTTTATTTTTTTCCTGAAATTTCTTTAGCATATTTTCTGTACTTAATTGATGTAATCTGTCTCCCTCTTGGTATGTGGTTGCTGATGCTTTATTCCTTAAATGCTTAGTTTTAGTTTTTTGCTTGGCTTCTCAAGAATTGTCCTTGTGTCTGCATGTTATTGGGTTCAGCCAGTTATTTGGGTAGCAGTTATGTCTCAACCCCTGGGACCCAGAGGGCTTCCACCTTCTACTTTTGGATTTGAGTGGTTTGGACAGTATACTCAGCAGAGTTCAGCCTATGCTTAAATCTCTCTTGGCTTTTAGTTTCTGCTGAGGTCTCTCATGTGTCTCTTCCTTGGACACATGCAGAGTTTCCCAGCAAAGTTGAAGAGAGGGACTTACTTGGTCTTAAAATGGTGGATGACATCCTTCTTGCCCCACTTAGGATAGTGACTCCATGGCAGAGATGCAAGTCCCCACCCCAGGCTTTTTTTGTCCCTAATGAGTTTGCTATTTATATTGACATAATGCCATGGGTTTTGCCTTCCACTTAAAATGAATTTTTTCTCCTCTGGTAGTAAGGCTACTGATTTTTCTCTTGTATTAGTGGTTTGTGAGAGCATACAAACAGGTTTTTGCCTTTTGACATCTGATACTGTAGATTAATTCTGTCTGTTTTGAACTTTACATTAATAGAAACATGGAATATTTTGTATCGAATTCATTCATTTTGTTACATGTAACACCTTTTCATTATTTCTTTTTCCTGTAGAATATTGTGTTGTATGAAAACACCACATATTATTTATCCATTCTTCACTCAGTAAGTATTACTGATATTTGCTATTGAACATTCTTGGACTGAGCATTTCTTTCAGTGTACATAGTTCTGTTGAGTCAACTCCAGAAGAAGATCGCTGGGATATAACTGTAGTAAATACCATCGAAGTTTTCTAAAAGGTTGTATCATTAGGGGGGCACCTGGGTGGCTCTGTCAGTTAAGCATTTGCCTTTTGCTCAGGTTATGATCTCAGGATCCTTGGATCAAGCCCCACATCAGGCTCCTTGCTCAGCAGGGAGCCTGCTTCTCCCTCTACCTGCAGCTCCCCCTTCTTGTGCTCTCTTTCTCTCTCTCTCAAATAAATAAATAAAATCTTAAAGAGTTGTACCAATACATACCCTCTCCAGCAGTGTATGAGATCCCCACTTGTTCCACAGACTCTCCGACACCATATGTATTGCCTGCCTTTTCTCATCCTAAGCATGTTGATGTGTTTGAAGGGGTATCATTATCAAGGTGGAATTTGCATTTCTTTGATGACTGAAAATCCTGGATGTTTACTTTAGCTATCTGGATATCTTCTTTTATGAAGTACTATTTCCAGTCTCCTGCTCATTTTTCTACTAAAGTGTGGTCTTTTTCTTATTGATTTGGAAGTCTTTGTATATTTCACAACTGCTTTGTCATAGCCACTGGTCTGATTGCTTGGGAAACAGACGCTGAGATAGAGATAGGCACACAGGAAGTTTATGGTAATCTCAGGATCAAAACACTTAGTGGAAGAAAGGACGCAGGACTGGGAGAGGAGAAAAGTGTGCTATGATGAAGTCACAGCAAAGGCTCTTCAAAATATTAACACCCTGAAACATGAGAGCAAAGACTGGACATCACCGTGTCAAGTCATTAGATGCATGGTACCTCCAGGAAGAGATCTGACCCTAGACAGGTTCGCTGTCTTCACTGAGGGCGGTTGCCATGGGAGAAGACAAGTTGACAATGCCAACTATTCCAGGAGTTGGTGAAATGAATGCTGGTGGCCAGCACATGAAGAATCTAGTGCATTTAGGGCGCCTGGGTGGCTCAGTGGGTTAAAGCCTTTGCCTTCGGCTCAGGTCATGATCTCAGGGTCCTGGGATCGAGGCCCGCATCAGGCTCTCCGCTCGGTAGGGAACTTGCTTCCTCCTCTCTCTCTGCCTGCCTCTCTCTCTCTCTCTCTCTGTGTCAAATGAATAAACAAAGAATCTTAAAAAAAAAAAAAAAGAATCTAGTGCATTTAGATATATGTATTGCAAATATTTACTCTCAGTTTGTGGTCCACTTTAGCCTTTCTCCTTGATGTCTTTTGATAAGTAGGAGTTTTTAATTTTCATGTGGTTAGTTTTATCAATCTTTGCCATTATGATAGCATGATCATTTGTAATTTCACTTACAAAACCCTGTACACTATAACACTGTGAATAATTTTCCCATGCTTCATTCCAGAAACTTTCCTATTCACTGTTCCATTTATATGTATAATTCATCTGGAATTGATTTGAGTGTGTGGTGTGAGCTAGAGGTCAAGATTTGTTTTGTGCCAGTTGACCCAGAATCACTTATTGAAAAAAAATCTTTCCACATTTTCTACTTTGGTCATAAATATTTGTATCAGCATTTTTTTTTTGTACTTTCTATTTTGGACTATGGGTCTGTTTGTTTTTTCTTTTGCCTATACCTTAGTGACTAAAAATCTAGCTATCTGGATATCTAGAGGGTCTAAGAAGACACGATAGTCCAACTGAATTTGTGAATATTATTTGAATTCTGGTTCACATAAGGAAACTGTAGAAGACAATTTGGGGACAGTTGTGGAGATTTGAATGTGTACATTAGATGATGAGAAAAATTATGTTAATGTATGTGATAAATAAGTCAGGCAAGATACTGTTCTTATTTTTAGTAGATTAATGCTAAAATCTTAGAAGTTAAGTGTCACAAGGTCTTCAAGGTATTTTCAAATTTTTCAGCAAAGGAAAGAATATGTAAGATGGATAAAGACCAAAAAGAGCAACATGCTACCCAAACCAAATTCAGTGTGTATTTTCCTATTCCTGTAGTCTTTTTTTTTCAAATCTTTATAAAAAGTTGGAAAACTTAATTGGAAAATAATTTAAATGCTCCTAGAGAAATTCTGGGTAAATTCTTAAAAGGTCTAGATGAACTCTTTCAATAAGAATTTTGATGAACTCTTAAAATAGAATCATATATACTGGTAATCAAACCATAGATACTTTGAAAAGATGCACTTTAAGTCGACATGCTTTATTTTATCATAAATGCATAATGTATTCTGCACATGACATCTTTGATATACTTTATATACTAATTGGGCATGATATATTAAAAAACAATGTTACAAGCTAAATGAGTTAGGAATTAAAATTCAATGTATATAATGTTCTTACAGTGTTAAGGGGATCAAAAAGTTATTTGGAATAACACAGAAGTGATGACTATAAAAATATATTATTGCTTCAAAACAAATTTCAGACTTCAGATATTTATTACCAACTTATTCAGTGTACAAAATTGGAATATTATCAACTAGGGTATTTTTGACTATAAATCTTATATTCAGCTTACCTGTAATCCAAATCTAAATTTAAAGCCATTTATATTTCTTATTTATCCAGTATAAGGAAGTCATGTTTAAAACAAGAGTTACATACTGGAAGATAATCATGAAGTATTTGTATTGTATGTAATATAATAAATTACAAGAGGCTTAGGTTACTGACTCTAAAAAAACTGAAATTCAAATTGAAAAATATTACACCTGAAAAGATGGTCAACATCACTGATCATCAAGGAAATGCAAATCAAAACCACAGTGAGAGACCACATTATACCTGTCAGAATGGCTAAAAACAACACAATAAACAACAGATGTTGGTGACAGTGTGGAGAAAGGAGAACCCTCTTGCACTGTTGATGGGAATGCAAACTGGTGTAGCCATTCTGGAACATGGTCTGGAGGTTTCTCATCAAGTTAAAAATAAAACTACCCTATGATCCAGCAGTTGCACTACTAGATATTTACCCAAAGAATATGAAAATACTAATTCAGTGGGATACAGGCACCCTGATGTCTATAGCAACATTATCTACTAGAGCCAAATTATGGAAACAGCCCACGTATCCATGGAGTGATGAAGGGATAAAGAAGTGATATTATGTATATAATAGAATATTACCCAACCAGAAAAAGAATGAAATCTTGCTATTTGAAGCAATAAAATCAAATCCAGAGAGTGTAATGCTAAGCAAAATAATTCAGTCAATGAAAGACAAATACCATTTGATTTCACTCGTATGTGAAATGTGAGGAATGAGACCAAGGAGCGAAGGGAGGAAGGAGAAAGAGGCAAACAAGCAATGGACTCTTAACTCTAGAGAATCCACCCATGGTCACCAGAGGGGAGAGGGTAAGGGGGTAGGTAAATAGGTGATGGCGATTAAGGAGTACACTTGTAATGAGCACTGGGTGATATATGCAAGGGTTGAATCACTACATTGTACACCAACACTAATATTACACCCTAGGTTAACTAACTAGAATTTAAATATAAGCTTCTAAAAATACTGCAGTGAATGCTATATTGATGAGTCATTGATATTTAGGAAATTAAGGATTTGGTTTTTTTTTCCCTAAAATACGATATGATTCTCAGTGAAGTATTTTAATAAATGTGCCACATGAGTAGATGGTTACATTTGGGATTGATTCTCCAGCCTAAGGGATATATTTAATTCTGTCAAAATGGATTACAGGTAGAAAATATAGCTCCTCCAAATTAAAATGTATTCATAACTTTGAGGAATACAGTGCCAAAGTAATGACTGCCCAATATGGGCATCTAGAAAATAAGATAACAGAAAATATAATCATGTATTATGTAAATGTTACTATAAGCTCCTAAGTATTGTGATTACGTTTTGAGTTTTACATTATTTTATGTACAATTTGATTAAATGAGATGCTCAATTTAAACCTATTTGAAATACAATCATATGAAATTTGTTTTCGTATAAATTTGCAAAATGATTTTGTTTGATGTAATTTCTAATTCTAAGAAATAAGGGATACTTCATTTTTTAAAATATCACTTGAGGAAGCTTAACTCTGTAGAGACACTGTGTAATGGGGCCGACCATATAGGCTTCTCAAAGCGGTGCATAGATGCTTTGACACATAGTATCATCAGAATCCTGAGTAGCAGTTCAGCACAACCTTAGCTAGTACACGGATGCTCTCCATGGAATACTTATTGGAAGAAGAAACAGAAGTCTTACAAATATGTCTGCTAATATTCTATCATGGATGAGTCACAGCCTTCTTTTTGCTTTAGATCTCAAATCCAGANATTTATTTCACAGAGGGAGAGAGATCACAAGGAGGCAGAGAGACAGGCAGAGAGAGGGGGGGGGAAGCAGGCTCCCCGCTGAGCAGGGAGCCCGAACAGCCTTCTTTTGCTTTAGATCTCAAATCCAGATTTTGAACAATACACAGATTTTTGACCTCCAATTTCCAATAACCTTCTTAGGGAAGTTGCACCTATGTTAGTAAGGATTTACAAACTCACTTTGCAATGTCTCTAGAATGAGTTTGATCCTCTTGTGGGTAATAAGTATGGATATAACAAACTAGGTATACTCTTTAGGAATTGTTGCCGACTGCCATTCATACATTCAAGTATATTTTAATCCAGTCTGAGATATATACATGTGTGAATCCTTATTCAAATGATTATAGGTTTACCTTGACGTTGGAATGAAATTAATGCAAATAAGTCACAAGGGAAAGAATGGCTGTCCACTCACTATAATACCAGAAAACTAGTGGAGCTCTCATTATTGTATTGGAAACATTAATAGCAACCCAATCCTGAAGAAACTTCACCAGGGACTAATTGTCCTCATGTATCATATCCGGGTTACAGAAAAATACCGAGAACTTTTCTGCCACCAAGCTGACAACTGGGAGGTCGCTCTTGGCATGCTATATTTACCATGCCAATCTCAACACTTCTTTTCTTACTTTAGGGCCTAATCTTGGAGATGGTAATGTTTAAAATCAGCCACTTACTTCANACACTTCTTTTCTTACTTTAGGGCCTAATCTTGGAGATGGTAATGTTTAAAATCAGCCACTTCCTTGCTTGTACTAAGAGAAAAAGACGTGAAAATAAGAACCAGCTGTAGCCTTCACTGCGGTATTGGCCAAAGGAACCATACTTTAATAGTTGGAGCAGACAGTAGCATAAGGAAGATGTTTATAATGATTCATAGCCATTAATTATCCAAAATCATAACAAGAGTACACATATGAACAGATTTTGAAGCATCAGAGTACATGTTTGAGTATGTCCAATAAAAAACAGATCTGGAATTAGATAAGAGAGACTTTTTCCAAAAGGACTACTGCAATATGGGGGAACTTTGATCTCAAGATGTGTCGCCCCTCCAAATAAAACAAAAGACCTGTTTTCTTTTATAGGGAAGAATAAGCAGAGTTAGCAGGCACTTTTAAGGGAAAATAGGGCAGGCAGGGCCCATGAGTAGATAGCATGATCAGGGGTTTGAGATGCAGTGTTTTTTGCTGAGTTTATCTCATTTTGGGGTTTCAGGAGAGTGTTCTTGCAATTCAGCGCTTGGACTTAGCAGGAGGGGGTGCAAACTGAAGGTCAGGGGTGTGTGGGGAGAGATACTTGACTTGTGTGTAGTCAGCACAAAATAGAAATTAGGCAATGGGCAATTGTGAACTCTTGGTTAAGTGAGAGCAACAAGTTCTAAAACTTATGCACAAAATGAAAAGAATATTTTGCTACTCCAGGTTAAGACCAGACTACATACCCAGTACCTTTTTCTCTTTTTGAGCTGTACTCGTCTCTCTTGTAACATACACGTTTTTATTTGTTAATATATATTTTTACTCACACATTAGCAAATATGCATATGTACAGTATTACCAAAGAGTGGTTTTAAAGACAACATTATTTCGTAAGTTGTAATTTCAGGTTTTAAAATAGAACAAAATATCGTTACTTTTGTCTTACCTATTACAAAACAATATTTATAGTTCATTGATCGAATTTGTCATCTGAACTTGAGTACTGTGAAGAAAAATGCATTTCTACATAAATAAGAATACGTGAGTGAAAAATACATGAGATTGCCTGTTGGCCATGTCATTTACTCATGTATTTCTTCAAGTTCTAGTTTCTTTTGATATCTGAAGCTATATGGGTGATTAACAAATTATCAGTATTTCATTATTCCAAACTCTAAAGTCTATTAGAGATTTTAATTGATTAACTAATTAATTAAAAGATTTTATGTATTTATTTGTCGGAGAGAGAGCAAGAACAAAGCAGGGGGAGCGACAGGCAGAGAGGGAGAAGCAGGCTTCCCGTTGAGCAGGGAGACCTACGAGGGACTTGATTCCAGGACCCTGGGGTCATGACCTGAGCCAAAGGCAGATGCCCAGCCGAGCCATCCAGGCATCCCTATTGGAGATTCTTAGAAAACATTTCTAATTTAACAGTAAGAGTCATAAATCATAGTTCCTACTGGGAATTTATTTTTAAAATGTAACACCTAAAACTTTATTTAGATAATGCAAGTAGACTAATTTTGAGATCTCAGTATTTTTGGGTGAGATGAGCAGGGAACCACAAATATATTTATGTTGCTGGCAATTGTGAATACGTAACTCACAGAATTCCTATCCAGTGGCCATCTGACCGACCGTGAGTTCCTTTAATTACGTGTCCTATATTGCTAGTACCTAGAAACTTCATGATATCCCATAAAATTTCTCTTAATATTTAATATCCTCAAGTTGGACTTGATTCTCTAGACTAACAGATTTATACTAGGCCTTGTAGATCTCAGGGGTAAAGCAAAATAGCATATTGAACAGAATTCATATTTGTTCTTAAGGCTACCGTTGAATTATTTAAGCCTTCTATGCTTACAGATTGCTTAAATTCTAAACAGTCATGCTGTAAGAATTTATCGTTATCTCACAGAAATGATAATTATCACTGGGCTTTATTAGAGGTAATGTAAAGAAGTTATTAAGTCATTACCGAGACCTTCTGCTAACACAGGTTACATAGATGCAAATAAAAGAACCACGAAAAACGGATCACTCCTGCACTTCTGCCCTTTTTAATTCTAAAAGCGATTTTGTAAACCCATTTTCATTTTTCTGGTCTCACCACACAGGAACCTTAGGGTTCTTGTCTGATTAAATTCCGTCAGTAACCCTCTCGCCCACCCTGGTACCTCTGTATCTTCCCAGCAGTTTTCTCTGAAAAGAGCATCACCGTCTCTAATACGGACAAGCCTCTGATGCCAGGCTAATCCTCTTAAAACACTCCTTTCACCGCATTTATCTTTCTCATAAACCTGCACGGTCCCCTAATGGCTTGTCACATTGAATTCATGTTCTTAAGCCTTGTCTTACCGAATAATTTAAAAACCTATATTAACTTTTACTTTTGTTCTTCTTCCTGTGAGGATTCTCAGACTGTTGTCTGAACTCATTTTGAAGCAGAATAAGGAATCGAGGGCTAAGAACTGCAGAATAATAGGGGAAGGTGATGAGAGAGAGAGAAAGAGAGCGTGCAGAAAAGGGAAAATGTTTAAAGAGAAGAAAGGAAAACAAAACAACCTTGGACCTTAGAATTCAACGCACAAAGCAGTTCGTTTGAAAGAGGAGCCCTCTTCTCTAGAAGCCATGCATGGCACATGGCGTGGGTATTTTTGAGGCAGTGGGTCCCAGGGAGGAAAGTAATTATTCTAAACCATTCATGGCAAAAGTGGGGAGATCCTTAAGGAATTCCCGTTTCCACTGTGCTTTGAATGTGGCCTTTGCCCCCCAGTGAAATCCTATGAGTCAGGTTTTCTCATCTTGCTAAAATAGTCATTTTAACCGTATTTGCATGTGGAAAAAAACTTGCAGGAAGAATATCTGTCAGCCAGCAATGAATGCCTTAAGGCTCAGCTCTGGTTTCTTTTCACAGAATCCCTCATAATTTCTACCCAAATTTCTCCCAGCCTCGGATTATCCATTCACCTGCACATTATTCATGTTATAAACTAGACATTAAACTCTTGATATTACAGATTGTACCTTGAATTTTAATTATGTTCACCTGGCACTCAGGAGGCACATCCAAAAATAATGAAGTCTACCATTCATATTTTAATGGAATATTGGCTTCCAACTACGTACCTGATGGTGTTCTAAGACTGAAGGATAAAGCAGCGAATCAATAAACTAAAAACACTGGTTTCATGGAGTTTTCCTTCCAGTGGGTAGAGATAATAGGTGCATAAATGAAGATAAAAGATGTCTGAGGGCCATAATAAATACAAATAAAGCAGCCATGGAAAATTAATCACTCATATACTTACTATGTCCACATTTTAAAGACCATTTCTTAAAACAGTATTTTTATTCTTCCATCTCAAAACCTAGAAACCTTGGAGTTCTTTGTCTCTCCCTAAATTCTAAATAAAAGAATAAAAAAGTGTAAGAGAGTTAAGAATGTTTCAGTAGGGCATTGCCTTCCACGCCGAGGAATGGACCGAATCTTCTTCAATAGATGATGGGCAGCCACCCGAGGAATTGTGGGAGCAAGCCCAGGGACCGCGGGGGACCCTCCCTGCAGGCAAAGTGAATACTGGGGAAAAGCCCTGAGGCTAGTGCATGGGTAGTGTGTTTGAAGAATGAGACGTGCTCAATGTGACGAGAAAAATCAAAGCAGGAGGAAGCATGGTAGGAGATAAAGTGAGCAAAATATGGCCAGGGGCCAGATTCTGTAGGACCCTCCAAGTCATAGTTCAGATTTTTACCTTTTCTGACTGAGATGCATATTGCATTTCTTTTCATTCTTAGCCCAGGCTGTGCAGGATTATCACCTGAGTAGTTTTAAAAATAGCAACGTCCAGGGTCAGCTCAGAGAAAGAGACCTGGAAAAAGTTACTTTCACCCTTATAAGAAGATATTTTTTAAAAAAGATTTTATTTATTTGACAGAGACACAGCGAGAGAGGGAACACAAGAAGGGGGAGTGGGAGAGGAAGAAGCAGGCTTCCTGGTGAGCAGGGAGTCCAATGCGGGGCTTGATCCCAGAAACCCGGGATCATCCGTGACCTGAGCCCTGAGCCGAAGGCAGACACTTAATGACTGACCCACCCAGGTGCCCCTAAGAAGATATTTTAAAAAAGGAAAAAACAAAAACAACAAAAACAAAAACCAAAAAACACTTGGAAAAACTGATTAAAAATGACTTTTCTGTTGCCCCTGAGAGCGTGGAGGGAAACACCTAAGCCAAAATACGAGCAGAGAAAAAAACCTTCAGGAGGAAATAAGACCCAAGCATGTGTGGAATTGGTGCAGATGTTGCTGAATGGCTAGAAGCTGTGGAGAAGATTCAGTGGAAAATCCTTAACGCACTGCTGAAGGCTGCGTGTGGGCTAACATGAGAGCGTGAAGCCCAGGGGCCACAGATAGAAAGGGGTCTGAACTCTCTTGTAGGCGTTTCCTCCACAGATTCTACCAGACACACACAGGGAAGTTCGGGGGATTGTGAAAGCCTGTGTGTGTGTATCTGTGTGAGTGATTCTGTCTGGGAGGGAAATAGTAGCTACTGTCAAAATTCCCTCTAGATGGCACTTCCTTTTTTTCCCCCTAAGGAAACAAGAAAGCCTTATTCTTCGGTAGAAACACAATGAAAGGGGTTACTTTGGAACACTGGCAAATGCTTATTGTGGCCAGAGGAGAGGAGCAAGAAAAAAACTCTCCTTCAGGAGAGGAGCTCACTAGACCTGTCATTGTAGCTGGAAAAGAGGCGTGTGTAAAAGCCAGATTCTTAAAACCCAGAGTCGCATTGCCTGGATTGCGTTTTAGTGGGAGTGTCAGAGAATGTCCTTCCTTATCCTACCCCCACCAGGATGCAACCATACTTTGTAAGAATAACACCAGAGCACACCTGAAAAGCCCATGGGAGTTGTATTTTCTCCGATGCACAGTTTGTGGAGAAGATGCAGGTGGAAGGGTGAAATAGATATGAAGAGGAACCATTGGAAAAACAAGGTGTCACTTAGAAAATGTGATCTCTGCCAAGTACTGTGTGTAATCGTAATAGCAAACTCCAATTCTATGCCAGGACCTGATGAGAATAGCACAAACACTTGCACTACAGTCTTAACAGAAGGAAAGATGTGGTCATTTACAATCACAAAAAAAAAAAAATATTCACCTCAGGATCCACTGACCTATACAATTTTCCAGCTTTCAATAAATTACTGGTGTCAGATAAGGTAAGAGAAAACACAGTCTGAAGGGGAAGCCGTCATCAGTTCCAAACTCAGATGTAGCACCGGTGTTGCAACCATCAGACAGGGAATTTAACCGGAGGAGGATTTCTGTGTTACATGTTCTGGTGAAAAGGATGAACAACGTAACAAAATCAGATACGTAATTTGAGTGGAGAGATGGGACGTATAAGAAACGATCAAATGTGCCATAAATAAGTATCACAGTAACAGAGATAAAGAAGGCCTTTCATGGCCTACACAGTAGACTGGATGCAGACAATTTTTGCAGAAAAATAAATGAACTTGAAGATGGGGCAATAGAAATTCACCCAATGGAAATGCAAAGGATGCCAAGTATGAAGAATGAACAAGAAAGCAAACAAACAGAGGAGAAAACGGGGCCTTCAAAAACTGTGGAACAGTATCAGATAGTTTAACATAAGCTTGATAGGAATTCCAGAAAGAGAAGAGAAAGAGAAGGGAGAGGATGAAGCAATATTTGAAGATACATGAGCCGAAAAGTCTACAAAATTAATTTCTGAAGTTAATGAAAATATACAGGAGATAGAAACAAATGAAAATGTAGGCATTTGGGGGTGCATGGGTGGCTCTTGGTTAAGGATCTGCCTTTGGCTCAGGTCATGGTCTCAGAGTCTTTGGATGGAGCCCCGAGTAAGGGTGTCAGGCTATGTGCTCAGTCGGGGTCTGCTTGTCTCTCTCCTTCCTCTGCCCCTCCCCTCTCTCATGAGCACTTGCACGCACATGCTCTCTCTCTCTCAAATAAAATCTTTTTTAAAAATGTTGGTATATTTTATTCCAAATATAGAAAACTGGAAATTCTTCAAAGCAGCCAGAGAGGAAAAAAGCACATCACCTCCAGAGTAACAGGATATGAGTGATTACAGATGTCTTGTCAGGAATTATGAAAGTTTTAATACAATAGAATGACACTGCTGTTTAAATAAAAAAAAAAAAGGAAAAGGCCTCTCCATCCAGAATTTACACCCAGTGAAAATAACCTTCAAAAATCAAAGAGAACGGGTATATTGAAACCCACTTTACTATCTTTGCAGCTCTTCTATAAATCAAAAATTGTTTCAAATAAAAATTAAGAATGAAATATTTTCTCCATCAAACCAAGATTGAAGCCATGTATTGCCAGCGGACCAGCTCTGCAAGAAACATTGAAGGAAATTATCCTGGCAGAAAGGATGTCCCCAAAGTCAAAACTGGATCTACTCAAAGAAAAGAACATTGGAAATAGAATTTGAAAAAGATAAATCATTTTCCTCTCATTTGTAATTGCTCTAAAAGATGACCTTTTAAAGCATGAATGAAAGCATATGTAAATGTATATAATGTTAGTAGCACAAAGGATGAGAGGGAGACAATTGGCATTTTTTGTAAGATCCTTACAAAAACATGAAGTAGTATCATTTTATTTGATGGGATAGTAAATTGTTTAAATGTTTTTTGTAAATACTGGAAACTCCTAAAAAGATTTTTTTTCAGGAGGTATATAGAATAGTTTGTAATATATGAAGTGGGATATAAAACACACAAAAAGTTAAGCCCATAGCAGATATAAAGAGTAGAACAAAAAGAAATATACATCCAACGCAACCAACAGAAAAGAGCTAGAAGGAGGGGCATCTGGGTGACTCAGCTGGTTAAGCATCTGTCTTTGCCTCAGGTCATGATCCCGGGGTCCTGGGTCCTGGGACCCAGTCCCCTCTGAGGCCTCCTGCTCAGCAGGGAGTCTGCTGCTCCCTGTGGCTCTGCTCCTCCCCCTGCTCTAGCTCTTTCTGGCATGCGCACTCTCTTTCTCCCAAATACACACATACATACAGTCTTTTAAAAAATAGAAAAGAGCTCTTCCTTCGGCTCAGGTCATGATCTTAGGATCCTGGGATGGAGGCCCGCATCAGGCTCTCTGCTCAGCGGAGGGCCTGCTTCCCCCTCTCTCTCTGCCTGCCTCTCTGCCTACTTGTGATCTCTCTCTCTGTCAAATAAAATAAATAAAATCTTTATTTAAAAAATGGAAAAAGAGCTAGAAGGAGAATGTTAATTTAATCATATCAATTACCACTTTAAATTATCGCCAAAAGAAAGCTGGGGTAGCTGCCTTAATTTCAGAAAAGTAGATCCCGGAACAAGTAACATTGTTAGGGATAAAGAGGAAAATGATGTATAAATAGAGGGATAATTTAAAAAAGTAATAGTGAGTGTATATGCTCTTAACAGAGTTTTGCCTCATAACTATGTGAGGCAAAATATGTATATAAAAGAAGGAATAGAAAAATGAACAGCTAGAGTTGTGTGCCTGAGCGTGCTTCTGCCAGTGGTTGATGATGTGAGAGGTTACGCATGTGTAAGAACACAGATGGCCTGAGCAACACCATCAACCGGCTGTACCTAACTGACTTCTATAGAGCTGCACAAATAGAGTCAACTCCCTTGACAATGATTCAAAGCCATTTTTATGGAGAAATGATAGCCTCTTCAAGTCATGGTTTGGAATACTTGGACATCCATATGCTGTTACATTAACCTTGACACATACTTTATACCTTAGACATCTATTAGCTCAAAGTACACTAGATGCCTCAATGTAAAATGTAAGACTATAAAACATCTAGGACAAATTTATGTGACCTTGCATTTGATGATGATGTAAGGTGCTGTACAGGGAGTATTGAGGATGATTAAACTATTCTGTATGACACTTTGGTGGTGGCTACGTGACTGCATTTATCAAAACCCATCAAGAGGCACACCACAAAGATAAACTTTTAACGTCTACCCACTTAAAGATATATCTACAAAGACATAGGTGATATCCAGGATGAAGTGTAGCAAATTAATCTAGCCATATTACAAATATGGTAGACTCTCACTGCAGGGGATTAGAAAAAAGTAAGTAGAGCTAAATAACTTGGGAAGCAGCTTCTGGTCTAGATACTGGAAAGCTAAATATAAAAGGAACCATTCATAAACACTGTAATTCAGTTGGCAAATTTGTTTTTCACAGGGGTATGGTTTAATAATCTGGAAACGACTCTACATGCATACTGGGAATGAACAAATCAGCCAATAAATTATAGATAATGGAAGCCAGTTTTCCTCCTGTCAGAGAAAGAATTTACAAACCACCAAGAGAAAGGCGATCATGGAAACTACGGTGCTGGATTATAGTCAGAGATACAATAATGAACTCATATTTATTTTAATGTACTTATAAATAGAAGTAGAAATGAATATAGCCATGTATGTATACATAGGTTAGTATACATAGACATGTTTTCTGTGTCAGAGGTTAGAAACTGTGACCTCCCAGGAGCAAGGATATCACCTAGGTCTTGGTTTTTAAAGGAAGCTGGGTCCTTGGAGAAATGTCTGATTCAAAGTCTGGGCAAGAGAAATATGGAATAAACTCGAAAGCACCACAGGCCATAAAGTAAAAAAGTAAAGTAAAAAAGTGTAAAAACAAATAATGGGCAAAGTATTTAAAAAATGTACAGTAGACAGTCTGAAAGGACCCCCAATGGTCAAAGATCAATTTGAGGAAAAAATAGGTTATAATTAATGAAATAAATATTTATGAGTCCATACTAATATAAATAAGTATTTTAATAAATGAATGGGGAAAGGATTTCCAAATAAACCGTGTAAAAGGAGTTAGGGAAATAACGAAATTACCAGAATACCACAGTAAACATTGCTGAAAACACAGTTAAACATTGCAAAATTAGTTGCTGAAAATTGGTTGGTAAAACTTTAAAGAGAAAGAGGATATTTTCAGTTAAAAAAAAGTCTCCCCAAGATATTTATTTATTAGTATGGTGGTTTTGACTTATGTCCACAATTTCTTAGGTACTCTTCCCTTCTGGAGGTGGATTTTAATCCCCTGTTCCTTAAAATGAATAGGACATAGCTAATCACTCCTAACACAGTAGGGAAAGGAAAAAAAAATAGTAACTAAATAGTAACTTTACTGAGGGAAAATTCAGCCAACATCAACTTAACCAAGTAATCAAGGTTATATGACAAATAGTAAGTCCTGTTTATATCATGTATCCTAAGACATGGTGCAATGAGAAGGACACATCACTTCTGTGGTATTCTTTCCAAAAATTTATAACCTCAATCTAATTAAAAGTAAACAGACAAACCCAGGTTGATGGATATTCTACAGATGGATGGATAATCTAACCAGCACCCTTGAAGAAGTGTCTAAGAGAATAAAAAACAAAACAAGAAGCAACAACAAAATAAAAAAAAAAACAAAAAAATCACAAGGGAATATCAAGAATCTTCACGGATTGTGGGAAGCTGAGGACATGAGGACTAAATGCAGAATGACGTCCTGGATTGGATCCTGGAGCAGAAGGAGGACATTAGCAGAAAAACATGGAATCCAAATATTGTATGTAGTTTAGTTAATGCTACTGAATCAGTGTTAGTGTCAATCTGTGTAGCATAGTCAATCCAAGAACTCTCTGTAGTATCTTTGCCAGTCTTCTGTAAATCTGAAATAATTAAAAAAAAAAACCACTAAAATTAAAAAAGAAAAATCCAATTCCTGTCTTTACTACCAGATTTTAAATGTAATTAGTATAAGCTCAGGTCAACAAAGGAGTATTTCCGTTTAATATTTATAATGTCAGTGTTTTTTAAAAAATGAATGCAAAGCAAGTTTTAATTAAATAGTGGAAATTATTACTCTAAACAAATAATTAGCATTAAATATTTTTGAGTAAAAGAACCATTACTCCTTATTTACAATTCGGTGTTAGATCTTGGGCGACTCTCTTGAGTATGCTGCTCTTTTAAAAACTATATTTGCTCCTAGCTGCATGACAATAGATTAAGATTTCTTGGGTAGTATACTATTACTGTCCCTTATTTTAACTTTTTCTTTTTGTTTTTGTCGAAGATGATTAACATAGAGTGTTATGTTAGTTTCAGGGGTACAAATATGATTCAACCATTGTATACATCACTCAGTGAGCATCACAGTAAGTGTGCTCTTGATCTCTTTAGCTTTCATTTTTTTATTTTAACTTTTAATAATTAACTCTTAATAATCAACTTTATTGAGGTATAAATTACATAGAGGAAAATGCAAGCATTTTGAATGTGCTCTTGGTTTAATGTTGATGAATGTATGCATCCATGTAGCCACCCTGTCAATCCAAATATAGAAGAGATATTGAACAGTTCCATCACAGAAGCTCCCTGGGACCCCCTTGTATTAAATTCACAAGCCAGCATCCCCCTGCCACTCCCAGATTTGGGGAGATGCTGATAAGCTTTCAGTCAATTAATTTTGCCTGTTCTAAAGTTTTACATAAATGAACTAGAGCTGTATGGAACATTTTTATATCCAGCTTCTTTCTCAGCATAAGCATGCTGTTGGGTATATCAGTTGTTCACACCTTTTTATAGCTTTTTGAATTGTGTCCAGTTTGGGACCAATATAATTAAAGCTGCTATAAACATGTTTTATGAGTTTTTGTGGTCATATGTTTTCATTATTCCTGGATAAATTTATTTATTTGACAGATTGAAGAGAGAGAGGGGAGGACAAGCAGGGAAAGTGACTGGCAGAGGGAGAGGGAGAAGCAGGATCCCCACAGGATCCAGCAGGGCTCGATCCCAGGACCCAGGATCATGACCTGAGCTGAAGGCAGACACTTAACCAACCAGCTGAGCCACCCAGGAGCCCTACGTTAAACTTTTTAAGAAACGTACAGGTTCTTTTTAAACAGCTATAAAATGTTAGACTCTCATTAATAATTAATGGAAGTTTAGTTGCCCCACGTTGTTGTCAACACTTAATATTGTCAAACTTTTGTCATGTAATCTTTCTAAGAAGTGTGTGGTAGTACTCACTGTACTTGACTCTGCATTTTTCATAAACTAATACATCGAGCTCTCTTTCACATGTTTACATTTCACATAATTGTTTTTGTAAAGTCTCTATTGAAATCTTTTCATGATTTTTTTTTAAAGATTTTATTTATTTATTTGACACAGAGAGAGAGATTACAGCAGGCAGAGAGGCAGGCAGAGAGAGGAGAGAGGAGGAAGCAGGCTCCCTGCTGAGCAGAGAGCCCGATGCGGGCCTCGTCCCAGGACCCTGGGATCATGACCTGAGCCGAAGGCAGAGGCTTTAACCCACTGAGCCACCCATGCACCCTCTTTTCATGATTTTTAATGCATTATTTACATTATAATGATTGAATTATCAGCATCCTTCATATTTTATGGATCTAAATTGTTTTGCCACTTGTGTTTCGGAAATATTTTCTCCCAGTCTGTGGCTTGTTTTTTTCTTTTTGTTAACATATTCTTTCAAAAAGCATGTATTTTTAATTTTAATGAAACTTTATCATTTATCATTTTTTCCATTTATCATTTTTTTTATCTTTCACTATTAATGCTGTTAAGTCCTAAGAAATATTTGCCTAAACTTCAAAACACTTTTTCCATGGTTTTTCCCTTACATTCGAATTGTTGTAGATACAGTATTTTGTGAGATTGAAATGACTTTTTCCTCTGAAATAGCTGCTAATTAGAAGCACTCCCTTATTTAAAATGCCATCCTTCTGGGATTAGATTAGCATGAATTAAGACTTCCTTTATCCTCCTTTATCTTTCTCAGAAGCTGTATAAATAATTTAATTAGGTTCTGTAAGCTTTGCTGCAAAGAATGACTCAAAATATGTGTGTGGATCTCTAGAGGTTGGGCCCTTGATTTATTTATGTATCAGACAACCACGCTGAAAAAATATGTGGTTCTTCAATGTGTTTTTCTCCTTAAAGGATTGAATTATAACCTTCAAAAAGGGCAGGTAACATAATTAAATTTGTTTATAACTCATAGTGTCCACATCTGATTAACATGCACCAAACTCAATCTTCTATTATTTCTGGATACTTTCCTGTGTTAAGTTACAGGTTCCGATGAACTTGGTGTCTGTTGTCTATTTTAATCTTGCATGTTTCCTTCTGGGCAGTGTTAAGAGGGCGAGTAACTAATGAGTGGTAAGTCTGAGCTTCTGACCTCTGAATCCCACTGTTTGCCCCAGGGAGCTTGTTTGAACATTCCCCCACGTCTGGGAGTCCTTAGGAAGCACAACTGACAGAATTGCAGAACATTTTCTGGGATATTGTTTACTTGGCAAAGACTTGTTACAGTCACTGTCTTTCCAACCACATGTCAAACTTATTTTCATGGGAAAATGTGGTGCCCAGAATAGGATTCTTGCGAGACCACAGTGTTTCTGGGTGGAGTGAGGAGAAAATCAACTTTGTTGATATACTATCAGAATATAAATTATTTTCATTATCTAATATAAATCCAATGTAAAGACCCACCCAATAAATTAACACGTTTTTATATGAGAGCTAAGGACTGAATGCTACTTATTCTTTATGGCTTATGCTTTAATTTATATGTATCTTCAAAATTGTATATGTGTACAGAGAGAGAAAGAGGGTGGGGAGGTATTTTTATTACAGTGTTTAATCTTGGAATGAAAAAAAGCAGACAGGGTTTTCATGATGATTGCTCCCTTTGTACAATTATATTACACATAGTTTGTACCATATGATTCAGTATTTATGGAGTTGAAGATTATCTACTTGTTCCACTTTTGCATTAAGTGTTTTCCCAAATAGGCTGTATTTATATGTTAGTGTATCACTAAAAAGTGGTCACGACCCCTTGACTCTCTTGCTTTAGCCACCTGTCCTGGTTCTCTGTCCAGCATCCCTCTCTGGATAAGAAAGAATGGTTTAGTTGGGTTGGTTTATGTATGAGCCAACCGAAGAAGAAATATAATTAGTCGAAGTGAGTTAGTTTTCTTACAGAAGAATAGAGGAGAACCAGGCCAGAGAAAAGGACAAGAGGCAAGAGAGTTTAGGTTGAAAGAAACATGGCTATTTCTCAAGATCAGTCTGGTTAAGAAAGTGCTTAGAACAATAGAGGTCACTGCTGTAGATATCTTGAAAGTTTTTAAACTTTTTGTGTATCTGCGCCTCTTTAGAGAGGCACAGCTCCACAGAGAGAATATTCTCCTGCCTAACACCTGTCAGTCCCTTCATTCTCCTGCTAGGAGGAGGTTGGACAGAAGGGGTAGATGGCTTCTCTAGGTTTTATAATAAGAAGAGGAAATTTCCTCCTACCAAGACACAGCAGTGGTGATTGTACCAGATAAGAATTTTCTTTGGAGAGTGGGTAAGTATTATATTGCTACAGGCAGTGAAGACCACAGCATTTTCCATTCATGTGCAAACCTCCCCACAGTGTAGTGGGAAGCCTTTCGGTTTCCCATATGTTGATGTAAGGTGCTTGGGAAGATTGGACTCCAGCTAAGCCTGGATAAAGCCCATGAGCTTCAGAGAGGTGGGGAAAAACAGGCTTCCCACCTGTGGCCTGGAGTTTGCTACAGAATGGGGAAGAAAGTGGAAATGAGGCAGAATACGAGTCTGCTTGAGATGGGACTGTCAAAAAGTCAACATAAAAGGCTTTTTTTAAAAGCCCTTTTTAAAAAATCTGTATTTTCTTAAACATGAAATGAATGCTATCTGTGTATTTCTCTGAGGCCTTGAAAGTGCTTTTGTTTTGTTTTTGTCTTAACATAACGATATGTAAATCTCATTTTATTATATTTTAATAAGAAGATGTACTAATGTACTAATACTGAACTTAGTATATAATAGAAGTGCATCTTCTAATATTCAAAATCTAACCTAACAGTGTATTTTTATTTTTTTATTTTATTTTTTAAAGATTTTTATTTATTTTTATGACACAAAGAGATCACAAGTAGGCAGAGAGGCAGGCAGAGAGAGAGAGAGGAGGAAGCAGGCTCTCCCCTGAGCAGGGAGCCCAATGTGGGGCTTGATCCCAGGACTCTGGGATCATGACCCAAGCCAAAGGCAGCCGCTAAACCCACTGAGCCAACCAGGTGCCCTTAATGGTTAATATTTTTAATCACTTGCCTCCTGGGTCCTAACACCTAGAACAGTGCTAGGTCCAAGGTAGGCACTTTATAGTGCCTGCTGAATGAATGAATTTGTTTTCTTCATTAATTCTCTTCCTTCACTTTCCTTCTTCTTATGTATTCATTTCTTCCTTGTCTGTTCAAAAAATTGTGGACAGTCAATATGTTTTGAAGTAAAAACAGATGCCAAATTACCATAGCAAAGGAAAGTATATTCTTATAGATCATATGTACTTGAGTATTTCTATCTTCTGAGAAAAAAATGGGTATCTTCCATTCTGTTGATGAAAGAATGAAGATAGAGACTGAAAAGCACAAGGAACACCTGATTTGTTCGTTTCAGTATTGTCCTTTACTATAATCTTTGATCAGAGTTACTAGAATACATAAAAAAATAATTGATGTTCTTTTCAACCCTTTCATTTTCTCCTATTAATATATTAGCAAGATGGTAATTAAAGCTAATGTGGCAGGGGCACCTGGGTGGCTCAGTCGATTGAGCGCCTGCCTTCAGCTCGGGTCATGATCCCAAGGTCCTGGGATCGAGTCTCACATCAGGCTCCCTGCTCAGCGGAGAGCCTACTTCTCCCTCTCCCATTGCTGCGCCCCCTGCTTGTACTCTCTCTGTCTGTCTGTCTCTCTATCAAATACGTAAAAAATACAAAAAAAAATCTTTGAAAACTAATGTGACAAAAATTATCTGTAAAATTAATCAAACACTAGAATAACCAAAAATGACTATAATTTGTTTTTCCTGACCCAGTGTTAAGCTTTGAAGAATATTTATTTTCTTAATTGAATAAAGTTAATGTAGTAAACTTTTTAATCCTATGCAGAGATATTGAATCATCTTATAAGAGAAATAATCAGAACCTAAGGCATTATTATTATTTTAGGAGGGTTCCAGATTTAAGTATGGGAACAAGTTTTAATGAACAATTTCTGAGTCTTGTGAGTTTTGTGTGAAAATGCGTGTTTATTTGTGTATGTTGTGGTAGAGTGGTGTGCTCCTGATTTTTTGGAAGTAGGGGTAGACATTGGAAACATGGAGGGGAAGACTGAGTCCACTAGTGTTTTCTCCTCTTTTGTTCTAGAATGATAATTATATCCATATATAATTGCACATTTTGCCAGGTAATCTTTATTTTTTGGCCTGATTTAAAATCAGAACCAAATTTAATTACTGAGAGCATTGGTGAAAGAACCCCAAATTATAACTACACTGATATTTCTATGTGTCATATATCCTTCCTTAATTTTAGTAGCATTACAAAAAATGTGCATCGAGGAACCAGTGTTGCTAAGTTAAAAAACAAAAACAAGGGGCACCTGGGTGACTTAATGCTTTAAGCATCTACCTTCATCTCCAGTCATGGTCTCAGGGTCCTGGGATTGAGCCCCTCATCAAACCTTGCATAGAGCTCCACATTGGGCTCCTTGCTCAGCGAGGAGTCTGCTTCTCCCTCTCCGTCTGCCCCTTCCCCCTCCACTGGTGCTCTCTCTCTCTCTCAAATAAATAAATAAAATCTTTAAAAACAAAGACAAAAGAAAACAAAAAATATTGCCTTAGCTACTTTTCAGTAAGGGAGAGGAAAAGTCTTGAGCTTTAAATCCCGTAAGTATCAGCAAGTTCCCTTTTTTAAGCTTTATGTTCATGCAGGGATATCTCTAAACTATATATTTCATTTGATATTTTCCATAACTTCAATACACCAGGGATAATTTAAAATTTGCTAAAGATAGGGCGCCTGGGTGGCTCAGTGGGTTAAAGCCTCTGCTTTCGGCTCAGGTCATGATCTCAGGGTCCTGGGATCGAGGCCCGCATCGGGCTCCCTGCTCAGCGGGGAGCCTGCTTCCCCCCCCCCTCTGCCTGCCTCTCTGCCTCCTTGTGATCTCTCTCCCTCTGTAAAATAAATAAAATCTTTAAAAAAAAATTTGCTATAGATAAATAAGCAAATACAGAGAAATTAATAGGCAGGTAGCTACCTTGTGATACACATAGATTAATGCATACACAGTGGGTAGCATAAACGGTTATCTAAATGACTTTCTAAAGATTTCATTTATTTTTTTTTTTAATTTTTTCAGTGATCCAAGATTCATTGTTTATGCACCACACCCAGTGCTCCCTGCAGTACATGGCCTCCTTAATACCCACCACCAGGCGCACCCATCCCCCCACCTCCCCTCCATAACCCTCAGTTTGTTTCTCAGACTCCACAGCCTCTCATGGTTCATCTCCCCTTCTGATTTACCCCAGGTCACTTTTCCTTCCCTTCTCCTAGAGTCCTCCCTTTTATTCCTTATGTTCCACAAGTAAGTGAAACCATATGATAATTGACTTTCTCTGCTTGACTTATTTCACTCAGCATAATCTCCTCCAGACCCATCCATGTTGATACAAAAGTTGGGTATTCATCCTTTCTGATGGCTGAGTAACATTCCACTGTGTGTATGGACCACATCTTCTTTATCCATTCGTCTGTTGAAAGGCATCTCAGCCACATGAACCCTAATGTTCATAGCAGCAATTCCAAAATCACCAAACTGTGGAAAGAGCTGAGATGTCATTTATTTATTTGACAGAGAGAGACACAGCTAGAGAGGGAACACAAGCAGGGGGAGTGGGAGAGGGAGAAGCAGGCTTCCCGCTGAGCAGGGAGCCCCATGTGGGGCTTGATCCCACCAGGAGCCCCTCTAAATGATTTTAAAATGGAGAATTTTCTCTCCTTCACCAAGTCTGTTTAAGAAAAAAAATAGGTAATCAATCTGCGATATAATGTGCCAAGGAATCACCAGTGATATTATTTATAAGGACCTGTAATTCCACATTCCCCAAATAAATATCTTGGATAGCACAGAAACTGATTTTTTTAAAGATAACTTATTAGAATAATGTGGTTTTTAGACACAAACAAATCAATCTAAATAAACATGGTGCTAAGAAATCCAAAACAAGGCAACAGTTAATATTAATACACAGAGTAGTCTATACAGAAGAAAGTTGGTCATAAGACCTAAAATCTAGTCTTCTTTTTTATTAGTCATGAAATGTATGTGTGTGTGTTTCTATATAGTTGTTACATTGTAAGGGATATGGTACTCAGTGATTACTCTGTGCAAAATTCAGATAGCTATTTGAATAGTAGTAGCATGTTCTAGTAAAAAAAAATATTTGGGGGAAAAACTGGCACGTATTTGCTACTTGATTTGGAAGATTTCTTTGCTCCAGGTGTATTTCACAATGTGTGCTCAGGTAGCTATTTTTCCTCAAATAATCTATTTGTTTATTTTAAAGATTTTTATGTATTTGAGGGAGAGACTGAAAGCACAAGCAGGGGAAGGGGCAGAGGGAAAAGGAGCAGCAGGCTCCCCACTGGGAGAGGAGCCCAGTACGGGGCTCGATCCCAGGACCTTGGGGTCATGACCTGAGCTGAAGACAGACACTTAACCTACTGAACCACCCAGGTGCCCTTCTTCATATACCTTAAAACTGATGAAACACCTCTGTCCTTCTTACATGGATTTTGAAAGGTTTTGAATCACATACACAAAAGAATGTGTTGCCTAAACAGAGGTTAATATGTTTGTTGATTGATCTGAAGCAGAGGCAGGAGTGTCTGTCTTCTGATATCTAGTTATTCATTGTTATTTTCAAATGGTTGATGAAGTCACTGCGGTTGATAGAAGGGTGTTTATTGCAAAGGAAAGCATTCATCGTTGGGGCGCCTGGGTGGCTCAGGGTGTTAAGCATCAGACTCTTGATTTCAGTTCAGGTCATGACCTCAGGGTCCTGAGATCAAGCCCAGTGTTGGCCTCTGTGCTGAGCTTGGAGCCTGCTTAAGATTCTCTCTTTCCCTCTCCTTCTGCCTCTCCCCTCCCCCCACCTGCTTACACACTCTCTTTAAAAAAAGTATTCACTGTTCATTGTTTTCCCAAAATACTCTCAAACACTAGTTATCTGAATATTATGATTTGTACACTATTTTTCACAGTGACGGTGATCCTAAGTCTGCTGTAGGACAGTATTTACATAATTAAGTGGGAGGGAGCTTTCAGAAAAGAATGCCTAGTTCTTTCTTGGAAGGAATTTTTAGGCTTCCTTGGTGACAGTACAGTTCTTACAGCTGTGAATGTTTCTGAGCATAAACATTACCTGACCAACCAATTGAAAACCTTCCTGGAAAAGATAAAATATTTCCTTGGAAACAAAATGATCAACTCAGCCAGGCACAATTGTTTGTTTTGAGTGGTTTACACTCCACATTCCTATTTTTCCTATTTTGACGATTGCTTATGTGGGGAGTATAAGAAACTGGTATCATATTTAGCCAGTATGAAATGCTCTATTTTAACAGCACGATTTTTTTCCAGTATACAACCTAATAAATGAGAACTGTTCAAAGTGCAGAATCAGTGAGTTTTCTTCATTAGAATCCAAGCTTCCTCTTGGGGGCTGGCACCCATTCTGGCCCCTAAGTTATGATCCTTCTTCTTCCCCACTTGGAGGGGGTGAAGAATACAGATTTTAGGGTGGAAATTTTTGCCTTTTCACGGGGAGAATGACATGAACTTCATCTTACCAGTGGCCTTGTCTCTCAGTTCTTACAGCTAGGAGGACAAAAGAATTCAGGAGTGCTTTACCCTTAGAAGGGCAGGGAGACTTAACATTTGTGTTTATGAAAAGTGTTCTTGCCGCCGTGGGGAGGGGGAGTTTGGGAACTGGGCTACTTGGGAGGCTCTTCCTCCTGCTAATGCTAGGGAGCAGGTGGTGGAGGTGGGGGGGAAAGGATATTCTGTTGCTAATTCACCCCCTACCCCCACGGGAACACATCTCACTGTGGAGCACTCCAGCCCCTTTGACTGAGAGGATGCTGAAGAAGTAAAGTGAATTACATTCCCCCAAATTCATCAGAGAGAATTTTAGCTTCCTTTTAAAGCTTGTAATATTTTAGTGTTTCATGACCATAGATTGTAGGTCTACCACAAATAGAGAATATTACTTTAATCATTGCTTTGCAGTGACATATACCTTAGATATGGTTGAGTGATAAAACTGCATGTCTACAGTTTATTTATTTTTTATTTTTTTCCCAAATACTTTATTTATTTATATGGGAGACAGTGAGCACGAGCAGGGGGAGGGGAAGAAGGACTGAGTGTCGGAGCCCAATATCGAGCTTTATGTGGGGCTTGATCCCAGGACCCCAAGATCATGACCTGAGCCAAAGTCAGACACTTCACCTACTGAGCCACCCAGGTGCCTCACAAGTCTACAGTTTAAAGGTCACCTGTCTTTGCCTCTTCATCTTGGAGAGAGGGCAGATGAACTTGTTAGGTTTGAAATATTTTCGGATAATTGCAATGTTGCTGTTCTGGTGAATACATTGTGATTTTGAAAGGACTTAACTAATTATATAGTCTCCAATAAAATGCTACAATGTGTCACCCGCTGTATAGTGCTTTGCAAATGTCCATCATTCATTTGGTATCAGGGTTGCACAACTGATGTCACTGGTGACAGTTTAGTGCTTATACTGATGATTCTAGAGCTCTGTGACAAGAGTTACTGTGTTGCCCTGTTTTTTCTGAATTTTTTTTTTCTGATTCTTGATACGCAGAAACAGGTTTTGTACAGAAGAAATAATAGCCGGAGGAGTCAAGAAATGGCTCTGCTGGGTACATCGTATTAACCAGGATTAACTTTTCCTTCACAAAGAATGTACTTGGAGGCTATCATTAAAATTGCTATGTTCACTAGCTTGCTGAGGTCCAGTTGATGTAGCCTAGATGCATTATTTTTAAATCTATTTTTATTTTATCTGAGTTCAGACCTTTCTTAAGCAACAGCGAAGCTCTATAATTTCTGTATAAAGGACTGCTTAATGATGAGGCTTTCTTATAGCCTTCTGGGGAGGAGCAATTGCTGACCAGGGATACCTAAAGGATTTACCAGCAGCGCTGATGGGACTCCTGACGATACTGCCGAATTTGGGGAACATAAATTTTTGTGGCGCTAATTCCAACAATTGTGTACTTGTCTCTGGCAGTGCTCAGCAACCCAGTTTAAAAGCTTAATTATATTAACAAGGCACAATGTAATCAAGGGCTAATTGTGCTTATAAATAAAATGGGGATTCCGCTCTAATTGAGTCACTTTCCTGCTTGAATACCTGGTTGTGCTCTCCGTCACTTGGTGAATAAAATCTTGTCTTTCATTTCGTATTCCGTGCACACGTCTCCCCATCACTGTCCTGTACGCAGACACTTTTCTTCACCCCATTCCATTCTCGACAATGATTATTTTCCATTCTGCTTGCTGCTGTCTTCACCGAATGGAGCTGCTTGTAGTTCCTTGGAGAATCCTTTCTTTCTTTTTCCCCCCCCAGTCTTATTTGTAAAAGACATATCTGATAAAGGACTATTGTAAAAAATATCAAGGAGCTCTTGAAACGCAACACTAAGAAAAACAACACAATTTTAAAATAGGCCAAAGATCTTAACACACCTCACCAAAGAAGACATGCAAATCGCAAATACACATATGAAAGTCATGCGTCGTTAGGGAAATGAAAATGAAAACAATCAAAAGATACCATTACAGTAATATTAGAATGACCACAGCCTGTTACAAGCCAGATAGCACCAAATGCTGGTGAGGACATGAAATTATGAGAACTCTTATCTGCTACTGCTGGGAATGCAAAATGGTACAGCCACTTTGGAAGACAGTTTGGTGGTCTTATAAAACTAAATATACTCTTAACATATGATCTAGCAATCATGCTCTTTGGTATCGACCCAAACAAATTAAAAACTTAGGTCTATCCCAAAGCCTACACACAATTATTCATAGCAGCTTTATTCATAATTGCCAAAACTTGGACGCAACCATGAAGTCGTACAGTATGTGGATGGAGAAATAAACTGTGGTATCCCCAGAAAATGGAATATTATTCAGCACTAAAAGAAATGAGCCGCCATCATAAGACAAGGAGGC
Source organism: Ailurus styani (assembly GCA_002007465.1). Classification (NCBI taxonomy): domain Eukaryota; kingdom Metazoa; phylum Chordata; class Mammalia; order Carnivora; family Ailuridae; genus Ailurus; species Ailurus styani. Next base: position 2,463,316 of record LNAC01000238.1, on the reverse strand, counting down.
AACTGTAGTGCAACTTAATGGACTTAAATGAACTTAATGATATGAAGTAAATGAACAGTGAACCAAAAGAAACTCATTTCTAAATGAAGCCAATCTGAAAAGGCTACGTTCTCCACCATTCTAATTACATTCCATTCTGGAAAGGGCAAACTATGGAGAGAGTAAAAAAAATCAGTAGTTACCAAGAGTTAAGGAGGTAGGGGAAGAATGAATAGGCAGAGAGCAGAGGATTTTTCGGGCTATGCAAATATGATACTATCATGATGAATAAATATCATTATACATATGTCCAAACGCACAGAATGGAGAATACCAAGAGTGAACTGTAATGTAGATTACAGACCTTCATTGATAATCACGTGTCAGTGTAGGTTTTTCCACTGTAACAAGCATCCCCCTCTGCTGGGGGATGCTGATAGTGGGGGAGACTGTGCATGTGTATGGTCAGAGAGTATATGGGAGATCTCTTTATCCCCCTCAGTTTTGCTATGAACTTTAAACTGCTGTTAAAAAAACCAAAAACCAAAAAACCAAAGTCTTAATTTTTAAAAAGTTTTAAAAAAAGTGGGCAGAAGATCTGAATAAGTGTTTTTTAGGGTTTTGGTTTTTTTGGGTTTTGTTTGTTTTTGCTTGTTTGTTTTTGTTTTTGTTTTTGTTTGCTTTTGCCCTATAATGCTACTATCCTCAGGGATCAGTCCCAAGGACTCTTCGTCTTTCTGCTTCTGGGAAGTTTTCTCTGCTATCTGGTTTCCAATGCAATCTTTATGCTGATAAATTCTAAATGCAGCAGTCTCCCCTTTTCCTTTGGGGGATACATTCAAGACCCCTCATGCATACCTAAAACTGTGGATAGTACCAAACCCTATATTGAGTATTTTTTTCCTAAATAAACATACCTATGATAGAGTTTAATTTATGAATAGTAAGAGGTTAAAATAGTAACTAGTAAAATAGAACAATTACAACAATATGCATAAATAAAAGCTCTCTTTCTCTGAAAATAGACTATTGTACTGTCTTTACCCTTCTTGTGATGATGTGAGATGTTGAAATGCCTACATGATGAGATGAATGATGTTGTGACATTGTGACATCATTATGTCACTTTTGACCTTGCAGATCATGTGCCCTTTGGTTCACAGGTCACTGGAACCACAGAATGTAAAAGTGTGGATAAGGGGGAGAGGGGGCGGCTGTATATTTTGAGATATATTTATGTGCCCTTTCCTGAAGTACAATTTTCACCTGAATTTTCATGGAGAGCCACAATTTGAGTATTTCAAATACTCTTGCCTCTTCCCAGACTGCTTGTACTGTACTCTTCCTTATTTTAGTAAGTGGCACTGGCATTCCTCTAGGAACCCACATCAGAATATTGGACATCTCTCCTAACTGCTTTTAACCCAGTCACCCCCTATCCAGCCAAGTGTTCCACCCTCTCATTATCACCAAAATGTGCCTGGATTCCGTGTTCTTTTTTTTTTGTTCTTCCTGTAACCATCATGCTAGTACTACCCTAAAATATTGAAATGTGTATGGGAATGGCTTCTCTCTCATCTATTCTCTCTCTCCTTAATCTGCAGACATATNCCCCCCCAAAAAAAAAAAAAAAAAAAAAAAGAAATCTAATTTTATTGTTCTCTGGGTTAAAGCACTTCCTTCAATGGTACTTCTACAACTTGAGGATAGCTAAACCACTTGGACATGGGTTTCATTGCCTGATGTAATCTGCCCATCTCTTTATAGATTTTCTGTCTCCATGCTCAATCTCCCTTTCTCTCTGCTAGCCATCTGCATAATTTTTAGGTTTTTGAGCTGCTATGCATCCTTTGGTACTGCACTTTACCCCACATTCTATGTTTACTCTCTTGCCCAAAGCCATCTGGCCAGCTCTTGCTTATCTTTTAGTTGTTTCCCGAGTCCAGAACTCAGCTTTGAGGGCGCCTGGGGGGCTCAGTGGGTTAAAGCCGCTGCCTTCAGCTCAGGTCATGATCCCAGGGTCCTGGGATCGAGGCCCACATCGGGCTCTCTGCTCAGCAGGGAGCCTGCTTCCTCCTCTCTCCTCTCTCTCTGCCTGCCTCTCTGCCTACTTGTAATCTNAAAAACTTTAAAAAAAAAAAAAAAAAAAAAAAAAGAACTCAGCTTTGATATTCACAGCTCAGCACAGATCCTGGAACACAGTAGGAAAACATAATACATATTGACTTCTTAATAAATACCTATTGAGTGAGTCTTGCCTCACAATGTCACAAGGCTCTCGTTAGACTTTTCTTTATGTTTCTAATTTTATACAGGTATTGTTGAGCCAAGTACACTCAAAGATGTGGAATTTTCTGCCTGTAGTTCTTGCTTGTTTGATCTTACTGTGTCGTCCTCCTCCGAGTATGCTTAATGACTTACTGTTTAATAAATACTACTATTGATAATACTACTATTACTGTTATTGCTAATACTAATAGCAACGGTAATAATGTTAATTACAATAGCTAATATCCATTGAACGATTACCTGTATGATTTTTGCCGTAGAATTATATTGTGTCATCTTTTATACAAATATAATGGATATAGCTCATATGTGTAATTAAAAGGACTGGAGAACTGGCAGTGAACAGCCTGTGGAGAGATACATGTGGTTACAGAAGTATCAAGTTGGGTGTCAATATTTGTTCTATTTTGTTTCCATTTTTTATAATGTTAATTCATTTAGTATTTGTACAGTTAAAAAAAAAGACATAAAAACAAGTAGGACAGCCAATGAGATGAATAACATAACCTGGTTATGGTAAATAGAACATAGGAAACATCTAGAAATTATTAATTTAAGGCAGTATTTTTCAAGAACTTAGGTAAACTTCTTAAATAAATGGTTTCCTTTAAATTTCATTCTATGGAGTAATGAGTCATTGATTAAGAACCATATTCAAGTCTAAGTAATCGGTAAATAAACGAGGAGTTGTAGCTTGATCATTTTGATTTCATAAGCACCAAACTACTAAACTCAAGAGCTACAGAAAAATTTGTGTAGAGCTGAGCAAAGAAGAAGGAAAACGTACCCACTCATTACATTTCAGAAAGCAGATCAAGGCAACCCAGACCATCTGGTAATTGATATGAAGAAGCTGCTGCAGCAACATGGCGTCTGAGAGCAGGGCAAAGCATCGCCCCAGGGGGGATGAAAGAATAATTTAGGTTAAAAAAAATTGACATGAGAATGCACAGATGGAATAAAGACATAATTTACATTTAAAAAGAAGGGATTTAAATTTCATAGCAATGATAAGTCAGGTAAGTTTTCTAAAAATCGGCCCTTTGATGTTTTTTCTTTCCCTCTCATACCAATAGATGTGCAAATGAAAGAGGCAAATAACGGGGTAGCCGATTATTCTGCCTCAGTTCATTAATTTCGATTTCTTGGTATTGATCACCTTGTCTGCTTCCTGCCAGTTCATTTTATTGATTCACGTTGTGAATAGAAAAAATAATTACCTTCAACAATTAGTTCTTTGTTAAAATATCTGACTGAAGATTTTTAATATCAATTACGATCTTTTGTGATTCCTCCTTTTACATATTCACATCACCACTGTCCTTCATATCTGTAATGATTTTGCAGCCTTTTTAAGAACTGCATTCTTAACCATATAGCTTTTTTCAGGATCTGAATTTCCATTTGCAGTGTTGGCTATTAATTAGTAATGACTGCACATATTTTCATTAACTGGGGTAGGTTGACATTCAGAAATATTATGTATAAGTTTGGAGGAGCACATGTTTTATTTTATTATTTATTTTTTAAATTTTTTCCTAAAGATTATATTGACTTATTTTGAAGGGAGGGGAAGAGAGAGGGAGAGAGAATGGGGGTGGGGAACAGAGGGAGAAAGAGTCTTAAGCAGACTCCAGGCTGAGCACACAGTCTGAGGTGGGGCTTGATCTCATGACCTTAAGATAAGGAGATCACAAACTGAGCAGAAACTGAGTCTGGTGCTTAATGGACTGAGCCACCCAGGAGCACACATTTGGAAAGGTGACATATTTACCGAAGTAAAGGATCGTAATTCGTAATTATCTGTTTAATTCTTAAATTTTCTTTTATTTTTTGTACAAAAGCTATACTTATTGATTTGGAAAATGCAGTTAAATTGAAATGAATTAAGAATAATAAATTTGGAAGCCCTCTTTGTCCTCCTCAAAAGTCATTGCTTACATGGTTTTGATTTAAAACAGAATCTCAAATAAATAAACAGTCCCCTTTTCTTGTTTGACAGAGACTCTGCTATTTAAAATGTATATTTAGGGGCTTCTGGGTGGCTCAGTCGTTAAGCGTCTGCCTTCGGCTCAGATCATGATCCCAGGGTCCTGGGATCAAGCCCCGCATCTGGCTCCCCACTCAGCGGGAGGCCTGCTTCTCCCTCTTCCACTCCCCCTGCTTGTGTTCCCTCTCTCGCTGTCTCTTTCTCTCTGTCAAAGTAATAAATAAAATCTTAAAAAAATAAAATATATATTTAAAGATTTTATTCATTCATTCACTTAGAGAACACAAGTGGAGGGAAGGGCAGACGGAGAGAGGGCATCTCAAGCAGACTCCATGACAAGCGCCCTGGCAGATGCGGGGCTTTATCTCACAACCGTGAGATGACAACTGGAGCAGAAATCAAGAGTTGGGTGCTTAACCGACTGAGACACCCAGGTGCTCCTAAAATATATATTTAAGTAAAACTTGAGCGATCCAAAAGAAACTGTTAAAGAGAGTACCTCATCATAAAAAATGCAGATTGATTGAATTGTATTTCTATGGCCCTCTAATGGATTTACTTTTATAGAAAAAAAAACTAAGTGAAAAGGTTTTTGTTGTTGTTTTTTTTTAAATCAAGATTTTATTTATTTATTTTTTAACAGAGAGAGAGATCACAAGTAGGCAGAGAGGCAGGAAGAGAGAGAGCAGGAAGAAAGCTCTCCACTGAGCATAGAGCCCGATCCGGGGCTCCATCCCAGGACCCTGAGATCATGACCCAAGCCAAAGGCAGAGGCTTAACCCACTGAGCCACCCAGATGCCCCCAAAAGTTTTTATTCAACATTTCCTAAGAGGATTCATTGCAGCCAGTGTAGTCAGACACCTCTAGGTATTGTAACTGAACCAACCAGAGCTCCTCTTTTTTTAGTCCGAAGCTTGTCTCACAAAAAAACTTTATTTGCATCAAATAGGGAGAACCAGGAATGCTTGACTCCCTGAGTGAGGGTGGATGGGTTCCTTTAATTAGGGGTAGGATGCATATTTAGGTAGGGAAGCTAGGTCATCCTATGCGGAGGCGGGCATAGGTCACGCATCCGCCTTAAGAGTCATGCGGACACACTCATTGTGTGCTATGTAAATGAGACTTGTGCTCCACCTGGCATGGAATTTTTAGTATTATAATGAGGTAAAGGTAGTAGACTCCCGAAGGCGGGAGTCAGGGGTTAAGCTCAACCTGGTCTGGGTGGCCTGGGCCCCTGGAGGTCCTGTGAGGGCAGGCGCTTTCCCTTGAGGGGCATTTTGCTTTCCATTTGCCTGAGCTAAGAGATAAGCTGGAAAGAAAAGCTTGAGGACACATGTGGGACAAAGATCGGTGAGTACAAACAAGTAGGCAGTAAAGGACATGTCTTGGGGTCTAGCTGGTGACAGTATTGATGTGCTTTGAAATGTTAGGGTTTGGAGGCCGTGGCCAATAAAGAATTCTTGAGCCATGTTTGGTGCAAAAAGGTGGTTTTATTAAAGCACGTGGCCAGGACCCGTGGGCAGGAAGAGCTGCACTGGGGTTGTGAGGGGAGATTGGTTTTGTAAGATTTTCTATCCTCTGGAGGGCAGGGTGATGTGGGGGCTCAGGAAATTAAGTCTTAAGGTTTCTGGAGATGGCTTTTTTCTTGTAAATCATTAAGACAGTTGCAAACTGTTGGAGACTTAGGTCCTACCTGAGTGTGATCTCTATCAGGTAAACACTTGTTTTGCCTTTTTAGGGCAGTCAGGAGGGCCTGAGGAATGTCACATACATCTAACCGGGGTGGAGGGTGGGGTGGGGCGTGGGGGTGGGAAGCTTGCAGGCTGTGTGTGCTTTGCCCTCCGCCTGCCTTCTGGGCCCCGTGAGTACGATGCCCATGTAAATCATACTTGTTCATTTCATTGTAACAGTGATGCAGGAACTTGAGCATACTTCAGAAATTAAGTATTGAAATTCTTCTTTGGTAGTATTTTCAAAAGGCAATTGGAAATATTAAGCAGTATTAGGTTGTGTGCAGATATATATTTAAAATACTGGCGAGCATGCACTCAGTACATAAAGTCACATTAACTTTTTCTTACACAAGGTAACTGATCCTTGCCTTAGTTCCTCAGTTCAACTTAATTTTAATTTAAAAATGGTGTTTTTCTTCTTCTGTAGTTTTTACTGTGATCTGAAAAATAACATTAAGGAGCTTAGGACAGCGGGTTGGTTATTTCTGTCTTGCCTTATTTCCCTTCTTCTGTTTAATATGGTGATTTCTTCAAAATCTGATCACGTGTTTTGTTTTCTCAGAAAACGGAAAGAGGATGGTGTCTCTATATATAACTTATTAATTCATAAAAATACAAAACTAAAGAACATGAGAACGATTGTAACATGATGTAGACATGAGGCTCCCTCTCTGTGTAATTTAAAAATCTTCCATCTCATTACTGATATTTAACCTTTGGGTACCAGCAACGGGGCAGAGTGGACTATTCTGATGGGTGAGGTGGTGGCTCAGATTCATGTTTATAGACGTTGTAGATACTGTACCGGCCTGTGTGTGTTTTGAATATCAGCTCTTCTTACAATACATGAGTAGATCCATAGAAGCATTTTCCTTATTTAAAAATACTCAGTCAGAATAGACATTCCATTTCCGGTGGCATTTATTGAATTCGAGTCCACACCAGATACTGTGCTGACTGCTTTTTGTTCACTAATGATTTAAATCTTCATAACTGGGGCGTCTGGGTGGCTCAGTGGGTTAAAGCCTCTGCCTTCGGCTCAGGTCATGATCTCAGGGTCCTGGGATCGAGCCCCGCATTGGCCTGTCTGCTCAGCCAGAGCCTGCTTCCTCCTCTCTCTCTGCCTGCCTCTCTGCCTACTTGTGATCTCTCTCTCTCTGTGTCAAATAAATAAATAAAATCTTAAAAAAAAATCTTCATAACTACCACAGGAGTCAGCCACTGTCATTAACCCTTTAAAGGGGAAACAGAAGCACCACAGATTAAGCAAGCTTTATAGAATCCTTAGAGTGAAAACACTAATCCACTACTGTTTGATAGCAAAAGCCATATACTTTCAATCCCAAACTGCACTGCGTCTTAAAAAATAGGAAATGCGGGGCACCTGGATAGCTCATTTAGTTAAGTAGCTAGCTCTTGATTTCAGCTCAGGTCCTGATCTTGGGGTTCTGGGATCGAGCCCTGCGTTGGCTCTGTGCTCAGCCAGGGAGTCTGCTTGAAATTCTTTTCCTCCTCTCCCTCTGTCCCTATCCCAGCTTGCTCTTTTCTCTCTCTCTCAAATAAATAAATAATTAATTAAATCTTAAAAAAAAAAAAGAAATGCATTTTTGTCTTTTAAAAGTAAAATAGTTTGTCCAGTTCAGAATATTGTTAATGGTTCTTGGCTCATGGAAGATAGTTTAGAAACCCTTTCATGGTGATTGACATAATTTGCTAAAGTCAATTCTGTGCAATTACTCTGATCTAGAAACCACAGTTTTTATTTTTTCTTTCTACATGAATATATTGAAGAAAAGGCAGTAATAGCTATTGTTTTGTAAGCTATGGAAATGAAGAAACCATTGAACCAGAACTAGTTGCCCTTTTTTCCACTTGATTTAACTTGTGTGCAAGTATGTATTTTAAAGTAATTTTGTTGTTGTTATTCATTTTGCTGGCAATTACAGAAAATTTAATGAAATTAGGCATATAAATTGCTTTGGGACTTCCAGTACAATGCACTGTGAATATGGTGATGGCACAATTTTGATACGTAATAATTTCTGGGTTAATCATTATGTGGTGTGAAGGCTTGATTTATTCTTACATTAATTAGCACGGTCAGTCCAAATACTTCATTGAACTGATATTGATATTCTGAGGTTTGGTTTTATTATCTGCATGAGAATCACTATAGATGGTACACTAAGCAAAATAAAATATCTTAAATATTTAATAATTAAAACAATTATTAATAAAATTAATAATCCTTGGTGACAGAATCTAAACTTAAAATCTTATGTTTCATGAACTCTCATGGAAAGTAGAAGTGCTTTGGAGCAGAGTAAAAACATGCTCATTTCCTTGTGTTATACTGGTCAAATGTAGCTTATTTGTTCCTTCATATTCAAATTAGAGAAATACAGGTTCAAGTATTGAGTCAGAAATAACAGTTAGGTGTTCCAAATGTTATGTTCTAAAGTGAATAGCCAGAAAGATGCATTTGACATTAAAAAAAAAGGCAAGCAAAAATATCTTTAAAACCCAGCAAGTCTAAAGGATATATACAAAAAAATACTGCTTATTACAGTACTTACAGTTTAGTGTCAGGAGCTGAAGTTAAAAAAACTCTCTAATGTCGTTTAAAAACAAAGTTAAATAATTGATTGCTTATGAGGCACATATGAAAATGAAATGGTACAGGTTAAAGATAAAAAAATAAAAGCATGGAAAGAGATAGAAAATTGACTTTTAAATGGTGCACTGGGATCAGGGGCGCTGACCCCTGTGCAGTGTGAAATGTGCATATAACTTTGACTTTCTCAAAACTTAACTAGGTAGCCTATTGTTCACTGGAAGCCTTATCAATAATATAAATTGTTAAGATTAACACATATTTTGTCTGGTGTATGTATTGCATACTGTATTCTTACAATAAAGAAAGCTAGAGAAAAGAAAATGTTATTAAGAAAATCGTAAGGAGGAGAAAATACGAATACAGTACTGAACTGTATTTACTGAAGAAAGTCTACGTATAAGTGGGTCAGTACCATTCAAACCCATGTTGTCCAAGGGTCAGCTCTATAAAATACACAAATAAAAGTAAGAGCTGTTACAATGCCCATGGAAGCTTTGCATCATTACATGAAACCAAGAAGGATATTGTATAATAATGAAAATACTGTAAAATGCAGTCTATAGCATTTATGTATCAAGATACTGCATTAAACAAACTAGGTAAGGATAAACAGTTACAAACTAAACAAGTTGTTAAAAAGTACTATTTTTAACAATGGAATTGTAATCGTTTTTTGTTTGTTTGTTTTGCCTTTCATATGTTTACCAGAAGGTTTGCATTTTTATAAAAATATGTATGCTTATATTTTATCATTATTATGAAGAGGAGTTAATAGTGGACATTACATTTTATAACCAAAAGGGAGATAATTTATCTTCTTTCCGAAATCAAGCTACTTACCTATAAAACTAATGTACTCAACCAGTTACAACTTCCCTTATCTATAAATAATAGAAATATATAAATTGAATTTTAATGATACATTAGAACATAGTTCAATCTTATTTATTTATTTTTAGAGAGAGTGCGCATGCATGTATGAGTTGGGAGGGGATGGAGCAGGGAGAGAGAGGGGAGAGGGAGAGAAAGAATCTTGAGGAGACCCCATGCCCAGGATCTCACAACCCTGAGATCATGACCTGAGCCAAAATCAAGAGTCAGACACCTAACCTAATGAGCCACTCAGGCGCCCAGTTCAATTTTAAGTAATAGCAAAAAGGAGTACAATTACAAAGGAAAATAAAACTCACAAATTAAAGAAAATGAAGAGGTGAAAACTAAGATTGTGGAATGTGTGAATCGATAAAAGAGAAACAATATCTAACCATACTTAGGGAATGACATTATTAATAATTGATAAAAGAGAACTTTAAGAATATAGAGAATGAATATGAAATATTGAGCCCAGATTATCTCAACATTGGCTACATTTTAGGATCATATGAAGAATGAGTCTGATTAAATTAGAAACTTTGGCAGTGGCTCTTACCATCCATAGTTTTTCGTTGTTGTTTCTCATAAAAGCTTCTAATATGCAGCAAAGATTAAGCAACTCCAATCAAAGCATCATAAGATATTACAAACTAATATAAGAACATAAATTAATTAAGGGAAAAAATGAAAACAAAGGACAAATTTATTCTAGAACAAAAAATAATGTAATTGAAAAATCCATAAGCTCTTTATAGAAAGTTCTGTACAATAGATAAAGCTCAAGAACCTGGCTCATAAAAAGAGAAAATGATAATTAGGATTAATATAAGGAGTTAGTCAGAAGGAATATTATCCTACTAATTTTCATGAAGGCTCATAATAAAATTCACATATTTCTGATTATAAAAATAAGTTATAAAATATGAAAGTTGAAAAATCAACATAGAAAAAATAAATCACAAATATTCGCAAATTGGAAATGAGTGGTTTCTAAAATCTCTTTTCAAAATACCAACTATAGGGGCACCTGGGTGACTCAGTGGGTTAAAGCCTCTGCCTTTGGCTCAGGTCATGATCTCAGGGTCCTAGGTTCGAGTNTGGGTGACTCAGTGGGTTAAAGCCTCTGCCTTCGGTTCAGGTCATGATCTCAGGGTCCTAGGTTCGAGTCCCGCATTGGGTTCCCTGCTTGGCGGGGAGCCTGCTTCCTCCTCTCTCTCTGCCTGCCTCTCTGCCTACTTGTAATCTCTCTCTCGCTCTGTCAAATAAATAAATAAATAAAGTCTTAAAAAATTTTTCATTTTTCCTCATATGAAACATTAGATTCCAGGTTAACTGTAGATATGACTATAAAAAATGTAAATGACTCTGCATTGCATGTTGGAAATATTTATCTGATCATTGTTAGAAAATAATTCCTAATCATGAAAACAAGCGTAGTTGATGATCTCACTGAGCATGTAGAAATTAATGAGAGGGTCACGCCTATGCTAACAGCAAAAACAAAAACAAGATGTAATTTAAACGTGTAATTTGATAAAGCCCATGAAGGAACTGAGTCATGAGACAACCAGTGGAATTAAAAAAGAAGACGGCTCTCTGTCAGAGAAAAGATTGGATGTGGGAAAAGTTTTGCCTTTTGGTGAGCGCAGAAGGAAAAGGTGGCAGTCATAAAAGGTAATAAGATTTCCTTGAAGGGAAAGGGCATAAACATACGATTTGATAAATGCTATTAATGTATGCCAGGTTTGGAAGGAAAACAGCTAAATGCCTAGGAAATTAGAATTCACTGAGGATATGATATTTTTAAAGGTCAGGATTCAGTTACAGAGAGCAGAATACACTGGCTGGTTTAAGCAGGAAGGGCATTGATTCCTATAGACTTAAGTCAGACGCTAAATCTTCAGGACAGCTGAAGAATCAAGACCTGGGGCTTTCAGAATCTGCACCCCCCCCCCGACCCCGCCCCAAAGCCACCCTCCAGAGCTGAGCTTTTGAGATACTTGATCTTCTATTATCTGGAATCTGCCTGACTCAAGGGCAAGTTGCAGCAGTAGCCAGTACAGCTAGGACCAGAGCACCGCTCTGCAGGGGAGAAACAGACAGAAACTGACTCCTTGCCTCCTATCACAGCCAGCAGAACAGTGACGGGCCTGCCATCACCCTTGCTGGTAGATCACGTGTCCACACCTCTGCGGGCCATAAAGCCCATGACTCTACACCCTACAACTGTACTTAGTATTTCCCCGGAAAAGCATCATTCCACCCAGATTTTACTTGCGGGTAAAAACAGCCGCAGAATTCAAATCTATGTTTCCCTTGTGACTTCCACTTTTGGAGTACATCTGACTGGTAGATCCCACATCCCTCTAGCCATCACCCGAGCTGCAGAAGAGTCTAGAGAATGTAGTTTATAGCTTCCCTGGCTCTGTGGAGGAGGTTTTTTCACTGGAAGAGGGTTGAGATGGGATGGACGGTTAGAATCATTTCACCCTAGATACTATCATAGTGTTTGCCCTGGGTGTTAAAGAACAAATAGAAAAGTGCCAGGAAGGGGAGATTAGAAGGAGCTCTTAGGCAGTGGAAGATGTTGGCAACTGTAAAGAAAGGAAACAAATTGGGGCGCCTGAGTGGCTCAGTGGGTTAAGCCTCTGCCTTCGGCTCAGGTCATGATCCCAGGGTCCTGGCATCGAGCCCCCCATTGGGCTCTCTGCTCAGCAGGGAGCCTTCTTCTTCCTCTCTCTCTGCCCGCCTCTCTGCCTACTTGTGACCTCTCTCTGTCAAATAAATAAATAAAATCTTTAAAAAAAAAGAAAGAAAACAACGAATTGGAGTTTACTCTTGAGAAGCACAGAGAGGTTAGGCGAGCGAACAATGTCTGTGTGGATGGCTGGGAGGCAGGGAATGATTCTGAGAACCATTTTATAGGAATTACATTTTGCTTTAGGAGAAGTGGGGAAGCTGATAACTCTTTAAAACTAAAGAAGTGCTGAATCCTACTTTAAAAAAGAACTGATGATGATATTAACGATCCAAGAAATTTTAGTGTTTCTTTTTATGTTCTTCCTAAAGGGATCTGGAGGTATTCAGGTAGGTTTTAGCTCCCCGGCATGAAATAGGGGCTTTGGTGTGGAAAGAATGCTCAGCATATGTTTGTAACTGGTCTAAATGTCATAGTAACCGAGAAGTAACTTAAACAATAAGAAAAATAACAGCGAAAGCCTATAAAATGAACATAGGCTTACCCGATGTGGTACATATATCTAGAGAGAGAGAATATAAATATATGTATATAGTTTTTTTCTAAAGATTTTATTTATTTGACAGCGAGAGAGAGAGAGAGAGAGAGCACAAACAGGGGGAGCAGCAGGCAGAAGGAGAAGCAGACTCCCCGCTGAGCAAGGAGCCCAAGGCAGGGCTTGATCCCAGGACTTCGGGGTCATGACCCTGAGCTAAGGGCAGATGTTTAACAGACTGAGCCCCCAGGCACCACAAGAGTAGATAAACATATGTATATATGATGTATGTGATCTCTGTATTAAATGAGCTCAGGAAAGAAAATCATGAACCAACAAGAAAGATTCCTTAGTAAAGCAAATTTGGGAATTACTGAGTTAAACACATTCTCATGGTTTACTGCAAGAGGCTCAGATTTTATAACCTAATGTGCAGTTTGAATCTTCATGTTGATGATATATTATGCATCGTTTTTCACAATTATTTGACAAGGGAAGTATATTTTCCTATAGCGTTTTGGAGGACTAGTGTTTCACAGAACAGATTTTGGATATACGGACTTAAAGTCATTGAATTTCTTAATTATTTACAGACCCCTTGGGAAATAATACGTTTTAAAAATTTGGGTTAAGTCATCAGTTAGTTTATCTTTGGATATTTGTATTCATTTTTAATGTGTTTCCCTTGAGCATTTACGAAACTAGGCACTTCTTAATTTAACTCAGCAGCTGGAAGGGAAAGACAGCATGCACAATTAAATTTATAGATTATTTTTTAAAACATCCTTTATCCGTTTTCTTTACATAGCAAACATTTTTCTAAGAAACGATAACAGTTTTGTAAAATTTGCAGCATCTACTCTCTTTTCTTATGTTTACCTACTAGCATAAAAAAAAAAGGTCTTAAACAGATTACAGGAAATTGAACAAATGAAGTAAATGTTTGGAAATTTGATCCTCATTATTTCCAATGAAGAATACTAATTTAAGTATATGAAAAAAATGTAGAGTTGATATTTTAGCAGATGTCAACACAAAGCTACTCAAGATGAACTGAACGAAGTTGAACAGGTAAGGAAGACTTTATTCAAGGTTATTGTGGTTGAGTGGAGAGGTTGGAACTCTCTCTGAGTTTAAGGTTACTTGAAACACAGAGGTGGAGAATTTACTTTTCTTTCTTTCTTTCTTTCTTTCTTTTTTCTTTCTTTCTTTCTTTCTTTCATTCAATTATCTGAGAGTGAGAGAGAAAAAACGAGCAGGCCGAGAGGGAGAAGCAGACTCCTCGCTAAGCAGGGAGCTGGACATGGGGCTCGATCTCAGAACCCTGGGATCATGACCTGAGCAGAAGGCAGATGCTTAACCGAGTGAACCACCCATGCCCCCCTTTCGTTTTGTCTCTTAAATTCCACATATGAGTGAAATCATAAGATATTTGTCTTTCTTTAACTTATTTCGCTTAGCACAATACACTCTAGCTCCATCCACATCGCTGCAAATGGCGAGGTTTCATGTATTTTGATGGTGGAGTGATACAGGGCTGGAGAATTTCTAGAAGCTAAGTTGGGTTTGTCTCTTCCTCTGGTTTCCCCACCTTCATTTTCCCCTTCCTTCTCCTAATGTCCTCTATGCTATACTGTATGGTGACTAACATAACATAATAAATTTTTTTAAAAAATTAGATAAGTTTAAAAAAAAGTTAAGTTGAGGAGCTCCTAGGACACCTCTTCTCGGTAATTGGCTTCAATCAGAGCATTGGTAAACTGTCTCTTATTTTCATAACAGGAGGTAGTTTTGGAATTTGGAGCAAGTCATTCTGCCAAAAGGTGGGCTCCTACCCTCCCACACAACCTGGTACATGGGAGCTTTATTTTCCTTAAGTGACTCCTTAAAGGAAGGGCTCCCAGGTTCTTGAGAAAGACTTCCGGGACCCTAAAACTCTAGAGCAGGCTTGTAAAAGATTTGCATCTAAAAGGGCAGTGAATGGATTTAAAATGAAATGTTTTCTGGGAGTAAATATTCTAAGGAAAGGGGAGGCTCCTGGGTAGTGAGGAAGAAGCCCATCTATAGTTTAGTCCAGGTCCGAAGAAGATTAAGACTGTCATGGGCACAAAATAAAACCAGAGGTGGTGGGTGTGCCCTTTTCCGGATATTTTCACAGTAGTAAGTTTAGAATGTATGCATTGCCACATATACAGATCAACAGGAGAACGTATCTTCTCAAGGACTGGACTAAACCAATATTTTTACTTGTTGTTTCCAAAAAGTCTGTTCACTGGAAAGCAGAGCAAGAAGGAATTGCTCCTTTGGAATTGCTCCCTGGGTGTGTGTGGTGGGGGGGGGGAGGTAAGAACAATTGTAATGCTAAAATTCCTATCACCAACGAGAAATAGCTGCACAGGAATCCTTACCACTTTAATATATTGCTGTGTAAGAATGTGGTCACATTAGGGCGCCTGGGTGGCTCAGTGGGTTAAAGCCTCTGCCTTCGGCTCAGGTCATGGTCTTAGGGTCCTGGGATCGAGCCTGCATCAGGCTCCCTGCTCAGCGGGAAGCCTGTTTCCCCTTCTCCCTCTGCCTGCCTCTCTGCCTACTTGTGATCTGCCTCTCTCTGTCAAATAAATAAATAAAGTCTTTAAAAAAAAAAAAAAAAGAATGTGGTCACATTAGAAAATGCATATGACATGTTTTTGTTCTCTCTTAGGATTTCCTCTAGTTTCCCGATTTTCACCTAAGTAATTAACCACCAGTTGCAAAGGAGACCACTTTTTCTGGCTTTTTACATCTCCTTTCTTGACAGCGTCCAGCTTAAATACTTTGAGGAATGTCCAGGGTTAACTCCTGTGGGCTCCTTGTACCTGTCTGGTCAGCCATCCTTGGGACAACCCCCCCCCTTTTTTTCCCTTATTATTATTATTTTTTTTAACATAACTCCTGTCTTTGAACTTGACTTCCTCCTTGGTTGGATTCCATTGCACACTCAGGGCTGTTCAAGATCTGCTGGGTGCCACTACTATGTTACCCAGGCACTGTGTGTTCTTAACCGAGTCTCTTGATAATAATGCCCTCATGTTCTCTAGAGGATGTTTCTGGCACCCTGGGATTTGTGATATTCTTTCTTGTTTTTGCTGAAATCATTTTTAGAAGGTCGTGAACGCTTCTATGCATGCACTCTTACATGTTACAGAGTTGTGAGCTAACAGTTTTTCCATACTTATTGGGGGTTCTTCTCATGAGGACCTTAGAGAAGTCCATGAGGAAATAAATACCACATTGACTATACTTCTCCACATTCTTCTCCTCTGTTCATCGTTGAGGCTTTATGAGTGTGTTATGCTTGTCACATCTGGCTCTGTTTTCTTTTGGGATTAGTTCTTTCCAAGAGTCTCATTAGATACTTACCCACACTGATTTCTGACTGAGCAACCCCACACATTTTCCTGACCCTACGTAGTCATGTCTTATCTGTGGTTTGAGTTTAATCTGGCATCTGTAATACTTGATTTTTGGAGGTGTAAGTTCTATTACTTGCTCATTCTTTTCCTGTCTGTATTGCCTTTCGTTAATTCTGGTGTATCAAATTGTGGTTCCCCAAATGTATCCATTTTAAGTAGGTATGTAAGTTTCAGTTTTTATGTAAATACTTCTCTGAACTTTCAGAAATAATGGGAACGTTGATATACTGTACAACTTGCAACAAAGGTGTGGTCTGTGTACCACGTATATGCGTTTGCGAAGAATGCTATTTCTTTCCACAAAGTGCCTGGCTTATGTCAGTCTAGGAATGTGGCTATGCTAGTGAAAAAAAGACACTAAAATTCTTGTCCCCAAGAATAATATATATGTTATATGTATATAATACATTTTAGTGTGTGTGTGTGTGTGTGTGTGTGTGTATTCCATATAACAAATTAAGAAACATTAAGAATTTCCTTGCACATGTGTACCAGTTACTCCTTCTTGCTTCTTTTAGGCCTTATTGTTTTCATAAGTGTTTTAGGAATGCAGTAAAAAATTTGCATTTTCTTTATTAACTCTGACACTTCCTTCACTGTCTACTTGGGGTCCTTTTATAGCAAGCGTCACTAAATCTTTGAAGGAAAAAAATGAAGTTGTTCTTTTTGTTTGTTTGAAGATTTATCTATTTGTCAGAGAGAGAGAGCACGCACAAGCAGGGGGAGCCTTAGTGGGAGAGGGAGAAGCAGACTCCCTGCTGAGCAGAGAGCCCAAGGCGGGCCTTGATCCCAGGACCCTGAGATCATGACCTGAGCCCAAGGCAGATGCTCAACTGACTGAACCACTCAGGCGTCCCTCTGTTTTTTCTAAATAAAAACTGACAGTAAAGAGGCAAGACAGTGAAAACAATTTCAGATCTAAGAGTTCTCCCTTCCCCCTCAGACCCCCCCTTTTTTTTGGTGATTCAAAGACCATGGACTAACTACCTGATTACTGTGACTCTTTTTACTTATCTATAAAATGCATCTAGTAATAACTTCTTTTTTTTTTAAAGATTTTATTTATTTATTTGACACAGAGAGAGAGATCACAAGTAGGCAGAGAGGCAGGCAGAGAGGAGAGAGGAGGAAGCAGGCTCCCCACTGAGCAGAGAGCCGGATGCGGGCCTCCATCCCAGGACCCTGAGATCATGACCTGAGCCGAAGGCAGAGGCTTTAACCCACTGAGCCACCCAGGTGCCCAACTTCTTTTTTTTTTTTTTTAAGATTTTATTTTTTTATTTACCAGAGAGAGAGAGAGAGAGAGAGCACAAGCAGGCAGAGTGGCAGGCAGAGGCAGAGGGAGAAGCAGGCTCCCCGCTGAGCAAGGAGCTGGATGCGGGACTGGGTTCATGACCTGAGCCAAAGGCAGAGGCTTAACCCACTGAACCACCCAGGCATCCCTAGTAATAACTTCTTGAAAAGGTTATTGCTAGAATCAAAGAGCATAATAATTGTGGGCTGATGTTGTGTATCCTTAGTGGATACTTTCCACTTTCATTATGTTCCCTGTCCCTGAAATTAGGACTGGCTACTTGCAAGTCAGACTCATGTCAAATAGACTTTTAAAAAAGCGATAAGACTTAACTAGAAATGGCCTTGGAAGGTTGGAATTTTCTCTTATTACTTCTCATACTGAAATGTAGAATAAAGCACGTAAGCATACTCTGTCCTGTGTCACATGTCCTGCTATAGTAGGAAATCCTTGGTGGTCATGGACACGCCAGCCATCATCTCCGTATTCTCGAGTGCCCTTGGAAAGGGTTTTGCTCAAAATCCACTTTTAGTATGTAATTTTTCTGTTTTTAATTAGTGGAAGCATCTCTAAGTTCACATTGTGTCCCCCCAGTATATATTTAAAACAACGAAAGTATACCTGATTTTAATAGTTTATCAGGAAGAGTTGATAATATTCACCTTTAAATATTTTCTCAAGTTTGCTTTCCGTCAATTTAGTTTTTAATTGTCAGCATTTCTAAATGCATGCAAACATAAATCTCATTTCTTTCTGTATCCCTAGGTGTCTCTTAAATATATTGCTTCTGTTGTAAGGGCAACCAAGATAAATTATATCGTATTATGCAGGACAGAACAGCAAAGCACCATTGGGCCCAATTCACTCATTTCTACTAGTCTTTTTTTTTTTTTAAAGATTTTATTTATTTATTTGACAGAGAGAGAGAGATTACAAGTAGGCAGAGAGGCAGGCAGAGAGAGGGGAAAGCAGAGTCCCTGCTGAGCAAGGAGCCCAATGCGGGACTCGATCCCAGGACCCTGAGATCATGACCTGAGCCGAAGGCAGAGGCTTTAACCCACTGAGCCACCCAGGCGCCCTCATTTCTATGAGTCTGTTAGAGTTGTTAGAATTTCCATATAAAGAAGCAGGGGGGTTACATCCACACAAAGAGTTACCTATCCAACCATACATATGCTCTATCTTTTTTTTTTTTAATTATCTACCTTTTTTTAAGTGGAATGCAGGCTTTGCCACATGCAACCTTATCAGCCATGATTCTCAGCAGTAAATAAACCACCGAGATCAAGTAGGCAGGATTTTCACTTCAGTAAGTAATAGCACTCACAGGGAAGAAATTTTCTAAAAAATTTCTGAATGTGCCAGATGCATATGAGAACAGTGAGGAGAAATCATAAGAAGTGACTCTTTTATGCCTCGTTTTGCTTCAATTTAACCAAACTAGAGAACTTTCTCTGAAAAACAAGGCAGTTGGATCTAGAAAGGTACGGGTTTCAGGAGTTTTGGATTCCCTCCTCCTCCTTACTTAGAAGGTCATTTTGGGCAAATTCTTTAATGATTCTCTGCCTTTTTATGCCTTCCAGAAAGCCATGATTGAGGATTGGGCATCTTCCACTGAGTGGATAGGAAAACAAGGAAGGAAATTGCAGTTTCCCCAGAAATAATTCACTGACTGATAATAACATGACTGATACATAAATTTAGATCTCTTGGGTCATCATCTGAAGGACTGAGGGATGCGGTAACTTTGAAGACAGAAGTCTGAAAAGGCTGTAGGAAAGCTGTGCGTGACTGGTTGTCCCAACTGACATGACATTGACATGACTGGTTGTCCCAAAGATTTCATGATTTTCTTCATTCCTTCTCATATATGGACTGTACTCATCCAGTATTCCAGCAATAGCAGCAAAAAAGGTTGTGGAAGGTATATTAAGATTGAGAGAGAGAGAGAGAGAGAGAGAGAGAAGAGGGAGAAGGAGGGAGAGGGAGAGAGAACTGAGGTGTTTTGTTTCAATTAGATTTGTTGGTTTCATCATTACATTTCACCACAATTGAACTTTTTACTTGGATAGAAGAGAGAAAAAAGAGTATGTTAGCCGGCTTAGGAACCTGGACTTGGCTTACTCCGAGTCCAGCTCTGAGAAACTTCTCTTGCTGTTCTTGAACCCACCCCTATGAGGTGGGTCTCCTCATTACTCCAGTTTTGCAGATGAGGACTAGGAGACTCAGAAAAGTGAAAATAAATTTTCCAAGTTCCATACCATCCATTTCTCTTTCTAGAATGTGGTTCTCTTGATACAGTCCAAGGTGTTCTTAACTTGATATAAAAGCATTGTTTTGTTAATTCCTTGAGTATATATGAAGATGCCGCTCTAAGGGAGCAGTTATTATTTAGAAAATATCATAATGTATACTAAATGTACCACTTTTGTGAACGGATGTGAGACAGTCTATTCAAATTAAACATAATATCAAAGATCTGTATTTAAAAAAATAAACTGATGAGGGATGGCTGTGTGGCTCAGTCAGTTAAGAATCTGCCTTCAGCTCAGGTCACGATCCCAGGGTTCTGGGATCGAGTCCTACATCGGGCTCCCCGCTGGGATCCTCCTTCTCCCTCTGCCTCTCTCTTGCTTGTACTCTCTCTCTCTGGCAAATAAATAAATAAAATCTTAAAAAATAATAAATCGATGAAAAAGTAGAGAAATACGTGTTGAAAAATGCCTGATTTTAGTGTTGAAATTAGTGCCCTGAGTTGGGTTCTCAGTTTTCTAAATGCTGAACTAAACACTTGAGTTGTGTTAAAAGAAAATATACAAACTCACAGGTAGAGAAATAGTCCTCTTTCTGATCTTATATTGTCAGAGTATTTTGTTGTTGTTTTGTTCTTTAAAGAGGGGGCATTTGTGCTCTAACAGCAAGAACAAAAAGGTTTCTACTGTCATTTTGCCAAATGATAAATGTTAGTTTTTTGTCTAGATGTAGAAATAACGAGTCCAAGATACATGTCAGGGAAGCCAGTTCTGGGGAAGTTAAACTTACATGACCTCACTTTATGTCTTTAGACCCTTTAGTTCCACATTTCCTCAGATGTGCTGTAGGAAAACTAGTTTAGCGGATGGTAATAGGGGTTACTGGTTAAAAAGGCCCCCAAGATAAATAAGCCTGCACATTCTGGGTCAAATTAAATAGTTTTATTTTCTTCATGGTGATCAGATCCTTTCGCTACAATGGCAGTTACTTAAATTCTCAGAGGTAATTATGGTGTGCAGCATTTCCCAAGATCACTGGCCATACCACATTTATTATGGAGTATCTTTGGAATCCACTTTGGAAAATAAAGATTTATTTTAATACTTTTGTGGAACATAGACAATCTGGAGCATTAGCAACACATCCCTTATGATTTCTTCCAAAGTGTTAAATTACAACAAAGTCATGGTTGTAACCCGTTATCAATGCTCTTTGTGGTTAATTACGTTGTGTTCCAGATCCCTTACTTACAGATAAATACCATGCTTTTTAAAATAGAAAAAAAATGTGCTTGCTTTATAATCCCACCAATTTATTTCCTCAAGATACAAGAGGATGGTGTTGCCAAACAATTAGGCTTTTTAATTTTTTTTTTAGATCTTTATATTCAGGTATTTTTTTAAACCATCTTATTGTGACCAAAAAAAAAAAAAAAAATCTGAGACGTATGGTGTGGAAGAGAGAATTTTGTCTGAAGAAACTGTAAGCGTAGGATTGTTTGTACCATATTGTATATACTAGAATTCTCTGTGGGTAATGTTGTACTATAAACAAACCCAAAATGGGTAGCTTACAAAAATATTTATTTCTTCCTCATATCGCTGGTTAGCTATAGGTTGAGTCTTGTGTTGATCTTTTCTGTGTGTCTTTCCTATTCCAGGATCTAGACAGAAAACAAAGCCTCAGTGTCATGCATGTATCTTTTGTTTCTTTGGGGCCAACATTTCTCCTGCTCATACACCCTAGTTAAAGCTCACAGTGTGACTAAGCCTGTTGTCAGTGGGTAGACAGTGCATTATATCTGTGGAGGAAAATGTAGTGGGGAAGGGGTATTTAAGCCTCTTATAAGATTGTACACATTTTTTACAAATAAGTTATTAATTTTGATATTATAATACTCTTCAGAGGAAAGAATGGAGTTTGTCATTGTCATGTTCGAGAAAGCTTTCTCAACTCATTTGTGTATATTATCTTTTACTGTATTTCTAATTATATTGAATGTTTCAGTCAGTTATGAGTTAACGTTTACTTTCAGTCTATCCATTTTATTCCAAGTATATTGTGATATACAGTAACACTTGTAAAAAAATAACACTTGTTATCTCACACATTCCTTTCATACAAATTTCAAATGCCAGCTCTTCTTATAACAATCTCTAAATACAAATTTTTCACTTTTAAATTTTATGTCTGCATATTTGATGCTTTGCAATATCACACTATTTGTTGGTGAACTTTTCACTATATGTTCTTCTATAATACTGCAAAATCTGTCTTTGCTCTTTGTGGTTTACACATTTTCCCATAATATTCTTGAATCCTTTGCACATTTTTTCCAAAGAAGTTTTAGAATAATCTGGTTGTTATCAATAACATGGAGATAAAATTGGTAGGTATTTGATTATAGTTGCAGTCATGTTACAGAATAATTTCAAGAGAAATGACGATTCATTCATTTCCCATTTTATTTGGGGTACTTTCCCACTTAGGGAGAATGAGCAAAAGAGCAAAATATTACAATAGGACTAGAATAATATAGATAATCTTTTAAAACAGTAGATAATGAAAAATAGTGTGGACTTGATGATGAATTTAGAAACGTGTTAGTCCGATATCCTATGTGAGGAGCATAATCGACTGACCCTAGCTGCATACCTGTGGGCCATCCACTATGGACACACACAGCTCAGGCCACTCAAAGCCCTGGCAGCCATGGGAGGCCCATTATGGCAAGATGTGGACTCTTCCAGTGGCTAACTCTGGAAAGAAGACTCCTCGTGCTAATCACAAATTTCCTGAAACATGATTGCTGCTGTCAGAAACTGTTCCTATCCAATCCTCTTTCTTCTCTTTCTCTGTAAGGTGTCAGATCTTCATCATCGTTTGAAAGGTTCTCTCGTGCTCCCCCCCCCAACATATTTTTTTGTACATTTGTTCCAGTCCCGGACTCTACTTCTAATAACTGAGACTTGTATGGAGTAGATATATAACAACATTCATTCATTTTTAAGAGTGTAGCTATTAGTGTCTCTAGGCAATGTGAAAGTGCCTTGTGCATGGTTATAAGATTATTTATGATTAGACATTTGGTTCTTTGAAATTCATTTGAACCCAATCTAATAGCTACAGTGTGAACATTTTGTTCAAGAAGATTGGAAAGCAGTTCAATTTCCGCCCTACTCGTTCTTCTGTTGGTTTCCACGTGGCATTCTGTCTTGGCTATATCATCAGCATCTAGTGTTTGCATTTCAAAAATGACTGCCTCTGGGTTTGATGTGGCCGCCAAAGCCTGAATCAGGGATATAGGCACTAACTGACTGCTACTTAAGTAGAAGGGGTAAAGATCATCAAATAGTTGAAAATTAACAGGTATTTCAGGTTATCAAAGTTATAGTAATTAAAGCAGACAAAAAGTGGTTTTCTTAAGGATGTACCTTTTTCTTCCAAATATGATACAGGTTGTACATTTCTTAAGATAATATGTCACATTTGTAGTACAGATCGATGGAGAATACTTTTAGGCAAAAAAAGTATCTTTTGACCTACATGGGATACGTATATATAATTAAAGAAGTTCACAATTGAATAAGTGTATGTTCACTCAAAATTATTCATTGTGGGCCATGATTAGAATTAATAACTCAAATTACTGGAAGAATTTTTAAGGGTCTGTCCCTGTAAAAATAGATAATCAAGTTTAAAAAAATGTTAAGCCATATATCCTCCTTTTGTTTCATTTTCTGCTGTGGAGTTTTCTGAGAATGTCCCTGTCCAGCCTTGCTAATCAATGTGGCTAACTGACTTGTAACAAATTCCTCTGTGAAGCCATTATTTACCCTGACTTCATTGCAGTTCAGCTAACGACTCGGTGGATAGATTGGTCAGGACCTTCTACGAGGATTAATGTTATCTGTCTTCCCTGGACAAGTTAAAGAACAAAGAAAAAGAGGAAGTAAAAAGCAGAAAGATTGGAGGAAATAATGATCAATATTTATATTATTGGGGATTTCAGCTATTCTTACTAGAACTGATCCCAGTACTCACCACTTATATTTTAAATCTTCCAATAAACTTCACTGATCTATTTTTTTAGTATAGTAATTTATTTGATTTATCCAAAATAGGTATTAAGAAATTACATTTTTTGGAGTGACCGTTTTTGTACTTTGCTAAAACAATAACTATAAAATGATAGAAAAGAATAAAATATCACCTAAATTAATGATACCAGAAGTATGATTGAGAATAACGTTATTGTAATGTGAAAAAAACCCCAAGAAGATAGAAATTCAAATAGAAAAAAGTTTAGATTCAAGAGAAGTCACAAATTACAATTACAGTAAAATATAGTTAATTTTTAAAAAAGATTTTATGTATTTCTTTGACACAGAGAGAGCACAAGCAGGGGGAGTGACAGAGGGAGAAGCAGGCTCCCCACTGAGCTGGAAGCCTGATGCAGGGCTCGATCCCAGGACCCCAGGATCATGACCTGAGCTGAAGGCAGGCTCTCAACCAACCAAGCCGTTCAGGCGCCCCAAATATAGTTAGCTTTTGAGACAATGCAGTAAAACTGATATTATACATTATTTCCTAGAAACATAGTAAATTGGAAGTATTTTTATATCCAGGTCTCAATTAAATGTGTTAAATCCTTGTGTTTGTTATGGTAGTAAGTGTTCACTTTTAAAATAATGATAAACCGCTCTACTTGAGATGGAGAGGTTGGAGCAAAATGATTTTGAATAAAGGAGATGGGGAAATATTCTTAGGTAATTGTTTCTGCTATTTAACTGATTAGATTATTTTTACTGGGCAATTAAATAAATAGAAGGGAATAGAAAAAATCAAGAAGATTATATTTTAATGAATTTGTTTCTTTTATTTTTGCTGACATGAAAGGCATTTCAATACAACTGTTGAGCCTGGAACACATGCTCTCAATTACCATAGGTGCTTTTATTTTCTTCTCTTGCTAAATACACTAAAATGAAGCTTTCCGGAGGGATGATGAAATACAAGGGTTACTTGGAAGTGATGCTCTAATCCTTTGTGTTTGCTAATGTATATGGAAGTGCCTTGGTCGGCTCTGGTGTTATAATTAAATACTCCAGACTGGGTGTTTCCAACAACAGGCAGTGATTTTCCACAGATGAAGGTGGAAGTCCAAATTCAAGGTCCCAGCCAGTCGGATCCTGGTGAGAGCTCTCTCCTGTGGACAGCCACTTTTTACTGTGTCCTTCTAGTAAAGAGAGAGCTCTAGAAACTCTTTCTTTCCTTCGGAGGACTCTGATGGAGAGCCCCACTGTCACGAAGCCACTTGTTTCGAAACTGAACTCCCAAAGGCTCCATCTCCACCAGCTCCAAACACGGTCACCTTGAGGGTTAAGACTTCAACATACACATTTGGAAGGACACAATACAGGCCCTAGGAGTCCGATTTCAAATCGTCAGTCTTCTGTAACTCATTTTGTGCCTATATGCTTGAATACAGAAAAGAGAGCAAACTGGGGCTCCTGGGTGGCTCAGTGGGTTAAGCCTCTGCCTTCAGCTCAGGTCATGATCTCAGGGTCCTCGGATCAAGCCCCAAGTCTGGCTGCCTGCTCAGCAGGGAACCTGCTTCCTTCTCTCTCTCTGCCTGCCTCTCTGCCTACTTGTAATCTCTATCTCTCTCTGTCAAATACATAAAATCTTTAAAAAAAAAAAAAAGAAAAGAGAGCAAACAGACTTGAACTTTTCCATAATCCTTTCTTTAAACAGAATAACAAGCTGCTCAAGCGTTGCCACTTTTTTCTTTCTTTCTTTCTTTCTTTCTTTCTTTCTTTCTTTCTTTCTTTCTTTCTTTCTTTCTTTCTTTCTTCCTTCCTTCCTTCCTTCCTTCCTTCCTTCCTTCCTTCCTTCCTTCATTTTTTTTTTCCTAGATGGATCCAATTGGTGACAGGATTTCAAGGCAAGAACATACCCACTGGAAGAACCAGTAGGTTGGGACAAAGTTATGTTTTTCTTATCCGTACATGTTTTAAAATTAGTTTTCAGAATGTCCTTATGGCACTAGAACAAATGGTGCAGAGTAGAAAGGTGTTGAAACAGCAGACAGTGGTGTGTTTTGGGTTGCTTTTTTGTTACGTTGAATTCATTTTTTTATTAATTGCATGCAGTGCTGCAGGGGAGTGGAGGAGATGGTCTATTTACCTACAGGATTTTTATGCGTAGAGTAACACTCCTATTTCCTGTCCAGGTCCTGCTCTTTTTGGCATAGTAATTTAGCAGCTTCACTTGTAATATGATTAAGTTTCAGGTCTCTGTTCCAGCGTGGATATTATTTTCAAATCAATATTTCGGAAGTTCTGTTGATGCTCTTTAGTACATTATTGACGTGCCTTCGTGTCCCTGACCATCGGATGCCAAGTCAGGTGTTCAGTCTTTGCAGTGGAAAGACAGTATGGAAAAGGGAGGGCTTTGGTGTTTGGTTAATCAAAGAGAGATAGAGTGCCAAACCGTGAAATGGTAGGAATCGGATCTCACGATGTTTACGGTGACCCACAATCTAAATGGATGCATTCAGAGAGTAGGTGCACAGCTGTCTTGTGGAATGGCTTGATGCTGACTCTTGCCTGATTGTTCCTGGTGCTGGTCTAAAAACAGGGTCTTCAAAGTTTGCCTGTGTTGTCGTTGTCGTGCATGTGTATTTGGGAGTGTGTGTGCCCCTTTGCGTTGAGAATACCCAACCTGTGCATCAACTTGGATGGGACTGGAGGAGGTTATGCTCAGTGAAATAAGTCAAGCAGAGAAAGTCAATTATCATATGGTTTCACTTATTTGTGGAACATAAGGAATGGCATGGAGGACATCAGGAGAAGGAAGGGAAAAATGAAGGCCGAGAAACTGGAGGGGGAGATGAACCATTGGAGGGGGAGATGAACCATGACAGACTATGGACTCTGGAAAACAAACGGAAGGTTTTAGGTGGGAGGGGGTTGGGGGGACGAGTTAGCCTGGTCGTGGGTATTAAGGAGGGCATGGATTGCATGGCACCCTGGGTGTTATACACAAACAATGAATCCTGGAACACTACATCAAAAACTAATGATGTACTGTATGGTAACTAACAACACAATAAAAAAAAGTTACAATGTAAAAAAATTTCAGAAGCAATTTGTGGATTCAAAAATTATGGTAATCTTTAACTATTTGTACTTCTCTTCCTGGCTTATTTCACTTACTGTAACAGCCTCAAGATTTATCCACTTACATGAAGGATCTCTGGTAGTCATACTCATAGAAACAGAAAGGATGGTGGTTGCTGGGGTCTGGCAGGAGAAGGAACTGAGGGCAGACTGTTCAATGTGTTCTGAGTTTCAGTCAAGCAAAATGAGAGTTCTGGTGATAGGTACAATGTTAGGCTTATAGTTGATGGTACTGTACCAAACACAGATGCTGACTCTACTGTCCACTTAAAAATTTGTTAAGAGGCTAAATCTCATGTATTGTGTGTTTTTTTTAATGACCATTAAGAAATAAAAATAGGGGCACCTGGGTGGCACAGTTGGTTAAGCATCTGCCATTGGCTCAGGTCATGATCTCAGGGACCTGGGATCGAGTCCCACATCGGGATCCCTGCTTCTCCCTCTCCCTCTGCCTCCCCGCCCAGCTCATCTCTCTCTCTCTCTCTCTCTCTCTCCTCTCTCTCTTTCAAGTAAATAAATAAAATCTTAAAAAAAAAAAAAGAACAGTCTTGCTGCTGGAGTAGACCAAGCTGCACACCCAGGAAACTTAAAGGCATATATGTTACTGTCGGCGTTTAACTTGTTTGCAGA
The DNA here is from genome assembly GCA_002007465.1 of Ailurus styani. Classification (NCBI taxonomy): domain Eukaryota; kingdom Metazoa; phylum Chordata; class Mammalia; order Carnivora; family Ailuridae; genus Ailurus; species Ailurus styani. The sequence goes on along the minus strand of LNAC01000238.1, from coordinate 2,435,788 downwards.
ATGCAGTAGCCATCCAGCTTCTAAACCCCCATTACTGTTTGACAACTAACATTTAATCAGGAAGATGAGTATGTTTGTACACATGAAAATAATTTGATGATCTTAATGATTTTCATATATAATAAATTAGTTTAATTTACAAACGATGACATTTAAAGAAGACATTTAAATAAGAGGAACCCAAGTACAAAAAAATAAGGATACATAAGCCTAAGTGAGATCCACAACCTTGCTTTTTATAAAAATAAAAGGGGGGGGGAATTTTCAACATCGGGAAAATGAGGCTGTGTTTTGTTTTGTTGGAAGACTGATTGATTGATTGATTCGAAAGAGGAAGCTTGAGCATGAATGAGTGGGGGCTGGGGAGAGGAGAAGCAGAGGGGAGAGTAGGGAGTCCAGTGCCCAAAGCAGGGCTTGATCTCATGACCCCAAGATCACAACCTGAGCTGAAATCAAGAGTCAGGAGTACACCCGTCTGAGCTACCCAGGTGTGCCAGGAAAATGAGGTTATAAGGAAACCTCCGTAGATCAGACTGGGAGAACTTGAAACGTGAGCAGTATCTACCTATTTTTTCAGATGACCACAATCCTGCACAATCAGTACATGGACCCCCTCTCATACCCATTATAAGCACCACCTGTGTAAGTCACTTGACGTCAAGTCAGTAAGTGTGGCTTGAGCCAAAGTTAACAAATATAGTAGTATTTGATCGAATCCTCAGATCTTGCACTGTGGAAAAAAATCTTTTTTTTTAAAGATTTTATTTATTTATTTAAGAGAGAGAGAGAGAGAGAGAGAGAGAGATCACAAGTAGGTAGAGAGGCAGGCACAGAGAGAGGGGGAAGCAGGCTCCCTGCTGAGCAGAGAGCTGGATGCAGGCCTCGATCCAGAACCCTGAGATCATGACCTGAGCCGAAGGCAGAGGCTTTAACCCACTGAGCCACCCAGGCGCCCCCAAAAAATCCTTTTTTAAAAGAGTTTGAATAGTTACATTGCAGCATTTGCTACAAGAACTTTCTTCATCGTTCATCATTCATTTCAAGGACCAATATCTTCTTTGCCGATTCAATTCTCATCACTCTTATGACCCTGAAAATGTCCACATTCTCTTTCTTCTTCCCATTCCACTGGGTTCGGAGAATACTCAAGTTGTAACTCAGCTATGTTGGAAAAACTATAAAGGCTTATGTAGTAAATTTCAGCCTTATTGGTAATACTGTATTTTCTTTAAAAAACCATCTAAACAAAATAACATGAATAATTATATTTATTATATTTGTACAGTGGTCACACTTATTTTATCATCATGCATTTTTCTTATAAAATAAAAAAATATGTTTTATGCTTTTGAAATGAAAAAGGGAACATCCTCCTGTGGAGTGGTTCTCTTTCAGTGTCACCTTGGTTAACAGTAGGGAGTGTAAAGGCAGGACCTGGGGTTTTAATCCTTTGTCACTCTCTCTATCAGTTATCAATTACTGTGTAACAATTCACCCTGGTATTGAATAGTTTAGACCAGAAAAAAGCATTTGTCATCTCAGGTTTTGTTTTTTTTTTTCCCTCAGGTATGAGGAATGTGGGAACAGCTTAGCTAGGTGGTTCAGGTTCAGGGATCTCACCAAGTGTGCACTTGATGTATTGACTGAGGCCATGGTCACTCTGAGGCTTGCCTAGTTTGGGGAGCACCTCCTTCAAGCTAACTCGTGGAGCCCTTTCCACAGGGCTGCTCAGAGCAAGTGATTCAAGGAGAGTAAGAGGCTCGTAAAGCGGAAACAACGGTCCTTCACAATCTAATCTCAGGACTGACTTTTAATCACTTCTTCCATGTTTTCATTGTTGTTAGGAGAGGCCAGTAAATCCAACCCAAACTCTTGGGGTGCAATGATAAAAGGGTGTGAACGTTAGGAGGGAGGGGTCACTGAAGATTATTGTAGGGGATCCCTACCACACTTAGCACGTGTCCTATTTCTTTGCTTACCCAGTAGGACTCAAAATACTAGTCTCACAGTAAATGAATTGATCTTTGTAAAACATACAGTACCCAGTAAGCTCTCAGTCAATGTCGGCCCTGATCATGACAATGCCATGTGTTGGCTGAGTCTCTCCTACCTTTAGTCTTCATTTCTCTGTCTAGCTTCAGGCTTTCTGTGCTTCTATCAATTCTTCTGTTAGGCTACCAGATTATGTTTATTTAAATACAGCATTTGTTGTTCACTTGGATAGTTGACATTCCAAATAGAGTCTCTCTCACTAAGTTTTACCCTGCATTCACTGCTCTTTATAATCTGGGTGCGTATTTCTCAGGTACCCACACAGACTTGGTGTTCACTGGACAAGGATCAGGATTTTCTCTGAATCATATTTTGCTTTCCTCTTCCCATAGTTTTTATTTTCTCCATGAAATCTGTAATGCAAGTCTTCCTGACTAATACTGCTTTTTCAGCACTATGAACGCAATGTTGAACAAGGTAATGCTTGTTCTTAGGGAACTTCTGATTTCATGGAAAAGAAACAGAATGAGGAAGATTACAAAGCAATGGGATATATTCTTCCATTAGGTAATGTACATTGTTGCTACAAAAAACCTGTGTTAATATATCATAACCTAGATTGAGGATTAAAGAATACATCTGGAAACACATTACATTTAATATTGGATCTTCTGAAGGAAAAGAGAAGATAACCAGGTTAAAAGGTCTAAGAATTAATGGGGTGGGAGAAGTGATTAAAGGCAGGTTCAAGGCACATGCAAATACTTTTCACTAATTGTTTCAGTTGGATAGGTTACAATGAACTATTGGGATTATGACTAACCCATAAAGTAGCAATACTCTTACTTACTAATTCTTCTCCATATCTTCCACTCCAAGATTCAGGCACAATAAAGGATGCATAGTAAGAGCCTAATAAAATACTCAGTTGATTAGTTTAGTGTTGATAGGAGATTTTCCTTCGGGTTGTGCTCATATTCCATATTACCTGATGGTTTTTCATGAGTGATTAAAACATTAATAGCAACACACTATAATTTTCACAATCTAATGATTTTGTGTTTGTATCAATAATAGTGTATAGATCTATAATAATTTTAAGAAAATATCATAATTTCTAGTAGTTGTTAATTTTAGTCTGTGATTCTCTGCAACATATTTTACCAGTCTAAAACCATTTCCAAGAGGCAGTGCTGTGCATTTTCCATTTACTCTGGCTTGCCATTTTATATAATGGCTCTAGAGTCAGACTGGGTTCAATTTAGAGGTAGATAGATACATATATTTTATATTGTGGTATATAACATGTAACATTTTATTAGTATTAGGTATACAATCTAATGTTTTAGATAATTGTATATGTTGTGAACTGATAATCACAATAAGTCTAGTTAACATGCGCCACCACATAGAATCACCATGTTTTTTTTCTTGTGACCTGAAGTTTTAAGATCTCCTCTCTTAGCAACTTACAAATATGTAATATGGTATATTAACTTCAGGCATCATGCTGTACATTATATTCCCATGACTTACTTATTCTGTTACTAGAAGTTTGTAACTTTTGAAACTCTTGAGCCATTTTAGCCACTTCACCTAATCCCCTGCCTCTAACAACCTCCAGTCTGTTGTCTGTATCTGTAAACTTGGATTTTTGCTTTTGGGGTTTATTATTGGTTGGTGTTGTATTCGTTTTTTGTATTTGTTTTGGTTTTTAGATTCCACATTACAAGTGGGATGATATGGTATTTGTCTTTCTCTGTGGGGCTTACTCCATTTAGCATAAATCTCTCAGGGTCCATCCATACTGTCACTAATGACAAAATTTCATTATTTTTTTTAAAGATTTTATTTATTTATTTGACAGTGAGAGAGAGATCACAAGTATGCAGAGAGAGAGAAGGAAGCAGGCTCCCTGCTGAGCAGAGAGCCCAATGCGGGGCTCTATCCCAGGACCCTGAGATCATGACCTGAGCCGAAGACAGAGGCTTTAACCCACTGAGCCACCCAGGTGCCCCAAAATTTCATTATTTTTTTAATAGCTGAATTATATTCCATTTGGTGCATGCGTGTGCACATATGTGCATCACAGAGTCTTTAGTCACTCATTATCGTGGCCACTTAGGTTGTTTATATACGTTGGCTATTATAGACAATGCTGCAGTGAACATGAGGGTGCATTATTCTTTTTGAGCTAATTCTTTTTTGAGCATTTTCTTTGGATAAAATACCCAGAAGTAGAATTAATGGATCATATGGTAGTTCTATTTTTAATATTTTGAGGAACCTCCATTCTGTTTTCCACAGTGGCTCCCTGAGTTTGTTTCTAGCAACAGTGCATTATGTTTACCTTTTCTCCATATCCTCGCCAGCATTTATTATTTCTTGTCTTTTTAGTAATAGCCATTTTAATGGGTGTAAAGTGAAATCTCATTGTGGTTTTGATTTGCATTTCTCTGATGATTAGTGATAGTGAGCCTCTTTTCATATAACCGTTGGCCATGTGTGTGTCTGTTCAGATCCTTTGCCCATTTTAAATTGGATTATTTGTTTTTGGATATTGAGTTGTATTAGTTCTTTATGTATTTTGGATATTAATCCTTTCTCAAGTATAATGTTTGTAAAAAAAGCTCCTTGCATTTGGTAGGTCGCCTTTTCATTTTGTTGATCATTTCCTTTGCTGGGCAGAAACTTTTTAATCTGATTTGTCTCAGTTTATTTTTGCTTCCATTGCCTTTGCATAAATATCTTAAGATAAGTTATTTAAATTCTCAGTCTCAATATTTCAATTTCTAAAGTGGAAATAAAATGAATACTTTATGAAGTTTTGATAATGAAGTGATTTAATGCACTTGGCACAGTGACGATTTCTCCAGCTTATTATGCATGATTTAATGAGCATTTGTCGTGTTCATGGAATTCTGACTTAATATCTATTCTTTTTTTTTTTATCTCAGGGTGATGTTAAATTCATTCATTCTTTCATTCATTCGTTTACCTATTCACTCATAAGATAGAGTATTCACCATATTCTGGGCTCTTGTTGGGTGCTAGTCAAACAAAGATGAATGATAAACATTCACTATGCAGTAAGTTACTTGTGGGCTACAGTGTCAGACAGGTATTTGGGCTGTCAAGTGAAACAGTGGGAAATGTTGAAATGGAACCATGGTGGTAGTGTAACAGAAAATTAGATCAACTTTGTTTCAGGAAGAATAAGGCAAAGGATGCTTCCTGGAGTAAAAACAGGTTTGAACTGAGTCTTAAAACAGTAGGAATTTACCATGAGAACATAGAAGGAAATCCATTCCAGAAAGAGGAGAAATGTACAAAGAATAGCAAGGTAGCATGGTGATTGTAGAAAATGGAAATATTTTGGTATGGATAAATCCTGAATTCAGGCATTCTTTCTTGTTTTAGAAATCAAGTACGTGTTATCTCTTCATTTTTGTAGAAAGGTGTGTGTCGTAAATCGTGGGAGCATTAAAACAGTGTGTCCCCTTAGTCATATTCTTTTCATCTTTTCATCCAAGTTCTTAATATCTCTAAGGCAACAACCATATTCAACACAGGTTAAACGTAATATTTGATAATGAAACTGTGGATGAATTTCTATGACAGTGCTTTGTTTTCTTCTTTCTGTGTTTATAACATGCATTTTGGCAGGATAGGGGATAGGTGGTGCCCAGGGAGGGAAAAGACTCCCTGGATGGAAGTGGGCAAAGTTATTTATTAAATAAATAGCAGAATTCTGGTGAGCAAAAACTATCATAAAAATGGTGTAATTTACTCTTGGAAGACAGGCAGAGGGAAATGACCCGCTCTGTTCTGAAGATGAGCTGTAAACTCTGCTTCAGTCATCTAGGACTAAATATATTTACTACTGTGGAAATAAGTACAAAATAACATTTACCCTTTAAAAAATATACATAGGGCAGAATTTAAATGACTGAAAAGAAAGATGTCAAGTTCAAATTGCTAAAAACAGTTGAAGCAAGAAATTTTATTGTCTTTTGGAATGGAGACTAGTATCTTTGTTCTGTAAGAACAAATAACATAATTCCTGCAGGGCTGATTCCAGAAAACCTACATCTTTATCATACTCACATAAAAGATATTTTCCTGCCAATGTAAGTATAGCTGTCTCCTTCATCCATACCCCGCCAAAAGAAGCAGAGCATCCTCTGCATTTCAGAGAAAACTCGTCTTACCTCTGCAATATCATCAGTGTAACTCAGAAAAGGGACGTTAAGTACATTTGGAAATAACATAAACACTTTATGGCTTATGAACTAGGAAAATATAAGTAGGCCTTAATTGTATAGCTGAAGTAAAATTGAATTATTAATATGTCCTTGTAACACAAATTAAAGCAATTCATGTTCTTTCAAATTAATTTAAGCTTTCAGTATGATAGAGTTGATAGGTAATTATTTAAAACTAAATTTTAGCCCCAATTTACATATTAGATTACTTAATTTTTTTTTTTTTTTTTTTTTTTTTTTTTTAAAGATTTTATTTAGATTACTTAATTTTAAACATCAAAACATCACTCATTAAATGAACTGAAAAATATGACTGAGTTTGCATCTTTCTCTTTCTTGACCCCAATGATCCCCTCTTATTTTTGTGGATTTAGAAAACAATTTTATTTTAAACTAATCTTATAAAAATGTTGCCACACTGTATTCTTAAAATAATGGATATTTTAGGTTAACCTATATAGGTGCAGTCTTAGCATATACCTTAAAATAATGAATCGGTGTTTAAAAAATTATTAATATAATCATTTATATGACATATTTTAGGTAATGTCACTTTAGGAATACTAATTTTGGTAACTACAAAAAAAAAAGTATAAGAAGACTTCCACAACATTGGCTGAAATTTCATAATTCACTATGTAGAATGTTGTTTTGCAGAAGTAAAAATAAGTGTTTAGAGGTGTCCATTTATAATTGGTTTTTCTGAACTGGGTTGCTTCGCATCCATACTATGAGACAAAGGAACTTAGCACATATAAGTGAGCCTTAAAAGAAAAAAAAAATTAAGTCAAACACTACTTGAATTATGAACAGTCTGGAGCTGTCTAATACATTGTAATAACTGTCTGAGCGCTGTCTGTCTTTATTTCTCTATCCCTTGGTATCAGCATTGCTCCAGATAAGACCTGAACTAGCCTTATGCAGTAGGGCCACGTGAAGGTCAATCCTTGGATCTCTGATCCAGATTTTCTTGTTATATGCTTCTGATTATATTACTTCAGGTAGTTCCTTATTCTTTTTATAGCTAGATAAAGACATTTGATTTTATGATTTCTTCATCCTAACTTGTAATAAAATGACAGGACCTTCATCTTCTCCCCATTTTCATTCATTTGAAAATCAAATTTAAGTCCTGATTATAGTCGATAAGTAACTGGGTGTGCTTAGAAATAGAACTCTATGAATGTACATGAAAGAAATGTAGCTTAAGTTTTAGAAATAGAAATAAAAAAGAATAAGATTTCTGTGGTTGAGAAAAGACAGTAACCACTTAAGTCAACTGGAGATTCCATGTGGAAATTCTGGAAACATTCAAACTACTTTATTACCTCCCCTTTCCTATTTAGCTCAACTTTTTCAGGCTCAGGATTTTAGTTGTGTTTAAAATAATGATATTTATTTCACATTTTGATGCTTTAATAAGTAGCATTTTTATTTCAGTTTCTGACTTCTCATTTGTAGCATATAGAAACACAATTTATTCTTGTATATTGCCCTTCTGTTCTGCCAACTTGCTAAACTTACTAGTTGTAGTTACTTTTTGTAGATCCTGTAGAGTTTTATTCATAAGACAATCATGTCATCTGTGCGTAAATAGAGCTTTGCTTCCTAGTTTACTAATATGGACATTTTTATTTCCTTTCCTTACCTGTTATGCTGTATAGAACCTCCAGAGTGATGGTGAACAGAATAGTTGAGAGTGGACATCCTTGTTGCTTCCAATTTTATGTGGGGGAAAAAAAAAAGGCTTGTAACTATAACATTAACTGTAGGTGTGTTGTAGATGCTTCAAGATAAAGAAATCTTCTTCTGTAGTTTACTGACAGTTTTTATCAGGAATGAATGTCAGATTTTATCTAATGCAATTTTTGCATCTGTTGATATGATCATATGGTTTTTCCTTTCAGTCTTTTAAATGGGATGAATAACACTGATTGGTTTTCAAATGTTAGATCCAGTTAATTCCAGTTAAGAATCTTTGCATCCATATTTTTGAGGGATGACAGTTTATAGTTTTCCTTTCTTTTTTTTTTAAAGATTTTTATTTATTTTCTCTGACAGAGAGATCACAAGTAGGCAGAGAGACAGGCAGAGGGAGAGGGGGAAGCATGCTCCCCGCTGAGCAGAGAGCATGATGCAGGGCTCGATCCCAGGACCCTGAGATCATGACCTGAGCCCAAGGCAGACACTTAACCACTGAGCCACCCAGGCACCCCTATAGTTTTCCTTTCTTTTAATACTTTAATGAAGTTATGGTATTAGGCTAAGGCTAGTCCCATATTATTAGTTGGAAAGTGTTCTCTAAATATTCTGCAAAAGTTAAGGAAGAATTATATCCTGCTTAAATGTTTCAAAGAGTTAACTAATGAAGTCATTATTTTTCTGGTGTTTTCTTTTAGGGAAGTTTTTAGCTATAAATTCAATTTCTTTAAAAGATCCAAGACTCGGGCGCCTGGGTGGCTCAGTGGGTTAAAGCCGCTGCCTTCGGCTCAGGTCATGATCCCAGGGTCCTGGGATCGAGGCCCACGTTGGGCTCTCTGCTCAGCAGGGAGCCTGCTTCCTTCTCTCTCCTCTCTCTCTGCCTGCCTCTCTGCCGACTTGTAATCTCTCTCTCTGTGTGAAATGAATAAATAAAATCTTTAAAATAAATAAATAAATAAATAAAATAAAAGATCCAAGACTCTTCAGTTACTTCTTGAGTGAGTTTTGGTAGTTTGAGATTTTAATGGAGTACCTCTTTCTTTTTTCTACCTATCTAGTTATTTGTGTAACTAAGTTATAAATTTATTGCTTAAATTTGTCAGTAACGTCTTTGTTATTTTGTAATGTTTGTAGAATCTGTATTGATGTCTCCTCCCTCATTCCTGTTAATGTGAACTTGTTTTCTCTGTTTTTATTTCCAATCAGTCTGGATAGAGGTTCTTCAATTTATTGATCTAAGAGCCATCTTTTGGTCTCATTAGTGTTTCTCTGTTAATTTTCTCTTTTCTATCTCATTAGTTCCCACTCAGATAATTATTATTTCATTTCAGTAGCTTTTTCTGCATTTATTTGTCTTCAGTTTTTAATTTTTATTTACTTTAAAAGTTTCTTGAAGATTTTATTTATATATTGACAGAGAGAGAGAGAGAGTAAGCACACAAACAGGGGGAGCAGCTGGCAGAGAGAGAGGGAGAAGCAGGCTCCCTGCTGAGTGAGGAGCTGGATGTGGAACTCGATCCCTGGACCCTGGGATCATGACCTGAGCTGAAGGGAGACACTTAACTAACTGAACCACCCAGGTGCCCTGTCTTCAGTTTTTTAAAGGAAGAAGCTGAGGTCATTGATTTTAATCTTTTATAATATAATGCTATCAATTTCCTGCTTCAGGCTCATTCTGCAAATTTTGTAAGGTTTTCTTCTTTTTATTCAGTTTCAAATTTTTCTAATTTTTAGTTAGATTTCTCCTTTGATGGAGCAGTTATTTAAAAGTGTATTATTTACTTTTTAAATATTTGAAAAATGTTAGTTTTTCATCCTAGTACTGATTTGTTATTTAATTACGTTGTGTACAATGTATACATTGTGTGCAGTATATGTATACTTGTATCTTTTAATATTTATTAAGACTTTTTTGTGTACTAGAATATGGTCAATCCCGGTAAATGGTCTATGTCCACATAAAAAGGACATATACTGCCACTGTTGAGTGGAGTGTGTTATAATTATCAGTTAAACAAAGTTGTTTGATGATGCTTAGATTTTTGTTGGTAGCATTTTCTTTTAACTATAGCATTTATTTATTTGTTTTTATTTATTTACTTATTTATTAAAGTAATCTCTAACTCACATCCCCAAGATCAAGAGTCAGATATTCCACTGACTGAGCTAGCCAGGTACCCTATTTTAGCAATTATTTAGAGAGGAGTATTAAAGTCTGCTATTATAATCACAAATTTTTAAAATACTCCTTGCAGTTCTATCAGTTTTTTCTTCTGGAATGTATCAGGTACCCTGAAAATCTTTTATTAGGTCATTAACATTAATGATTCTTTTATCCTTTTCGGGAATTGGACCCTTTATGTAATTACCACTTTTTTTCCCCTTCTGTAATATTCTTTAATCTGAAATATATTTTGTCTGATATTAATATAGTTACTCCAACTTTGATTAACGTTAACTTTTTTTTTCTATACATAGCATGGGCTAAGTCTTGCTTTTTGTATGATCTGACAGTCTCTTCATTTTTATTGAGGAATTTAAACTGTTTACATTTAATGTGATTATCCATATTTTAGGTATTCTACCATCTTGATACTTGTTCTTCTATTGTATTTCTTCTTCACTTTTCTGCCCCATTTTCAGTTTACTGAGTAGTATTTTAAAATTCAGTATTATCTTCATTTTTGGATCACTAGCTGTAACTGTGTTACATGTATGTGTGAGCATATGTAGATATTTCTGTGTTTTATTGGTCGCTTTAGGATTTACATTGTAAAGTATTAACTCATCACAATCAATATTCAAGTTGTGTTATAAGAAACTTGGTGCAGTAAACTTCCATTTCTTCTTATCCTGCCTTGGTGCTCTTGTTGTCACAGAATCTGTATCTGTCTGTCATGAATCCCATAACACATTGTTAGCGTTTTTGGTTCAAGTAGTTTTTTTTTTTTTTTTAAAGATTTTTTATTTATTTATTTGACACACAGAGAGAGATCAGATCACAAGTAGGCAGAGAGGCAGGAGGAAGCAGGCTCCCTGCTGAGCAGAGAGCCCAATGTGGGCCTCGATCCCAGGACCCTGAGATCATGACCTGAGCCTAAAGCAGAGGCTTTAACCCACTGAGCCACCCAGGCGCCCAGTTTTTTTTTTTTTTTTTAAGAGATGTAAGAAGTTAGAAAACTCGGGCACCTGGTGGCTCAGTTAGTTAATTATCTCCCTTGGGCTCAGGTCATGACCCTGCCCTCCTGGGATCCAGCTTGGCTTTGGGCTCCCTGCTCAGCAGGGAGTCTTCTTGTCCCTCTCTTTCTGCCCCCCTCCTGCTTGTGCTCTATCTCAAATAAATAAATAAGATTTTTTTAATTTTAAAAAGACTTTTATTTATTTATTTGGAAGAGAGAGAATGAGAGAGAGAGCATGAGAGGGAGAAGCAGACTCCCTGCCGAGCAGGAAGCCTGATGTGGAACTCGATCCCAGGACTCCAGGATCATGACCTGAGCCAAAGGAAATCGCTCAACCAACTGAGTCGCCCAGGTGCCCCTAAATAAGATCTTTAAAAAAAAGTTAGAAAATTGTATTTCCCCGGGTAGTTACTATCTGCTATTCCTTATTTATTTGTGTAGATCAGGTGTTAATCTGGCATCATTCCCTTTTTTTTTTTTTGAAGGTCTACTTTTTAAATTTCTTCTAATGCTGGGGTGCTACTCATGAGTTCTTTCATCTCTTTATGTCTGAAAAAATTATTTTGTTTTCACTTTTGAAAGGCATTTCCACTGGGCATGTAGTTCTATTTAACAGATCCTTTTTTTCCCCTTTCTGTACTTTAAAATATTTTCTATATTTCCTCATTTTTTTTCTTTCTTCTTTTTTTATTTGAGTATAGTTGACACACAATGTTACATTAGCCTCAGGGTACAACACAGTGGTTTGACAAGTTTATACATCAGTCTATGCTCACAAGTGTAGCTACCATCTGTCCCATTACATCACTATTACAGTATCATTGTCTGAATTTCTTATGCTGTTATCTTGCATGTTTTCTGATAAGGAATCTGTTATCTTATTTTCTCTTCCTCTAGCTTCTCTTAGGATTTTTTTATATGTTACTCCGTGTTACTTTATTTATTGTTTAATAACAAAGTACCCCAAAGTCTACTGGCTTAAGACAATAAATGCCTACTACCTTATGGTTTATATGGGTCAGCAGTTCAGTCATAGCTTAGGTGGTGAATGTGGTTCAGGTCTTTCATGAGATTGTAGTCAAGTTCTCAGCTGTGATTGGGTTTCATGTGAAGACTAGACTGGAGGAGAATGTTTCACCAAGTTGGCTTAGACCTTAGAATATCTACTTATTTGTTAGACCTTAGAATATCTACTTCAGCAATCACTCTTGGGAGCCTCCCCATGAGTGTGCCTTCTGACTTGTCATGCATTTTCTTCACAGAGAGCCACTGAAGAGCAGAAAGGGGACAGAACCATATTTAAAGAACTGATACACAAAAACATCAAATTTCATGAAAATTATAACTAGATTCAAGAAAGCTGAAGAAATCCCAGGAGCAAGAAAAAAACATGAAATAGACCCTATATTAGATTGCATCATTATCAAGTTGTTTATAATAGCTTAGGTGTTTGATATATATAAATATATATTGATAAGAGCACACATATATTTATATACACACATTAATATAGGTTGCTGCTTGAAATTGGTCTACTATTCCTTAATATTCTGTTCACTTTTTATATTTACTTTTTTCTCTCATTGTTTTATTTGGGATCATTTCTGTGGTTTTATTTTCAAGTTTATTCATCTGTTTTTTTCCTCTATTATCTTATCTGCCACTTCATTTCACCTAATGTATTTGCTATTTGAAATATTCCTATTTTATCTCCATAAGTTTGCATTGCCCCTCTTTAATGTATTTTGTGTACCTATTTAACATTTTAAATCTTCTCTCTAGTCTCCTGAGATACAGTTTAATAACTTTTAATATTGTCCATGTCATTTCTGGTTCAGTTTGATCAATTGTTTTTTCTTTTCATTATGAGTTTTGACTGGATGCCCAACATTGTGAATTTTACCCTTTTGAGTGCTGGATATTTTTTGAGTGTAGCCTTAAAAATATTTTTGAACTTTATCCTGGCATGTGGTTAAGTTACATGGAAACAGTTTGATATTCTGGGGTCATATATTTAAGCTCTGTTTCATGAAACCAGAGCAGTGTTATGTCTAGGATTATTTTTTTTCTCTTTACTACTAAGATAGAATCCTTTTGAGTCCTAGCAAATCCTTAAATTATAGGGATTTTCAATCTAGCTCATAGGACCTATGTGCACTAGGCTATATACACTATCTGAGCTGTATGCATTCTTGCTTCCAAGTTTTGGGGGTAGTTCTCTTCCCTCTCTTTGACTAGTTGCCTCACATATATGTACTGCTTCATGTCCAACTGAATACATGAGGCTTTCTCTATTCCGCTTGGCAAGCTTCAGTTGCCTTGATTGTTCTCTGTCTGTTCAAGTCAGATAGGTTACTGGGCTCTGGCTGGGTTCCACTTCCTGAACAAAGATCCATCTAAACTTACTTCACATAGACAGCTGGGACAATTATAAGGTTTACTATATTCTCCCATCCTACCTGTATTTATCTGTCTCAGAGATCATTATCTTTAATTATCTCCTTTTCAATGTATTGAAGACCATTGTCTCATCTATTTTGTCTGTGTTTTTCATTGTTTCTGGCAAGAGGGTAGATCTGGTCCCTTACCCGTCTTGGCCAGTAGAAGTTCTGTGCCCCAGTCTTAAAGTAGCTGATGAATATCTGCATGCTGTAAGAGAAATGTGACAGCATCTACTGAAAACTCATCATTTCCAACCACCAGCTTCTCCTCATTTTTCTTATTTTTATTTATGGCCCTCTCATTCAACCTATAGCCTTGGCTTCTTTGTTTCTGTCAATTGGTTGCCCTGTTCTGATAAACTTATATATATATATATATATATATATATATTTTTTTTNCACAGAGAGAGATATTACAAGTAGGCAGAGAGGCAGGCAGAGAGACAGGGAGAGGAGGAAGCAGGCTCCCTGCTGAGCAGAAAGCCCGATGTGGGCCTTGATCCCAGGATGCTGAGATCATGACCTGAGCCGAAAGCAGAGGCTTTAACCCACTGAGCCACCCAGGTGCCCTAAACTTATATTTTTATAAGCACTTGGGGGTCATCTTATTTTCATCTGTACTGTCCTCACCCATATTCAGTTTTCTTTAGGTTTTACCTAGGCGTTATGTAATCTTTTAACATAAAATGGGTCCACATGACTCTCAGACCTAAAAGTCTTATATAACTTTCATTGGATGTGGGATAAAATATAAAACTTCAAATGATCTTTAAAGCCCTTAATATCTAGTGCCTTCATACTGCTGCACGTTTCTCTCATACTGTTCTGTCTACAAATTGCTTGTCATGTTTTCCTTTTTTCAGCTACTTGAAGGCTTTTCCCATGTCAGATCTCATACATATGCTATCCTCTCTGCCTGAAGAGCTTTTTTTCTACCTCTTTGTAAGGTTAGCTCTTTGGTTTCCTTCAGGACACAGTTTGTATGCCATTTTCTGAAAGAGACCTTAAATGGCCACTGAACTCCAAACAAGCCTCTTTTCTAGAGTATTCTCCCTCTTAATCTCATTGGTCCTAGTGCGAACTGTAACTATTAATTCTATTAAAATAGATTTTAACTTATATTCGTGACTGTCTTTTAACTGTTTTTCTCCACTGTAAGCTACATGGTGTAAAGATGTGTCTCTTCCCTTTGCTGTGGCTGGCACAGAGCCCAGGACCACCAGGAATAGTTGAACGAGCAAATGAATGCATGAGCTGTGCTCCATGACTCTACTGTTTGCTTCCATTCTGACCTCAACTTTGCTTTCTGATTAATTTTCCAAAACATACTCCAGGTTACTTCATTGTCTAAATAATATCAAATTTCTCTTTTTTTAGAAAAAAGTTTATTTAAACTCAATATAATTAATACCAATTTTTTCTTTTTAAAAAAAATTATTTTTAACTCAATTTATTTATCATATACTACATTATTAGTTCCAGAGGTGGAATGTAGTGATTCATCAGTTGCATGTCACACCCAGGGCTCAGTACTTCAAGTGCCCTTCCTAATGCCCACAACGCAGTTACCCCGTCCCCCTCTCAGCAACCTTTAGTTTCTTTCCTATAGTTAAGAGTGTCTTATGGGTTGTCTCCCTCTCTGTTTTCAACTAATTTTATTTTTCCTTCCCTTCCCCTATGTTCATCTGTTTTGTTTCTTGAATTCCCCATATGCGTGCAATCATATGGTATTTTTCTTTCTCTGTCTTATTTCGCTTAGCATAATACTGTCTAGTTATTAAAGTTCTCTAATTTCTTACTAAATTTAGAATGATTAAAAAAATACACCTAAGGCTTCTAAAATAGGTCATATAGTTACCAGCCTATTTCTACTTCATGCTCTGACAAACTATGTTTTCTCACTTCATGTCTTTGACAAAGTTATTCTCTCTGTGTAAACCGAAAACAGACTAAAAACCAGAACAAAACAAAAAAACCCTTTTACCATGTACCTCTCACCCTCTTCTTCTTTCCAAGCCCCACTGTTCTGTGAAGCTGTCTCTCCATTAACTCCATGTCAAAGTCATCATAGCAACTTCCAAACCCCAAATCTCTGTTCCCAAATAACTTGGTAATATACTTATTTGTGATAATGCTTAATACTTATCCTAAGCTTTATACACTTAACAAAGAGCATAGGACTGTCCTAGCCTCTTTAGTGTTTACATATAGAACTGGACAAATAGTTTTACTAGAATAATTCTTACCATTTCATATGCAACTGTGAGTACAGACTAAGGTGTATACTCTGGGCGCCTGGGTGGCTCAGTGGGTTAAGCCTCTGCCTTCAGCTCAGGTCATGATCTCAGGGTCCTGCTCAGCAGGGAGCCTGCTTCTCTCTCTCCTTTTGCCCCTCCCCCTGCTTGTGCTCCTGTTGTCTCTCTGTCAAATAAATAAAATCTTAAATAAAATAAAGGATATACTTTAGAAAAAATATATAATTTTTTATACTGACCTCTATAACTTACTTTAAAATATGTCAGCAAACTGATAGATGGTGTGTTTTTTGCAGTTTCAACTGTAATCCAGGTCCAGCAAGCATTCTCATTAAGAACACATTCCGGGAGAGGTCAGGTGCTAGTTCTAATCCGGAGGTCCAGTCTCAACACTGCTAATTAGTATTCTGAATATTAGGGCTTTTTTCTTCTTGTGTCGGACAGTAGTTGAATGTTTCCTGGCATTAGGAGTTTCAAAAGAGACTCCTCATAAAATTCAGTGTAATGAAGTTAGTGGGTTTGTGTCAAATATTTTAGAGATATGCCTCAATCTGTATACGCTGAGTATGTGAATCCAGGCAAGTGTCGAGTCTAAAGTGCTAGGCTTTAGGAAGGATAGCCAAGTCCTGGCCCTGTGTTTAGTCATGGAGTGAACTTTTAGCTTGTCTCTTGCTGAAGAAAGGGTAACAGTTCTGCTCTGGGAAATGCTGTTGTGTTTGATATCAGAGAATCTTAGAAGGTCTCAAATCCGCAAATAACATATATACCAAAAATACTTTACACTTCAAGGTATACTTTTCTTCTCCATGCTTTAGGAAGTTTTCTTGAAAATATGTTTATACTCATTAAAATTTCCAGTTTTTTTCTAACTTGATTAAGATAAAGTTATTTGTAAAGATTTTATGGATGTTTTATGTTTTATGTTAATTTTGCCTGAAAATGATAAAATTCATGATAAGGAAAGCATACATATTTTCTTTAAATATGTTAAGTATTACTATTAATGAAGAAGGAGTCTCTCAGAGGTGATATATATATATATATATATATATATATACATATATATATATATATATATATTCAGATGCTAAGAAAACTGTCCAAATAAGCATCATTTTATGAGAAAATCTATAAAGAAAATTTTTTTTAAGGATTTTACTTATTTGACACAGAGAGAGTGAGCATAAGCAGGGAGAGCGGCAGGCAGAGGAGGAAGCAGGCTCCCCACAGAGCAGGGAGCCCGATGCGAGGCTCAATCCCAGGAAGGACCCTGGGATCATGAACCGGGCTAACGCAGACACTTAACCGACTGAGCCACCCGGCGCCCTGAAAGGAATTTGTTTCTTACTGTGCAAGATTAAATATAACTAATATTTTCACTTTTAGGATATTTTAGAAAAATGTTTTCTGATGTCTACTGGCCACTTCCACAATGTGGCCAAAATTTTTTTTAGAAGATGTACCTCTTTCTTTTATGCTGCAGAACCTCCATTTTGTTACAAGGCTCTGGATACTTGCTGGATACAGCTGATGCTGTGCTCAATCTTCCCTACCTTTTTATCCCTGTTGAACTACTCTTCTTTTATCTGTTTTATGAATCACGGATAGTATTCAGTTCTACTTTTGATTCCACTTCCAAGTAGCTGTCAGGGCCTACAGTGATTTTCTGTCTCTTGGCCCAGTGTGGTACATTTTTTTTTTCAATTATCATGTCTTGTTTGAAATTTCTGTTCTCAGTGTTTTAATATATGTCTTATATTCATGATTTCACTGGAATTCCCTAAGCTCTGTTGTTACTCACACTGTGCCCAGCACTGCATCTTAAGCCTAAAAAATACTCCAGAGGTAACTCTTTGTTGATTATGATAACAAGGTATTACTATAAAAAGAATGATTTAAAGACTTCCTATGTGAGTAATTTGTATATGAGGTTATTATCTATAGATGCTCTATTTTTATCAAAGATCATTTGTATTTTTTTAATTTGCATTCCTTTCCATCATTGTAACATTCCAGTTTTGCAAAACTATCCAAAAATAATTTGAGAAGTTATAGTATTTTTTATTGGAACTGATTTTGCAATAAGAAATCATATCCAGAGCAAGGCGGCCCTGGACTAATAATGAACAGATTTGCTTATTTTCCAGAATTAATATTTTGTAAACAAAGAGAAATTTCAGAAAGGAGCCACATCGCACAGAATATAAACTTTAAAATAAGTTGGTGTAAATACAAGTAGGGAATAAAGTAAATGGAGAGACAAATGCCCTCTCATACTTTTTATGCAAGTCCTTAAACTGTTAGTTAATTCAAAAATATTAATAAGTATATACTATGTGCCAGGCAGTGTTCTTAGTGCCTGGGATAAAGTGTCAACAGGAACCCTTGCTTCGGATTTATACTGTGGGTCAAGGACAGACAGCAGAGAACTGTGGTTTGTGTATACTACTTTTTTTTTTTAAAGAGGGACAGAGAGAGGTGGGGAGAATGCTGGAGTGGGGGTTGCAGAGGAAGAGGGAGAGAGAAAATCTCAAGCAAGCTCCACACCGAGCACAGAGCCCAACCCAGGGCTCCATCTCACGACCCTGAGATCATGACCTGAATTGAAATCAAGAGTCAGAACTTAACTGACTAAGCCCCAAGGTGCTTCTGTATATACTATTAAGGACTGATAATCACCTTGACTTAAGTTCAAGGTAATTGAACAAGTTGCTTGTAGGTCCAGCAACTGGCGGTAGAAAGTGGTAAGGACAGCAGTGTTGAGTGAGAGGCTACTTTAGAGAAGAGGGTTAGGGAAGGCTTCTCTGAGGCAGCAGTCCTTAAGTTTATGCTTGAATGAAATCAGGGAGAAGCATACAAGAATTAGAAGGCAGAGAAGGAAGAGTGAGAGTAAAGTTCTGTGGAGGACCTGAGTGTGGACGTTTCCTCTGTGAACAAACCCAAGAAGGCAGGTGTAGCTACAGCTGATAACCCTGTAAGGCTTTCTAACTTAGAAAGGGATAAGGATTATCCTTATTTCTAAATGGACTGGAAGCCAATGGATAATTTTAAGCAGGGGAATGACTTACAAATAGCTAACAGACACATGAAAAAGTGAGTGGATTTTTCTTTGCTTAAAAGAAGAGTGAAAAATCAGTTCTGTGTGCTGGGTTTTAAAGCTCCCTAAGCATTTGAAACAAATACCCATGATAACAGAGGACAGAGAGCCAGAAGTATCTCTTTCTCTCTAATGAACAGGATCCTTCTTGGGTTAGTTGAGGATGCACAAAGGCACTTAGGGTCCAGGAGACATTTCTCTTCCTTGGACCCACCCCATAAGAGACTATTTCATTTTCAGTCCTTTGTTAATCATCATATGCTATATACAGTAAACAAATTTTTTGGAGTCTAATATTTCTATTGTATGTTGCTTTATTGATGGCCACCTTGTCTTAGGTGGACTTCAGTACATCATCTCTGTTTCCTGACAGGTACTTTCTCAGAATTCTCTGGGTATGCAGTTAAGTAAGATGAAGTACTCTGCTCTCTATTACAACATATCCTTGGGTGGTTTGTTTTATGACTGGAATGAAATGATGCTGTTACTGAAGTGATTATGGAGAGTCATACGTTTTAAGGTGCTAAAACTCACAGCCTTATTTTAGGGACTGAAAAGGTGGGGATGAACTTTGTATCACATGACATCAGACATTTGGAATCACTCAGTATTTTAAAAATCTGCCATCATAGTTTATCCTGTGTTAAAACACATAGATCTGGACTCTATTGCTGGGGCTGGTCCTCTTCACCAACACGTGTACATCTATAACCTGAGCAGTAAGTACTTCATTCTCTAGGCATCCCTGCATCCATAAAAACTCACCAATTCTTTGCCCTGCTCCTGTGGACGTTGTTCTCTTAAGGCAAGAGAGTCAGCACACCTAGTGCATTGACTCTCTCTTGATCTAGACTGCTTTTAATTTCTTAATGAATTCGACAAGTGTAAATAGAGCCATAGAGGCCAACTAAGTCAGAATTATTGTTACTTTGATTATTTTAGTATGAATGTAGAAATGTAGTGCTTTTTCAAAACCTCTTAGGCATTCTTCATAAGCTTCTTTTCCTTCTGTGTAATTCGTAACATCTACTAAGGTGTCGTAAGTGGACATCTTAGCGTGGACAAAGAGGATAGAGATACTGTTCGAAAGTACCAATGTCTATGCATTTGATCTTGAGAATAGTCTTAGGAGGGGCACGCACGGAAGAAGAAAGAATAATAATTATGGAGGTGATTGCAGTAAGGCTAATGAAATTCTCTCACACCCAGATGGTGACAGTGAATGTGGTCCAAGAGATGGTCAGATTCTAGATGTATTTTGTATAAAAGCTTGACCATAGGGTTTGTTTTTTCAATAAAAATGACATGAGAGAAAAAAAGGTGAAATACCCATCCATGATTTTTGTTGTTTGGAAAAAGAAGAATGGAGTCATTTGGGTGGAGAGGTTTTGGACAGGTGAAGCTGGAGGTATCTTAAAATTCAGTGGAGATGTTAAGTTGGCAGTTGTGTATATGAGTTCAGAGCTCATCAGAAAGAACTGTGCTAGAGTTAGACATTTTTAAATAGTTATGGTATAGATTGTATTTAAAGACTGGAGAAAATTAAGGGTATAAGCTTAAATAGAGTACTAAGAAGTGAGTTTTGGGACACTCCAGTGTTAAAAGGTCGATTAGATTAGAAATACGATACACTAGAACTAGGTAACTGTGTTAATCATTTGCTCCAAAATCAACCAAGGAAGAGATAAGATTTTCAGTGCATACACAATGGGACTATAAGTGGATGCATTTTTTTTACATTAACATTCTATAATTAGGTTTAAGATGAATTTCTAGAGAGCAAGAACTATGTTCTTCCGAAATTATTTTAGTGATTTGTAATGTTTTCAAAATATTTTATCAACTTTATAGTAATGAGAACTATTTTTAGGAAATAATTTTTATATTTTCAAGAGGATATCTGGAGATAGGGCCATTATTTAATTTCTAAACTTCCCATTTAAATGCTATCAAAAGTTGGAGATCTGTCTTGCAGCTTTTATTATGTTATTATCAGTTCTTTTCAGGTGTTGTGTAACTATTCCATTATTGTTATTAAGACTTTGAGCGAGTATTTCCTTCAATTATTTAATTAAAGTTACAGAAAAATAGCACAGGCTTCATGCTAGGACATACACTCTCACTGTGAGATTTCCTATCTTCTGTAACTCTGTTATGTTAGGAAGATGTTTGGTCCTGAAACAATATGTTTTTTTTTTTTTTTTTTTTTTTTTTTAAAGATTTTATTTATTTATTTCACAGAGGGAGAGAGATCACAAGGAGGCAGAGAGGCAGGCAGAGAGAGAGGGGGAAGCAGGCTCCCTGCTGAGCAGGGAGCCCGATGCGGGCCTCGATCCCAGGACCCTGAGATCATGACCTGAGCCGAAAGCAGAGGCTTTAACCCACTGAGCCACCCAGGCGCCCTGAAACAATATGTTTTGATATGATTGACTTGGATCCTAGTTTAGATTTACTCAAACTTAATACTAGTACGCTTTTGCAGATCGAAGTTTGCTCTTGGTCAAGAATGATTGAGGAAATGAAGGCGCCCAGGTCTGTATTTCTCTGCAGGTGCTCTGTGTAGGGACATGTGGAAGTCTCATGTGTGTCTATGTATGTAGTATGGATTTCTCCAGGAGCACAGTTTCAGTGTTTATTGTTTTTATGTTACTCTTCATAAAATAGACATTAATACCTCTAAGTAATGCATAATCAGTATATATTGATCATCTGTGATAAGCCAAGCATCAAGGAAGGCAACAATTTTACCACAAAAGGCACCATGCTGTCTCCCAAATTGCTCGTTTACCTCTTGCAAAATTTAAAAACTGTGGTGATTCATTTCTCTAAATTTGCAAATAAAGTTCCCTCATGTGAACTCTTCCTTTAAGGAGCTCAGTGAAGTAAAAACGAGGCAAACATTATTACGATGTTGTGTGAAAAGTGAGGCAGTCCCATCCGCTGAAGGAACAGGTGTAATGGGGGGAGGGTTTCCATATGGTAACAACTGTTGCTCTACTTCTGGAAGGTTGTTCGGGACTCAAATTTCTGCCATTCCATCTTTTTTTTCTTACTTAATGGCTTCTCATCAGCTCCTGTCATTTCTTGGAGATGCCTTCTCTGACACCTTCGGTCCATCATGTTCCTTTGTTATATGTTCACTTCCTGCCAATGGTGTTCCTTTCCTTAATCTATAATAATACATTCACTACTGAGATTATGTGCCTGCCCTTTCCCTGAGTCTCCTTCCCTATTTGAAGGCCCAGGAATGAAAGCATGGAATATGTCAGGCTGTTGACCTTGGTATCCCAGCCACTAACAGAGTGTGCAGTCTGACCAGCAGGAGGAGCTCATTAATTACTTATTGGATGAAGAATTAAGACATTAAAAAAAAAAAAAAGAGTTTAACTTTTGGGTGCCTTGGTAAACTCTAAATCTATATTCCTCTTGGATCTTTATATAAGTAATTGACATTTTCTCATCTCTTTGTACTCATTTTATTTAATTTGAATGATCATTGGCATCCCTGGTCAGTTAGGTATGGTACTTAATGGATGCATTTATTCATTTGGCTCTCTATTGAGTTTACACATTGTCTTAGTAATTCACACATTTCTGCTTATATTGACCTTTAAAATCTCCTCATAATTTAACTCTTTTCCATTCAGCTTCTTCATATTCCCATCAGAAGTATTATATTTTGGATTTTTTTCTTGACCATGTTTTTAACCTTAGCTTCCTCCCAACCCCAAAGATATCACATTGGACCTACCACTAATCATTTCTTCTAAATTCTATTTGCAAAATTGGTAGTAATTATAATATATGTCTCTCTTTGCATTTAAAAATTATGTTTAAATTTTCATCATTATTGAAATTCTACCATCAGAAAGAAAAAAAAATGTGTTTCACCTCTGGAGTGCACTTTCCAAAGGAAATGGCTCTAATTGAATATATTGTTTATTTCCACAAAGAAATTGTCATTTCCAGTGCATTATTATTTAGAATCAGTTTTAGCTAATAAGACTGACTGATTGCTTTTGTCAGGCAGAAATAAGAGAACTTGATCTTTCAGTTTTACAAAAGTTCTCACTTGTTGGCAGTTTTTCCTATTGAATTTTTTGAAGGATATAAATTGGTGTCAAGAGGAAGACAATTTACAGTGCTTTATGAGAGCTCAAGTTGAAGAAAATACTGTTAAAATCCTGCAGAGTTCCAGTGCATTAAGTTAAAAGATATACATATTTATGGAAAAGAGTATCATATACATTTTATAGAAAATGCAGACTGCCAAGTTTGTGCATGGGCAAAAGCTAACTCTTGTTTTTGAAAGGATTTATTTTATTTTATTTTTTTAAAGATTTTATTTATTTATTTGACAGAGAGAGACACAGGGAGAGACGGAACACAAGCAGGAGGAGTGGGAGAGGGAGAAACAGGCTTCCTGCTGAGCAGGGAGCCCCATGTGGAGCTTGATTCCAGGACCCTGGGATCATGACCTGAGCTGAAGGCAGATGCTTAACAGCTGAGCCACCCAGGTGCCCTTGAAAGGATTTTTTTTTAAGAAATATCTTCTGCCCACCTCTGATATGATACCTCTGAAATTTCCACTGCCTAAATAAGAAAATCTCCCTTTAAGCCAATGCTCTGTGAGTATATCACAATAATACATATTAGTAAATCAACATGGATTGTGTAGTAATTAGTCAAGTGACCAAAATCAGGATACTGGAGTAAGAAGATATCCTGAATTACATATAAATATAACATAAGTGTCATACTGTGAATACTCTGGATTCTGCTGTGTTCCTCGGAAGAGTATTGACTTCTTTATTTCAGCCAGTAGGCCTTAAATGAGCTGAACTCATACTGTAAACCCTCATATTTGGGTGTCAGTTCAAAAATCTCAGTTCTGTTCTTCTGCCCCTGGCTGGGCTGCTTAGCATATCACCAACTAATACAGCACTCTGGGTTGCTTGGAGATTATGGAAGAGTTGATATATGGAATTTGAACACCCCCTCTCAAGTTCTCTTTATGTGATTCTCCCTGTGTCTACAAGTTTGGTTGTCTCATAGTCTATCTGGTTCCTCAGGCCAGTTAGAGTTTTAGCAGTCTCCCATCATGGTTCAACTGGTGTCTGGTCTTAGTTCGGAAAGCATAAAAATGTGCCACTCTCTTCTTCCAAACATAAAGCCCCCTTCCAGAATCACCTCCCTCTGTTCTCTCTTTAGTACATTTAGAAGGTACATTCTGTATTCTTTCTGGAACTTACAGCTGTCTCCTATGAGAGAGTTGCTCTAATAGAAGCTTACTTCATCATATGTGTGGTTTTATAAAGTGATGGATCCGTTCTAACTTGTCTGAGATGCCATCTGTTTATCAGGAGTATTATATGGGCTTCTTTTCTAATACATTCATAAATTTCTATATTAATAAACTAAAATTTAAAGATCTAAAAAAAGTCATAGCTTTGAGAGTTCAAGATTTCTTATTTTTAAAAGCCATTAATAAACTCATTATTAAGCCATTATGAAACTCAAGTTGAATGGTTTTATTTAGGCTGCAGCTTTAGCCTGATGAAGTAAGATGCCAACATATATTAATCATTGAAGTTTAATGTTTGCTCTTTCAGTCAAATTTTATGTGGTGTTAGATCTGTTCATCTGGATATGATACACTTTTGAGTACTCACATAATGAGAAAAAAAGTCATGGTGATTTAATCTCCCAAGTTTTCCACAAGAGAGAGAGATAGAAAGCAAAGGGGGTAGAAATGATTGTGAATGAGATCTGCCTGTGGTGAGAAACAGAGAAGGTTGCCTTTAGAGGTTTAGCCAGAAGGGAAAGGTCTGAGAGACATGAGCTGTAATTCTGAGGGAGAAGTAAAGAGGCAGAGGAAGGAATTATACTGGACAAACCGAGCCTATTCTATTAAAAAATTGTTTCTGAGATTCTATTATTAAAGATAGTTCTTGCCGCTTCTTGCACTTTTACTTATGTCATCGGAAATTGGGTGTCAAAATCCGCCTTGAAACCTTTTCATTGTTTGTCAGAGGCTTCTGGCTCCTTTTGCCATTTTGGATAGAATGGAACAATAATATATCCAGTGACCTTATGTATAACACTGACAGTTTTTCATTTTCTGACTACACCGGTGAATTAATGGATGGATGAATGAATGACTAATTAGAAGGGCAGAGGAAGGCCTAGAATGTATCTGCCCAGGACAAGACTGAATTCTTCAACACATTTTTCTTCCCCAGGTGAGGACTTAGTAAGTCCTTAACCAGAATAAAGAGAATTGAACACAATCAGGGTTTAAAGATTTTATATTAGGAAACATTTGAGTCCCTTTTATTAGAAGATTACAATGTTAAGCAATATTGACGTAGTATGAACACAAGGAGCAGAAGGGAAATGTAAAGAGGAAAAAAATGTGTGAGACGAGCTTTGGTGGATTACACTGAGGAAATATTAAGTTTCTCACATTTTAATAGCTTTAGCTGAATAATCTTTTTAATCAGATGATTCTTGAATTTGAATTGCATTTCAAAGTCTCATACTGTTTAAAAAATGCAGACCATTGGATAGTCAAGATTTTTTTTATTTTAGTGTGCCGCTCAATTAAGTAATGTTCATGTAACATAGTGTCCCAAAAATAATCTTAAAATGCCCTTAGTGGAAGTATGACAGTACACAGATGTGTATGACATGAGTTCTATTACGGTATGAAAAGGCAATGCGGGTGTGTCGCCCACAAGTGGCACAGAAGTACATTGATATGACTTAGTGTGAAACTTGAACACCTGTAGGGGCGCCCGGGTGGCTCAGTCCGTTAACCGTCTGCCTTTGGCTCAGGTCATGATCCGTGGATCCTGGGACCGAGCCCTGCATCCTGCTCCCTGCTCAGCGGGGATCCTGCTTTTCCTTCTCCCTCTGCCACTCCCTGTGTTTGTGCTATCTGACTCTGTCAAATGAATAAATAAAATCTTTAAAAAAAAAGAATCTTTAACACCTATAAAACATGCAACCTCAGGTCTCCACGATCTGGTCAAAATTGTAGAAATACAAGGATTCTCAGATCTGCAAACTATGACCAGGTTGAGAGTCTGCGGTGAAGATTTGGAGATGATGTGTTTACATTGTTACTTCAAGACTTTTGGGAGGAAATGAGAAAAACGGTGCCTGAAGATAATGGAAGTCGACCTTTCATTTCATTTAGTGTTTCAAGAAGGTAAAGGTCTTTGCCTATTGACAATAGAGGTAGAAAGATAAGAGGTAGATTATTTCGTCAGCAGGAAGGGGAAGGCATGTATTTATTTAGACATAGATATTTATGTATTTATGAAATGATTCCCTACTGTTTATGTAAGAGGAGAAAAGGAGAAAATGTCTTGAGAAAGAAAAAATGTACAAAAAAGAAAATTAGCACTAGGGAGCCTAGAATAGCATGTAGTATATTGCATGAGCACCAAAACTTCAAATAACCAGAGGTTATGAACCTTCATCTTGGATCACATGGACCCTGCACAATTTCTCTAATACTTCCAAAAGAAAATCTAAATCTTGTATTCACCCTTTGCCTGATAGCCAATGGACCAAACTCTTGTCTTTTGTAGACTATAGTAATCAACTGGTGAATGTAACCAAATGAACTTAGTATCCTGAGGACCTGATAAAAAAACTATATTCCTTCAACTGGACTTCACCAGCATAGTCACGCCCTTTAAAATGATTAGGTTTCTCTCCCATATTAACATCAAGAAGCCAGAAGTCATGGTTTAGGAGTATCTCACTCACCTTCCTAAACTCTGTTTGTCAATGGCAATTGAAAGTGACTCCTCTTTTGCTGAGGGCTTTCACAGATATAGTCAAGGGAGGCATCTTAGCTTCGATCTTGGTCCTCTGACAATTCCACGCTCTTCTCTTACGTGGCTCCATACCCTGTAGTGCATCCAGAGCTATTTGATAGTAACTTTTTTCTGCATGTGTGCTTGTCTTTTCAGCCTCTTTCTTAAGCAGGATGAATCCTCTTCCAGGTATTGGCATCGAACTTGGAGGTCTGATCCATCCTCCAACCTTCTTGGCAATTCCGTCTGGTCTTTACAGGTGCAACTAGTGACTGTATGCAGACCCAGGGCTCACCATTCCAATCCAGTAACTTCAGAGTTTATGTCATTCCATTTCCTAATCACAGATCCATTTATTCCATATATGAACCCATTAATAACCTTAATTTCTTTTTATTTTATAGCCGCTTTAGCTCTGTTTTTGTAGCTAAGGGGGATTATAGGTATATGAAACCATCTTATTATCTTGATTCCACTATTATTCCAGTTTGTTGAATATCATAGCCTAGTTTTATTTTATTTTTTAAAGATTTTATTTTATTTATTTGACAGAGAGATACAGAGAGAGAGAGAGCGTAAGCAGGCAGAGCGGCCGGCAGAGGGAGAGGGAGAAGCAGGCTTTCCACTGAGCAGGGGGCCCAACACTGGGCTCGATCCCAAGACCCTGGGATCATGACCTAAGCTGAAGGCAGCCACTCAACCGACTGAGCCACCCAGGTGCCCCCATAGTCTAGTTTTAAATCACAAGTATAAATCATCATGCAAAATGTTTTCAAAGTAAGCATCATATTAATTTTATATTCATATCACTGCAGGATTTTTAAAAAATAGGATTTATATATTAATGCAGTTTTATGTTCCCAGCAAAATTGAGGGGTACATACAGTGATTTCTCATTAAGCCCTTGTTCCTACTCCTGCACAGCTTCTCATATTTTGAATATCCCCCACCTGAGTAGTGTATTTGTTGCAAGTGATGGGACTACCATGACACATCATAATTACACTGAGTGTAGTGTTTACATTATGGGTCACTGTTGGTGTTTTACATTCTGTGGGTTGGACAAATTTCTAAGACAAGAGTTCACTTGCTCTATATCCTCACCAGTATTTTGTGTTGTCAGCATTCCTGAGTTTAGCCATTTTAATAGGTACATATTAGTATCTCATTGTTGTTTTAATTTGCATTTCATTGATGACATATAATGTGGAACATCTTCTCATATACTTACTTTTTGCCCCCTGTATGTCTTTTCTGGTGAGCTGTTTATTAAGAAATTTGGTACATTTTTTTAGTTGGGTTGTTTGTTTTCTTACTGTTGTAAGAGTGCTTTCTGTATTTTGGATAACAGTCCTTTTTCAGATGTGTCTTTTCCAAATGTTTCCTCCCAGTTTGGTTTACTTTTTATTCTCTTGACAGTGTTTTTCATAGAGCAGAAATTTTTAATTTTATCAAAGCCAAGCTTATCAATTCTTCCATGGGTTGTGGCTTTGGTATTGTATCTAAAAAGTCATTGCGAAACCCAAGGTCATCCAGATTTTCTCCTATGTTATCTTCTAGGAGTTTTATGTAGTTTTGCATCTTACATTTAATTCTGTGGCCCATTTGGAATTAATCTTTGTGAAGGGTGTAAGTCTTGTATCTGGATTCATTTTCTGCACGTGAATCATGTCTTCCAGCACTGTTTGTTGCAAAGACCATCATTACTCCATTTTATTGCCTTTACTCCTTCGTCAGAGATCTGTTGACCTTATTTATGGGGGCCTATTTCTGGGCTCTCTGTCCTATTCCGTTGATCATTCTTTCCTATTCTTTTGCCAATACCACACTGTTTGACAATTGTAGCTTTATAGTAAGTCTTGGTGTCTGGTAACGTCAATCCTCCAGCTTTGTTCTTTTCCTTCACTTTTGTGTTGGCTCTTCTGGGTCTTCTTCTTCTCCACATAGACTTTATAATTAGCTTGTTGACACCTACAAATAACATGTTGGGATTTTATTAATACTGCATTGATTCTGTAGATCAATTTGGAAATAAGTGACATCTTGACAATGGCGAGCCTTCCAGTGTCTGAATAGGAACAGAAATCTTTTTTGAGTTTCATTTAATTAATTTTAGGGGAAGATATAATAAGCTCAGGTTAATAAGGAAAGGACAAGCCAAGTCAAATATCTGATTTTATTGTCTTCACTTCTAATTTTCCTAATAATATTTTCCAAGATACATTTCTCATTATAGTGACAAAATTATCACCATCTCTGTGAATATTAGCTTTGCTGACATTGCCTCCACTCTACTCCATCTTGAACTTCTCTTTACCAACAACTGAATGTATATTTTAAGCTTTCACATCACATCCAACTATAGTGCCTATTCATACTTCTAGAATACATTTTCCTTCCACAGTTAAAAAAACCCTTTAAAAGAGCAATTGGTGGGAATGACCCTAGCTATGATAAACTACTTTCTAGAGATAAATTGCTTTTACTCAAAATAAGAATTAACAGCTTTAATGATTTAGTGATTTGCTATTTCTACTAGTCCAAAAGTTTCCATCAGAGAGCTAAATGTATTGAATTCTCTAGAGGTATATTTCTCAAGGGGTTTACCGGGGCATCGATGATAATAATAATTAATAGTATAGCTGTAGCAACTTGACATTTTATAGGGATGGAGTGTACAGTTCAATCACTGACATCGTAATTCTTAATAGACGTGTAATGGAAAAGGAGTTGAAAGTTTCTTTAGAGCTGGTGATTTCCTAGTTCTGGAAAGAAAGAGCATGGTTTCTGAAATTAAGAAAGAAATTACCTTGCCTGGAAAAGTGTAGAGAACATACCATAGATAATTGACTTTTCACTTATTAATACATCAAGAACTATTCTGAAGATACTGTTGTGGGAGTGGGTAATTAACAATGAATAAAACTTGTAGTTCACAATCTAAAACAGTGATTCAAAAATGCAGAACAACTAAGGCATGATTAGATTCAATATATGATCACCTAATGAGCAAATAGAAGTCATTGTATAGTTCTATTTATTTTGAGATCGAACCATTTTGGATAAATGGATGATAGAAATAGCACACACGTATTTGGTTTATGACTTTGTAGGAAGTACCAACCACATGCCTGGGTGGTCTGATGCAACTATTTGGGTAACTGAAAGGCTGCCAGCTCTGGAGTAAATGAAGAGCAGCAGAGTCTGTGTGGTTGGTGGAGGCTGCAGTGCAAGGAATTCTCACACTTGGCCTCCGTGACCCAGCCAAACTAGTTATTCAACTTGAATATGTCAATGGCACATTGAACACTGTGTCTAAGTCCTTCAGGAGCCGTGACTGAACTACACTGGAGTATTTTGAAGTTTCAGTGCAAAACATCCCATCTTGGCCAAGGATTTGGGGATGTTAGCTGTCAATAGGGATTTAACTTCACAAATAAGAAAAGTCGATTATGGGATAGTGGCTTGTAAGGAGAATCAGAGCAGAAAATGGAAGAAGCTGTATTTTCATTACTGAATGTATTGTGATTAAATTTCTAGATGAAGTTTCATTTTGGGATGCAAGAGATTTCGAGTATGGGGAAAATACACATACAGAAATGCAAGAAGGAAAGTACATTAATATGTTGAACAGCATACTCATCTCTTTTCATGTATAAGTTGGTTAAATAAGTATTATTTGTGACAGAATAACTTGTTAATTATTCTTTTAAAATATTTTTAATCTACTTAGAGAGAGAGAGAGAATGAATGGTGGGGAGGGGTAGAAGGAGAAGAGAATCTGACTTCCCGCTGAGCGGGGAGCCCAATGAGGGGCTCAGTCCCAGGAGCCGTGAGATCATGATCTGAGCCAAAGGCAGACACTTAACCCACTGAGCCATCCAGGAGCCCCACTCATTAATTATTCTTACATCTGGAAATTTCCAGTGTCTGAAATGGCTTTTTAGATAATTGAGGGGGAATTGTATGTGGGGCAGGGAAATAAGCTCTTAAAGTAAGCATGACTTACTTGGGTAGCAAACTGCACCTAGGTAATGGAAGAGCAGGTAGGGATAAAAGTAATAGTAATAATAATGATGGTGATGATCATGTCAATAGGATATCCAACATGCCAGTGATGATTCCAGCACAATGGCCAACTCTGTCCTTGGAAAGGAAATTATACTTCATTACATTGCTGCAGGCTTATCAATCTGTTTTGAGTGATGGGTTCGCTAGATGTTTCCCTATGGATATACTCTTGGATTTAATTCACCAGAACAAGTTTGACTTTTAAGATACTCTAACTATGTGTAATATATTATATATATATATATATATATATATATATATATATATATATATGTGTGTGTGTGTGTGTGTGTGTGTGTATAGAGAGAGTGTATATATAGAGTATATATAATATATAGTAATTTTCCCGCTCATTCCATTCATTCATTGGAGGGTGCATCACTTTTTGAGTACATAGTAGCATGACAGTTAATGTCTAGGTGCTGTGTTCACATTGCTGAAAACAAAGGAAACTTGTGCACAGGCCTTCACTAAGGATCAGGATAGTCAATATTGACACTGGCACTACGTTCTAAAATTAATATAACACAATAAACTTAATTTTAGAGTCATGAAAATAGTAGGCTTTGCATCTTCTTTGTACTTCCTATTTTAGACTGTCTACATAGATGTAAAAAACAAAACAAAACAAAATGTGTTTCAAGGGCACCTGGGTAGCTCAGTTGGTTAAGCATGCAACTCTTGATTTCGGCTCAGGTTGTGATCTCAAGGTCATGAGATCGAGCTACTTAAGATTCTTTCTCTCCTTCTCCTTCTGCCCCCCCCACCTAAAAACATATTACACACACACAAACACAAACACACACACACATACACACATATATATTTCATATAACCTTAAATAATAAGAGAGAGAATTACTCACAGCAGACTGATATATACTGGATACACTTGATACATCAACTGGATATGTACTTGATAATATATCTGACAGATGTTTGTGTTTTCTGTAAATATAGAGAATAAGGTCTAGAAGTATAAAATCCCAATAATATAGGTTAGCCTTGATAGGGACTTAAAAGATTCATAGACCTCAAGAAATTATTCAGTATTATTTCCATTTTTTGAAGTTCTCCAGGAAGAACGCATTAATCTATTACCTGTATATTTCAAAGGTCCTTTATTATTACTGCCTTTCAGGACATGCCTCATACCACTTGCCAGATAGCAAAAGGTTAACTAGAGTTTGTCTGCCTAGAATGTGGGTTCATTATACATCTTATTTCATGATGACCTAATATCAGGCAAAGGGATGAGGAATAACATTTGCCTTGTAGAATTCTCAACAAGGTGGTTTTTAACCTAAGCACATTAAGATTCTTTTCTCTTTTCATGGTCTTCAATGGGACTAAATTGAAGATCAAGTTAAAACAAGTAAAGGTAAAACCGACTAATCTCAGCTACCAAAGGGATTGATATAGTAAAAACCATTAGAGACAGAGTCTTAGTAGATTCACCAGAAATCCTGTTTAAAAATCGCTCATTTCAACATGCAGCGTTGTGTTTAATAGAATACAATAGTAAGCCAGAAATTTGGACTTATTTATGTAAATCTGACTTATTTCACATAAGTAAGATACGTGGCTTAAGCCAGTTATTGACTTGTGAACTTTTGTTGGCTTTTTCTGGATTTATTTAAAATGGAATGAATACTGAGTGAAAGTACCAGGAAATGTATCATTTTACTTAAAGGATTACTAAGAATTGACATAAATTAATGACTTCGAAATTGGCTAAGTTGTTAAAATTGAGGGGTTAAGCATTAAAAAATCCCCGCATTTGCATTAGTGACTATTCTCGAATTTTTTCCTTAATATAGAAAAAATATGTTAGAAGATGAAGAGGTTGAATATTCACAGTATTCCAAGGATTTAATATAAGTTGGAATAGCAATAAATATGAGCAATTTAGACCACAGGAAAAACAACATGTGGGAATATTATTAAATGTTGAATGAAAGAAAAAGACACATTAGAAGGAGAACTTTATATAGGGGTGTGTGTGTGTGTGTGTGTGTTTGCTTTCTGCATGCTAACTCAATGCATTTCTCTGAAAACCATGAGTTTGCACAGTTGTTCAATGTATCTTCTTGTTCTCTATCCATCACTCTGGGCACGCAAGCTTCCTTCTTTTCTTAATTCATGCCTAACACAACTCATAAAGTTGGCATTTACACTTTATTGTCTTCTTTGCTTACTCTCTTCTTTCTTTCATTTCGCTGCCCAAAGAACACCTAATAAAGTAAACCACACATCATATTCTAAATAACACCTACACCACCACCCTCATGAGCACCAAGACCACCATGACCACCATGACTGCAAGCACCACTACATCACCTTCTCTACCATTACACCGCCCCAGCTCCAGCTGTCTAGCCTCTTGATTGACTCTTCTTTTCAGGGTGAATGCTGTCATCTAACACATTCTATGTTTAGTTCTATAAAGGTTGAGACTTTGGTTCATGGATATATCTTCGGTCACTGGAAGATAAGGAAGTCAGTAAATAGGAAGTCAGTAAATATTTGTAGATTGAATAAACAAACGATGTAAAATTTCTTTCTCTCTGTATAGAAAGCCAGTTTTCTAAACACCATCTTGTATATAGTTTACACTTTCCCCTTTGATAATACAAAATTATGTTACAGTTGAATATAGCTAAACTCTCTTTCCCATCTGTCCTTTGTCTCTAGCATATTTTTAGTTCTTGAAATTGTATGTATGTATGTATTTGTTATTATTATTTTTTAAAGATTTTTATTTGACAGAGACAGAGTGAGAGAGGAAACACAAGCAGGGGGAGTAGGAGAGGGAGAAGCAGGCTCCCCGCTGAGCGAGCAGGGAGCCCAAAGCTGGGCTCAATCCCAGGACTCTGGGATCAAGTCCTGAGCTAAAGGCAGACGCTTAACCACTGAGCCACCCAGGTGCCCCAGTTCCTGAAATTTTATAATATATCTTAATAAATTGCAGAACAAATACCATTTCTTTGTTTTTTTATTTTAGTGAATGTTTGCATTATCTTTTCAGCTTTTTTAAAACTTAAATTTGTTTCAATAAAAATAAGATTAATCTGGTTAATATCCTATAACAATATACCCAGAGTATTTTTGGTAGGTGCATAGAATTAGATCTGTTGGGGAATATAGGCATTTGAAATACATCATAATTTTGGAACCTAAGGACTTTGTTATTTTTTTAATTGTTAGATATACCATCTTTTTTTTTCTTTTAAAGATTCTTCATTTATTTATTTTAGAGATAGAGTGGGGAGAGGAGCAGAGGGAAAGGGACCAACAGACTCTGCGCTGAGCACAGAGCCCTATACAGGGCTTGATCCCAGGACCCTTAGAACATGACTTGAGCTGAAATCAAGAGCCAGATGCTTAACCCGCTGAGCCACCCAGGCACTGCTATACTAGGTTTTTTTTGGATGAGTTCTAGTTTTGGGGGTCATCCTTCAGAAAGGTCGTGCCCACTCCTAGATTTAAACCACAGATACTACAACATTATATTTTCTCCTTCTACTATTTTTATGTTCTCTCTCTCTCTCACTAGCCTTCTAATTTACATTTAATTTCCATCTGTATTCTGATATAAGATGTGAGATACAAATCTAAATTTATTTGCCCCCAAATATCTTTTTTTTTTAAGATTATTTATTTATTTATTTCACAGAGGGAGAGAGATCACAAGGAGGCAGCGAGGCAGTCAGAGAGAGAGGGAAGCAGGCTCCCCACTGAGCAGGGAGCCCGATGCGGGCCTCGATCCCAGGACCCTGAGATCATGACCTGAGCCGAAAGCAGAGGCTTTAACCCACTGAGCCACCCAGGCGCCCTGCCCCCAAATATCTAATCCATTTTCACAAACTATTTATGGAGTTCTCGTTTCTTCCATGTCTATGTAGCCATTGTTTTCCTGATTTTCCTGTGCAGATGATAGTCACGTATAATTATAGTAGTAGTACCACTCAATTCCAAACTTAAACTTCTTATTTCTTACTCTTAATTTAATGGTGGCTTACATCTAACAATAGTGACTAGTTTATATAGTAATGTCTTCAGCTCAGTCTTTAAGGGAAGATTTCTCAGATATAATATTTAGTATACATGTTCTCAATGCGTGGCTTTCCTCCTCACTCTCTTAATGATATCTCCTGATAAACAAAAGGTTTAAACATCTTTTTTTTTTAAAGATTTTATTTATTTATATGACACAGAGATTACAAGTAGGCAGAGAGGCAGGCAGAGAGAGAGGAGGAAGCAGGCTCCCTGCTGAGCAGAGAGCCCGATGCGGGCCTCAATCCCAGGACACTGAGATCATGACCTGAGCCGAAGGCAGAGGCTTTAACCCACTGAGCCACCCAGGCGCCCAAAGGTTTAAACATCTTAACCAGCTTTACATAGTGAGCATGTGTAGGCTTTTGGGCTCAGTAACTACCTATTACCATTGTTTTCATGAAAGCTAAATGAAAATGACAAAAACTGCCCACAGACTGGAAAGTAGAGAAAGTCAGAACATATTTCTAACAATTGGCATCACAGAGAGCATTTTCTTTGGCCTCACTGGAAATGGCTGAAAAGCCAAAATGAGAAATGATAATTTAAAAATCCCCCAGTATTAGCAAATATACTTCTCAATAGCCCATGAATTTTTAATGATATCACAATAGAAACTAGAAAATGTTTTAAACTGAATAGTAATGAAAGTGTGGCACATATCAATTTAAGAGCATCAACTAAAACAGTACTTGGGGCAAATTTACATATACACACACACAGATATGTATATACGTATATATATACATATCTATGTGTGTGTATATATATATGTATTTGGTTTGATATATTGGGTGTGTGTATTTGTTTTGAGTCTCAATATCTTATTCTAGCTGCATGAATGTTACCAAGCCAATTAAAATATCGGTACTTCAGTTTATTGCTTTAAAACAAAACTATTTGCCTCATAAAGTGGTTATGAAGATTATGGAAGAGCCATTTTATCAGAAATGTTTTATACAGGAAAATATAGACATAACAATGACTTAGACTGACACAAAACAGTTTGAGATATCCAAATTTTTCATTTTTCATCTTTAAGTGAAAACAGGGAACAGTAGTACTTGGTAAATTTAAATCCCTTACCATACTGATTGAAGTCATGAGGTGGTGAAATGCTTTGTTTATCCTTCAAATACTCTGAGAAAGATAGTTCATTGCCCAAAGGATCTATTACTCTAAGTGAAATCTCTATGAGCCCTTAAACAGATTTTCAGATTGTGAATTCTATTTCTATATTCTCACTACTAACTACAGTCTGCCCTTGCAAATATACTAATGCTTTAGAAGGAGATTGGACCAATCAGTGATAGAAAAATCATGACCGCGAGCCAACATCAAGCTGAAAAAACAAGAATCCATAATCTCGATTATGAGATGAAACTACGTGGAAAGAGGAATTCAGTGGGTCTGGGCTAAAGTAGTAAAAACACGAAGGATGTAGTTAAAATAAACAAAGAACAACTTTTAAAAGCATCAGTGGGAAAATAGAGCAAGGGCTTTCCATTTTATTAACAGGGAATTTAATTTTAAATTGAAGTAAGAAATATAACCAGTATTTTGTAGAGGTGGTCAGTGGAGCTGACTTGGTAAGAAACTGGTTAGTGCTTTCAAAGGGCTTCAACGTTTTCAAGCTATAATGATATTTAACTTGGACCAGGTTAAAATCATAAAGATACGAAATTCAAAGAAGGAAGCTAAATGCCTTTTTAGGGTCAGGAAGTTTGGGAGTCAGGAACACACATATTTTCTTTTATTCATAAGAAATGAAACTCAGCCTTTTATTTTTTTTCCCCTTTAATATAGCAATATGGCAACTTTTGCCAAGTAAGGAAAATAAACATTTGGGTTGCTTTGGGTAAGCCTTTCTCTTTATTTTTCTTCTTAAGAGCAGCCGTGCTTTCCATTTTTATGTAATACTGGAATATTTCCCTGCAATTTTCTTTTCTGCATTTCATCTCTAACTTCTGCTTTTTTAACTTTCAGATATTGTTGTCCCAAGTTCAATTTCTTTGTATACATTGCAAGCAAATTTATACTTCAATTTATTCACCTTTACATTATAAGTTACAACTTCTAACATTCTCTGACTCCAATCCCAGTTCTGACTTAAAAATTAAAATAGTGTTTTTCCATTTAACCTTTTTTATTTTGATTCTGAGATTCATTTTGATTTATATGTAAATATTTCCTACTCTTTTCACATTGTATTCCAGTTTGTTCCCAATATCCATAATAATATTGTTTGGAAAAAATGCCTTTGTTTTTAGTCAAATAACTTTTGGAGAGAAGTATTTTGTTTCATTTTTCTTGACGATGGGGAAATATTTTGGAAATCCTATTTCCTGTTCTTTATGGGGCAGCTCCTCTATGCTAATCTCTGTAGTTCGAGTATGGCCAGTCCTTAAAAATTAGGATGGTTGTTATGAAGCTAATCAAACAGATGTGAAACGGAAGGAAGAAGACAGGCTACATGACTTGCCAAAGCCAGCTAGTCACTGAGCAGGGGAATGAGATAGTGAAACCCCTTAGTGTCCCAGGCTTTCTGTCTGTTTCGCTATAGCAAGCAGCTGTAGAAAGGGCAGAAAATTAAACATCTGACTGTAGCTCTTTTGCAGTTTTTCTTTTTTACATCCTTTAGAGTTTGATTGCTGGTGTTTGTTCATTTTCTAAGCGTTTCCTCTTATTTAAATGTTCAGTAATCTGACAAGTTGCACGGTGAGTGAATCGTGTTTTATAAGTCAAAGTTTTATCTGTATTATGAATTTGTCAAATGAACACTTACTAAGGGAAGCACAGGGTGCCGGATGATGAGCCTTGGTTCAACAAGAGACCACAAGAGGAATTGCCATCAGGTTTATCATTCATCCGTCCTGGAAGAAAAACCTGAGAGGCCACAGAGGGAGGTCAAGACACAGTGCAGGGGTGCCTGGGTGGCTCAGTCGTTGCGTGTGTTCCTTCAGCTCTTGTCCTGATCTTGGGGTCCTGGGATCAAGACCCGCATCGGGCTCACTGTTCAGCGGGAAGCCTGCTTCTCCCTCTCCCTCTCTGCCTGCTTGTGTGCCCCCTCTCGCTGTCTTTCTCTGTCAAATAAGTAAATAAAATCTTTAAAAAAAAAAAAAAAAAAAAAGACACAGTGCAGACAGCAGGGCAGAACTCCGGGGCACCTGCTTTTATTAAAGTCCATGTGTAGAATCCTTTGGGGCTCCCAAGCTAAGGCCATATCGATCAGTTCAAAGTTAAGCTGGGTTTTGGTGAGCCACATGGTTTAACCTAGGAGGCACAGAGAGGCAGATGAGAGATGACATCAAGAACTTATATTGGTGGCATGCCTGGGTGGCTCAGTTGGTTCACTGCCTTAGGTTCCCGTCATGATCCCAGAGAGAGTCCTGGGATTGCAGAGGCGGGGGCGGGGGGGGGGG
>LNAC01000238.1:2330225-2397397 GCA_002007465.1 Ailurus styani | reverse complement strand
GTTGCTCCTGAGTGTCTGGCTCCCTGATCAGCTGGGAGTCTGCTCCTTCCTCCTCTTCCTCTGCCCCTCCCTCTGCTCTTTATGCTCACTCTCTCTCTCTCAAATAAATAAATAAATAAATAAATAAATAAATAAATAAAGCTTTGTTTCTGAATCTGGGACCTGGAAATACTAGTTTAAAGTGTGAAAGTAGGACCAAAGTTTAAACCTTGGTTTTATTGCTTAGTATTTAACTTCAGAGCTGTTACCACATCTAAATAAATAGCTCATCAGTATACAGTTTGGCTCCCTGCTGGACACACAGGATGAGATCAAGCAAACACTATTGAGATGTGTCGGTTTTATAAAGCCCTGGGGGTGTATTCTGTGTTCCCATCTTGTGTGTCAGGACGTGCTGGAATGAAGTTTTGTTGGGGTTGGAATGACAGAAGCCTGGGAGAGGCACAGAGCTGCGGTTAAGGTAATTTCACTTTTGTGTTGCGAGGACCAGACTGAAGTGTTACCTGTCTTTGAAGCGCCTCTCTATAGGATTTTAATAAAAGCCTGGTCAGATGACAGTTTCTCAAGGAACTCCTTCCTTTTCAATTTTCCCAAATATATTTCTGTATGTATTACGTTTCAACTCAAAGCTCATATATTTAAGTTGATTTCCACTTGTTTTCCTATGTGTGTATTTCTCCTAATACAAACCATAAATTCTACAGAAAGGAGTTTTGTAATTTTACTCGAGTAAGTCGCTTCTACTCACTTTATAAAAATCATTCAACATTTACTGTGTGCCTGGAGAATGTCTTGTAGTTAATGTTAAATAAGTACTTTGCTGTTTTATTTATGCCATAGAACTGAAATAATCAGAGATTTGGTGGGCAGTGATATAATTGAGTAACTGAAACTTTTCTCAATAATTCAAAAAAGCTAGTAAACAATTTCTCAGAAAGCAACTTGAAATACTTCTTAAACCATCTGTGTAAATAATATGCCAGTTGACACAACTTTTTAGCTTTTGAAGACAATACAAATTAGGTTTTTTCCTAAATTAATAAAATATAGTGGAAACATCATCTGTCTGTATTACCAAATTAAACTGTAGTCCAGGAGCATAAATAATAAAAGTCTGCTCAAGCAAATGCAGTCTTTGTTTTTAAAGTGATCACTAAAATATGGCTTTGGAACAAGCAGAAGATAAATTCAATGTCAGACTTTTCTAGTGTTATTGTTTTCCAAAGTTTATTTGTCCTCCACTGGTATATTAAAAAAAAAATCGTTGTACATTCCTAAGTGCAATCTTTGCCCATCTAAAATAGTAATTCTGATGGAGGCCACATTAGTGAGTTAAGATTCTTAGTAATTTGGGGCATCTGGGTGGCTCAGTGGGTTAAAGCCTCTGCTTTCGGCTCAGGTCATGATCTCAGGGTCCTGGGATCGAGGCCCGCATCGGGCTCCCTGCTCAACGGGGAGCCTGCTTCCTCCGCTCTCTCTGCCTGCCTCTCTGCCTACTTGTGATCTGATCTCTCTCTCTATGTCAAACAAATAAATAAAATCTTAAAAAAAAAGATTCTTAGTAATTTGGAAGATAAAGAAATACTGGTGAAAGTGTTTAGAGAATGGACATGAGTAGAAAAAAAAAAAGAAGGTGTCAAATATTTTGATAAATGGGATAAGCAGGAGATAGGAAATGCTCCTTGTCTTAGAAGCTTTCTGTGAATGTGCTCGATAAGGAGTGGTTTATGCAGTTTTGACAATGATTTCTGAACAATTAGATCATCATAAGCTGCATTTAAAAAATGTATTATTATTATTTATTATTATTATCTTTGAGAGAGGGGGAGAGCCAGGCAGGGGGGCCGTGCAAGGGAGAGGGAAAGCGAGAATCTCAGGCAGGCTCTGTGCCTGACAGAGAGCCCAGCCCGGGGCTTGATCTCATGGCCCTGTGATCATGACCTGAGTCGAAACCAAGAGTCTGTAGCTTAACCCACTGAGCCACCCAGGCGCCCCAAGTTCCAGTTTTTCTCGAAAGCGTTTTCTGCTGCAGTAGGTCTAAGCCTTACCATCTGTTTTTACAGTTGGGGAGTTCAGGTAAAGGGCGTATTTAGGGCTATTCCTTCGCAGTGTATGCGAGGTAACTGAAAAGTTCAAAGCAACGTTCTCCTCCAGGGCCTTTCAAAGACACATGCGAGCACGCGCTTTGCTGACGGCACGGTGGGCGTGGGAAGAATGAGTGTTTTGCCTAAGTGTGGACTGAGGAGGCTGGAATTAAAATAATGCTCTGTGCCAAGCACTTTTACTTTGCTTGCCTTATCCTCTAACTTGGTATACAGTTTAATGTCTTAAACTGCATACCAAGTATTTTGAGCTTTTTTTTTTTTTTTAGTATTTTATTTATTTATTTGAGATAGAGAGAGAGAGAGAAAGTGAGAGAGAACGTGAGAGGAGAAAGTCAGAGGGAGAAGCAGACTCCCCATGGAGCTGGGAGCCCGATGCAGGACTCGATCCCAGGACTCCGGGATCATGACCTGAGCCAAAGGCAGTTGCTTAACCAACAGAGCCACCCAGGCGCCCTATTTTGACCTTTTATTTTAACTCTTCTATTGGATATCTTTAGCCTAAAGAGCCCTGTAGTATATGTTCGATGCGTGACATGAACGAATTTTAAGTAAAATAAAATGTTATCACATCTTTACCTGTAACAATAATGTGAGCAAACAGTTGTGTTTGAAAATAACAGATCCTTCTGTCTTAGAAAACATCATCATTAATAAAATTAAGATGTTTAAAAAAATTCCCATTCAGAGGTATTAATTCTATCAGAGCTAAGTTTAACTATACCTTTAATATACTAATGAATAAACTTT
Source organism: Ailurus styani (assembly GCA_002007465.1). Classification (NCBI taxonomy): domain Eukaryota; kingdom Metazoa; phylum Chordata; class Mammalia; order Carnivora; family Ailuridae; genus Ailurus; species Ailurus styani. The sequence continues at coordinate 2,394,545 of LNAC01000238.1, read as the reverse complement.
GCCAAAAGTGAAAAAAAAAAAAGAAAGAAAGAAAACATCATCTTGTCATCCTCACAAAGAGGGGGCAAGTCACCTTAATCTGAGTGAGAGGATGTCGTTGGGTTAAAGACGGAGGTCTCCATAAAAACCATTCGAAACAATGAGGAACAGTAGAATCTTAGTTATTTCCTTTCAGTTGAATGATTTAATATTGCACAATTTTATTTTCAAAGATAAATATAATCTTATTAAAATGTAGGAAGAAATCCCTTTGGTGTATAACTAGTCAAAATAAGAATCTGGTAACATCCAACAAAGAGTAGACACGTACAGCAAATATACACTAGGCAGTAGCTTCTAAATATTGTTACTATTCATCACAAGGCTAATTATCTATGATTAAAGGCCCAATATTGGCTGATTCTGTAATTAGCATCTATTTCAAACATATTAAGTTGTATATCAAAGTAATTATAATGTGTTTTGCCTTATTGATTTTGTATTTGTTATAAGTACTAAATTAAGTTGCATTATTAACTAAAATTTCTTTCTAATGCTTTAAGCTCATGTTTTATTACTTTTACAGAATGTAGGTGTGAAAAGTATATTATTAAAAGTATGCAAAAAATTGCTTCACCCTCATATCTTACCAAAATGACATTTGTGAAATAAAAAACACCTTTAATAAGCCACCTGGGTGGCTCAGTTGGTTAAGTGTCTGCCTTTGGCTCAGGTCATGATCCTGGGGTCCTGGGATCGAGCCCCACATTGGGCTCTGTGCTCGGTGGGGAGCCTGCTTCTCCCTCTGCCTGCAGCTCCCCCTGCTTGTGTGTGCACGCTCTCTCTCTCTCTCTCTCTCTCTCTCTCTGACAAATAAATAAATAAAATCTTAAAAAAAAAGGACACTCTGAAGTAATAAGTGTTTTAAGATCAGGTGTTTACATGCATAACCCCAATTTATTAACAAATAATATATACACTCAATATATAAAATTCAAGCACTTTGTGTTTATTACCCTTAGTCACAAATATATGCATATATTGTGTTTGACTGCTTTTTTTTTTAAACCAGTGAAGTCTTGCATTTCCCATATACCTTTTTACATTATTTTTTTCTTAAGAAAAAGTATACCAGTGGGCATTGCGCTGTATTGTAACTGGTTTTGGTTTCATTGTAGAGGCCCCCAAGCAGCTAGAGGCTCAGGACAGGCGCTTCTGAAGGAGATACAAACTCTCTCACAGCTTTGAGCCCAATATACATTTCCATAACCACCTTCATTCATTGTAATGGGGTCTAAATTTAGGCCAAAATGACAGGAAAATCATCACGTTTTTTCTTATTACTGTAAAAAGTCTGGAATGAAGTCTCGACTGAATCACAATTCTGATTTAATGAATGTATTAAGTTGATATCCTTCCCTGAAGCTTCTAGATTACTCACTGTGTAGTTACTGTCTAACCACTAAGAGAAATATTGGAATAGTCATCTGAAACAGTGCTAATCGAAAGAAAAGGGAAACCCATAAATACTGTGTTAGGAAGGGTCAGTACAGTTATGATGAATATATATGTATTCCATGGAAAGAACTCTGAAACTTAATTCTGAAATTTAAAGGGATAGCTCTCTATCTGTGCTGTGTAGGGAAATATTTCTTTGTTTTTTTTTTTTTAAGATTTTATTTATTTGAGAAAGAGTGAGCATGCACATGGGGGGGAGGGGCAGAGGGAGAAAGAGAAGCAGATTCCATGCTGAATGTGGAGCCTGACTGTGGGCTCGATCCCAGGACCCTGGAATCATGACCCGAGCTAAAGGCAGATGCTTAACCAACTGAGCCACCTAGGAGCCTCAAAATATTTATTTAATAAAGGCATGTGAGGTAAAAATTTAGAGCACATGAGGAAAAAAACTAGCAGAGGAGCCATAGCTTTGAAGTAGACAAAGAATTCTTAAACTAAGAAAAATCTTTATTCAATAAATGTTTATAAACTGGACTTTATTATAATTAGGAAATTGTTCATCTGGGAATAGCACTTATAGAAAAAGAAATAAAATACATATGGAGAGAAGATATTTACAGTATATATATTAGACAAAAAGTGTGGGGAGAAGATATTTGCAATATATACATTTCATAATAAGCATATCTGGAATATATATGTTTAATGTGTGTACATACATACTTAATTTTGTGTGTGTTCATTATTCCCAATCAGTAACTCAGATAACTCTATAGAAAATAGGCAAATGAATTGTGCAGGTACTTTGTAGAAGAGAAGAAACAAGAAAATAATCTTGACATCATTAATGATCAAGAAATATTGTAATTATAATATTATCCCACTAAAAGCAAAAAGAAATCAGGAAGATAAACAGTAAATATTAAGTTCTCAGGAAGGTGGGAAAATGTAGAACTTTTTCAGTATAGAAGGAAACACCATCTAAAGAAAAATAAATTATTTTCGTTAAAACATGTTAAGGTTTTAAGTTAGGTTTTGGTTAAAACCTTGACATGTGTGGGCCGCCTGGGTGGCTCAGCTGGTTAAAGCCCCTGCCTTCAGCACAGGTCATGATCTCAGGGTCCTGGGATAGAGCCCCACATCGGGCTCCCTGCTGAGGCTTCCTCCTCTCTCTTTCTGCCTCTCTGCCTACTTGTAATCTCTCTCTCTCTGTCAAATAAATAAATAAAATCTTAAAAAAAACAACAAAAAACCCCCACAAAACCTTAACATGTACATTATCTTTATGATAATTACAGAATGTTAATGAAATAAATTTTTGAAAAGAGCTAAATAAGCGGAGATACATACCATCCTCATAGTGTGAAAAAATCAAGAGAGTGAAGAAGTTAATTCTCTCTTGACTGATCTGTAGGTTTCATGAAATTCCTATTAAAATATTAAAATACAAACTTTTTTTTTTTTTATGGACAAGACAAGATGTAGGGCTGGCCAAAATGTTCGTAGAGCTGACACCAAACCATGAACTGTAAATGGAAAAATGAGTAGTTGGACCTAATTAAAACAAAATTAAAAAAAAAACAACTTTTGTTCTGTGAAAGACCTTGTAAAGAGCATGAGAAAACACACTACATACTGGGAGAAAATATTGGCAAAATGCCTATCTGACAAAAAAAGTATGTCGTTTATGTAATGAACTCTCAAAACATAAAAATATGAAAATGATTCAAGTGGATAATGAGCAGGAGACATATTTCACTAAAGAAGATATACAGATAGCAAGTAAAGACATGAAATGTTCAACATTCTTAGCCATTTTAGGAAAATGCAAATTAAGGCACAATGAGATGCCATCACACACCTATCAGCATGGATAAAATAGAAAATATTGAAAACACCAAATGCTAGCAAGGATGTGGAGAAACCAGATCACTCTTCCATTATTGGGAGTATAAAATGATAGACTTTGGAAATTAGCTGGACAGCATCTGAAAAACAAAACAGAACAAAACAAAGAATAAACTTGTGTAGGATCTGTCATTTGCACTCCTGTTCAGTGATCCCAGGAAACTGAGAATCTATGTTCACACAGAGCACGTGCATGAATGTTCAGAGCACCTCTATTCAGAATAACTGACCCCTGGAAATAACTCACATGTCCTACAGTGGGTGAATTTTGTCTTTCCATTGGGTGGATTTTTAAAGCACTGTGGTGCATCCATACCATGGAATACTACTTGGTAATGAAAAGGAACAAACTCCTGAACTGTGCAATAACTTGGATGGACATTTTTTTAAAGATTTTTATTTATTTATTTGACACAGAGAGATCAGATCACAAGTAGGCAGAGAGGCAGGCAGAGAGAGAGGAGGAAGCAGGCTCCCCGCTGAGCAGGCAGCCCGATGCGGGCCTCAATCCCAGGACCCTGAGATCATGACCTGAGCCAAAGACAGAGGCTTTAACCCACTGAGCCGCCCAGGCACCCAACTTGGATGGATCTTAAGGGAATTATGCTAAGTGAAATAAGCAAATCTTAATAGTGACATACCATGCGATTACATTTCTGTGATGCTCTTGAAGAGACAAAATAAAGGAAATAGAAAAGGAATTGTCAGGTAGGGGTAAGGATTGAAGGAAGAGACGGAGGGTGGGAGAGAATGCTATAGGAAAATGCTCTCCAAAAGATAGCAAAGCAAAAGGGACACTTGCGATGTTAAAACCATTCTTGGAGCTACGTCTTGGCTATAGTTACAGTTACATGAATATTGACACATGACAAAATTGCATACAACTAAATATACATGCTTACACATGCATGCAAAAATGTGAGATCTGAGTAAGTTTGGTGGCTTGTGTTAACGTCACTTTTCCATTCGTGATATGGAACTACAGTTACACACAATTTTGCCATTGGGAAATATTGGGTTAGGGTGTATGTAGTCTGTGTATCCTATTTCTTAAAACTGCATGTGCATTTACATCCACTGCAGAATAGTTTAAATTTTTTATAGCTTAAAAATAAGGCAGCCCCAAAAATCTGCATTCTGTGCAGCTTCATTTTTATAAATTCCGACTGGCAAAAATAATGTGTGGTGTTTCATGTCAAGGTTGGGGGAGGGTCATGAATGAAAACGATCATAAGCAGACCTTCTAAGTTATTTACGGTGTTTTGTTTCTTGATCTGATTCTGTTTATAAGTGTTTCTAGTTTGTGAAAAATGCATTCAAGCCTATACTTGTGATTTGAGTGCTATTCTGTTCATATTTTTTAAATTTTTTTAAATTTTTATTTTTTTTAATTAAAAAAAATTTATTATGAAGTTTGGGCCTGATATGTTTGGGGAAAAAGTGAGATTGACAATGAAATCTTTTTCTAAATCGCTTGATTGGGGGATGGTTGATAGGCAGAAATCCGTACATATTTAATGTATACAACTTGATGAACTTGGAGACAAACACCCATAAAAGTATCACCACAATCAATGATATAAGCATATCCATCACAGTAAAGACTCTGATAAATTGTGTTGTAAATAAGCTGGTTTAATTCTCTTCTCCAACGTTATAAACACAAAATTTCTGTAAACATTTGGCTCACAGAACTGTTTGAAAAATACATGTGTATATAAATGTATATAAATTTGGTAGTTCATGAAACACTGAGAAATTCTGAATTAGTGAGTGATGAAGGCCGTGTGTATAAATCTCTGTGAAATCCTTGAGACCTTAAACCTGAGTTCTGAAAAAGCTCTGAGATGTGGACAAGACTAATTAAAGTTGATCAGATTTTATGAGGGAAGGATCACTTCATTATATCATTACCCACCTTTTGAAAAAAGAGAGTTTAAATCACTTAATTTAACTACTAACATTAATCACATGTAACAGTTCGGAGGGAGATTTATTACTGATTAAAACATCGTTTGGGAATATTCTGTGGGTTTTAGTTCTTTCCTCTGTATCTATTTTCCAGTTAGGAAGGAAATTATCTATAAAATACAGAATATGAGGGTGGGAGGAAGAGTTCTGAGACAAATGACAAGATTTGTGCAAAAAAACTAAAAGTGCTTTCTTTTTTTTTTTAAGATTTTATTTATTTATTTGACAGAGAGAGATCACAAGTAGGCAGAGAGGCGGGCAGAGAGAGAGGAGGAAGCAGGCTCCCCGCTGAGCAGAGAGCCCAATGCGGGACTCAATCCCAGGACCCTGAGATCATGACCTGAGCCGAAGGCAGAGGCTTTAACCCACTGAGCCACCCAGGCGCCCCCTAAAAGTGCTTTCATTCGAACTGGAGACTTCAATTCTGAGTGAACTGGTATGCAGAAAGTTCAGATGCTTACTGTACTTTGTTACATTTGAACATTAAAAAGTTTAGGGGGGGATGCCTGGGTGGCACACTTGGTGGACTGTCTGACTCTTGGTTTTGGCTCAGATCATGATCTCGGGGTTGTGAGATTGGGCTTCCCGTGGGGCAACTCCCTCAACACGGAGTCTGATTAAGATTCTCTCTGTCTTTCCCTCTGCTCTTCCTGTCACTCTTGCGACCCCTCCCTAAAACAAATAAATAAAATCTTTTAAAATAATAATAATAAAAAAGTTGTGATGATGTAACTCTCTCCGGGGGAAAAATAGATTAAAAACATAGTTATTAAGTAGTAAAATTGGCCTGCTCACATTTGTCTCTATCTATCCTCACTCTGTTGTAGACTCTAGGCACTAAACCTCTAATTCTTGTTAATATATTTGCCATGATACCCTGACTTTGTTGTGGCTCTAGAATGTTCCAGAATAGAAGCTGATGGAACTGGATTGGATATTTTTAGGTAAAATGAAATCTACAAACACAAACAAATACACAATTCCCTTCTCTGTTTCTGGTCTTCCTATGAAGATGTTGAATTGTAACTTAGGCTCTTTTTTTTTTTTTTGCCACCTGATACCTTTAATCAACACTAAATCAAGTCTGAGGCAAGACACTAAATGGACAATACTCAAATAGAAAGATAACTTCTTTCCTTGATAAACAATCTCCAGCTGTCATTCAGAAGTTGAGTTATTCGATGGCTTGGGAAGCAGTGTCCATTGAGTTTTCCTTCCTGACCTGAAGAGACTCACTGCTGATGGACAGTAATTCTCGAAGTTCTTTATTTTCAAGCTCTAACTGGGCTAGTTTTTCCTGAATCTTACAAAATTGGTCTTTTTTTTTTTTTAAGATTTTATTTATTTATTTCACAGCGGGAGAGAGATCACAAGGAGGCAGAGAGGCAGGCAGAGAGAGAGAGAGAGAGGGGGAAGCAGGCTCCCTGCCAAGCAGAGAGCCCGATGCGGGCCTCGATCCCAGGACCCTGAGATCATGACCTGGGCCGAAAGCAGAGGCTTTAACCCACTGAGCCACCCAGGCGCCCACAAAATTGGTCTTTTTAAAAGTTCTGTGAGTATTGCTATTGGAAGTGATTATTTGTCTGACATAATTGCATATTTCCAAGCTGAATTTCATTTTTTATGTTTATTACTATTTTTATAATCTGCACAGGTCGATTTATTTCTCTGTTTATTCTCTTCTTTTGTACACCTACCAATTCATTATCATTCACATATCCCACTAATGTGCAGTTTGCTTCCCTTTCTACATCATTAATTTAATACTAAAGAAGATTGCAACTTACACCAACCCTTCCAGAATTTCTCCTTGACACTTGTCACATCCTTTTCAATGACAGGTGTCATTACCCTCTCTTTATAAATTTTGGGCCTTTTGTCAGTTTTTATAATTGTTCTTCTCCAAACCAATTTAAGCTAATTTTGCAAGTCTTATTTTATGACATGATGTCAAATAATTCATAAACAAGTAGGATATGACAGGATAATCCACACATTATCTGATATATCTGATTCATTTTCTCAGGAAAAAATCTACAAATATATTTAGCCATCTGTATTTTTCAGCTGCTGAGCATTATAGTCATTTTGAAACATCAGATAAACAGGTTCCTTATATAATTGGTTCCTTATGTATTTAGCCCATGTTATTTCATCATTGTATATCTATCTATCCATCTGTCAATCTATCTATTGATACATGTATCTCCACCAACAAATAGAGACACACATGTACAAAGATATCGACAGACCTTAAGTTCTGTTTAGTCTCAGTTGATATGTAGTGTTAAAAATAGTTTGATTCCCTTTGCCACTCTCAAGTATGTCCTCAAGCAAAAAGTATACAGTTGAGTCCATTCTTGGCAATTTTTCAGATCTGTCAGAATTGCGGTACTATCCAGTATAGAGTGTATTTGCTAATTCCTTTCAGTTCACTTAAATTTTGTAAAGCATCTTTTATGATAATTTGTTAATAGCTTCTACCATACATACTCAGCCTCCCACAAAACATATAATTTGCATAGTAACTGTTATGTCTTGTTTTATTTTTATTGTGTTTTTAAATTTCATTATTTATTTATTTATTTATTTGAAAGAGAGAGAGGGAGCACGAGGGGGAAGGAGCAGAGGGAGAGGGACAAGCAGACTCTGCACTCAGCACAGAGGTCACGGGGCTTAATCCCACCAGACTGAGATAACGACTTGAGCCAAAATCAACAGTCAGGTGCTTAATGTTCTGAGCCACCCAGAGACCCCTGTTACTTCCCATTGTAATAAATAAGCAAAGTTTATATATTAGCTCAAGTCTGAACAAAATAGGTTGATGAATAGTCTAAGCTTTTTATCCATTTGGTATATATTTTATTTAGCACTGATTACTTTTTCATGCACTATTGCGAAATATGAAGATATAATAGAAAACACTATTTTAAAAACATAGTTTAAGGACATGATAATCTGCCTGACAAATTTTTCGAGGCACCCAGGGTGAGAACAAATGGAAACCACATGAATGTACATTATAACTTTGTTACCGTAGTTTTGTTTTTATAGACTACTTTAGTCATTTTGGTGACACTCAGTTACGATAGGTCATATTTTTAATAGAAAATTCATAATTAGCAGAATTGTGAGGAATCAACTGGCTATTTTCATTTGCATGGAAAGATTTCTTTATATCACTTTAATCTTAATTTATTTTTCTTTCAACTTATTCTTTAAAGCTATATATTGTTTAGTATTTTTTGTTTTTTAAGTAGTCTCCATACCAAGCATGGAGCCCAATGCAGGGCTTGCATTCATGACCCTGAGATCAAGACCTGAGCTGACACCAAGAGTCAGATGCTTAACCCAGCCACCTAGACATCCTTGGTTGGTATATTTAAATTTATGACTTAAGCTATATACTATTTATCTTTTCCCCTAGCAATGAGAATTTATCTCTATCTGCTTTTTTCTACTCTGCATTTCTTAGTAAAGGTGGAGTCTTCATAGCATATATAATTATTCTCCATTGGAATATTTTTTAGGAAATCACACAATTTCTCATTTTCTACTGGCTGACTACAGCAAATTTTTTGAGATAGTTATAATGCAATTATTTATTATTAGAAGTTCAGCTATGTCCTTGATGACTATTTAAGTCCATAACAATTCCTTTTTTACTATGTCATACTTATGCTGCCATATTTTTTCTTTTTCTTTAGCCATCATAAGTTATACAGGAGAATAAATGGATTTCATGTCACTTCATTTTACCACTTACTGATTTTGGGGAGGTACTTTGAAGATTGAAGTTTTTATTAAAATCAAGTTCTGGTATCCTTTCTAAGTAGCTTCAAATTTCAAATTTTTCTCTTAAAATGGAAATTATTTCAAAGAAAAAGCTTTTGATCTGGGGGCCAACTTTTCTTCAGGCACAGTGCCTGGGGTGCTCATTACTTTTAGGGACTCACAAAAATGCTTTAATTTAGCTTAAAATCACAAGAAAATAATGATCTTTTAAGTCAAACAATATGTATTAAATATACTAATATATTAATATTTATACTATGTAGTCATAAAAAATAATTTTGAGTATTTTGTGTCTGTTATAATGTATATGTGCTTCCAAGGTGAGCATGTGTGTGTGTTTTAATGAAGAAAGGGACTAAGGAAGGAGTTCAGGAAACCAAAGTGCCTAGGACCTACAGAAGTCATAATAGAGTCCTAATTGATTTTGGTTCTCTTTAATGAAACTGTGGAATTTTGTTCCACAGGAAAAGGGAAGCTGTGGAATTATTGGTGAATCTAATCAATGAATATATACAGAATATGTGTATATTTTGATATATATATATACACTCACACATGCTGAGATATTTTGTGTATATTTAATGATTAAAGCCATTTACAATCATTTTTTATGTTTTTTTCTAATTCTCACTATTTCCTTATATTAAGGAATTAGTTGTGAGGGAAATATAGTTGAATGGGCAAGGTGATTTTGTGTAGAGGAGAACCCCAAGTGAACCCAAAGCCATGCAACTTCAGTATTAAATAAGTGTATTTACTGTTAATGTAGAAAAAGAATTGACCAAGTATACAGATTAATTTCATAATTAGTGTTCTCTTTGTGGTACTGGTAGTCCCACAGATTTTTATAAAGTCTTTCCTTCACTTGTCTTCTTTATATTTTGGAGATAATTAAATATAGGTCTTTCAAAACTAACTTAGAAATCACTAGTAAGTGCTATGATTGGTCTTTAAAGTTACCAAAAAAAATATTTATGAAGAAAATTACTTCTAATAGTTTTTTGGTAGAATACTTGGGGTTTTCATTCTTTCTTCTTCTTTTTTTTTAAGATTTTATTTATTTAGGTGACAGAGAGAGAGCACAAGTAGGCAGAGAGACAGGCAGAGGGAGAGGGAGAAGCAGGCTCCCAGTTGAGCAGGGAGCCTGATGCGGGGCTTGATCCCAGGGCCCTGGGATCATGACCTGAGCTGAAGACAGACGCTTGACTGACTGAGCCACCCAGGTGCCCCAATACTTGGGGTTTTCTATATATAGTATCTTATCTGCAAATAGTGACAGTTTAACTTCTTTATAATATAGATGCCTCTTATTTATTTTTGTCTGATTGCTGCGGCCAGGACTTCCAGTAATGTGTTGAATAAAAGTGGTGAGGGTGGACAGCTATGTCTTATTCCTGATCTTAGAGGAAAAACTCAGATTTTCACCACTGAGTATGATATTAGCTGTGGGGCTTTCATATGTGGCCTTTATTTTGTTGAGGTCTGTTCTCTCTAAACCCACTTTCTTGAGAGTTCTTATCATGAATGGGTGTTGTGTTTTATCAGATACTTTTTCTGCATTTATTGACATGATCATATGATTTTTAGCCTTTGTTTTGTTGATGTGGTATATCACACTGATTGACTCGTGAATAGTGAGCCATGTTTGCATTCCTGAAATAAATCTCATTTGATTATGTTGAATGATCCTTCTAAATTATTGTTGAATGCAGTTTTCTAATGATTTGTTGAGGACTTTTCATTGGGGGTAGTGGCCCATAGTTTTCTTTGTGGTGTCTTCGTCTTGTTTTCATATCAGGATAATGCTGGACTTTTAGAATATATTTACACTAGACATACACATACACATGAAAATACATGCACATGAAATATACACACATGAAAATAATTTGATTTTAAAAAATCATTGAAGGACTTAAATAGGCATTTTTCCAAGGATGACATACAGATGGCCAACAGACACATGAAAAGATGCTCACCATCACTTATCATCAGAGAAATGCACATCATACCCACAGTGAGGTTTCACCTTACAGCTGTCAGAATAGCTAAAATCAAAAAGAGGAAAGAACAAGTGTTGGTAAATATGTGGGGGAAAGGGAACACTCTAGCACTGTTGATGGGAGTGTAAATTGGTACGTCTGTGTAAAACAGTATGAAAATTCCTCAAAATATTAAAAAGAGAAATACTGTACAATCCAGTATTTCACTACTATTTACATAAAGAAAACAAAAACACTAATTTCAAAAGATATGCCCTATGTTTATTGCAGCATTTTTCCAAAATATTAAACCAACCTAAGTGTCCATTGGTAGAGAAATGGAGAAAGAAGATGTGGGGTGTGTGTGTGTGTGTGTGTGTGTGTGTGTGTGTGTGTGTGATAGAATATTACTCAGCCATAAGGAAGAATGAGCTATTGCTATTCATAACAGCATGAAAGGACTATATGATTTCATATAGAATCTAAAAAACAAAACAAATAAATAAACAAAAGGTAGAATCAGACCCATAAATACAGAGAACAAACTGATGATTTCCAGGGAGATGGCATTATGGGGAGGAGACAAAGGATGAAGGGGAGTGGGAGATACAGGCTTCCATTTAAGACAAGAATAAGTCATGGAAATAAAAGGCATAGGGGATACAGTCATTGTTATTGTAGTATCACTGTATGGTGGTAGATATTTGCTACACACGCAGTGAGCGTAGTGTAATGTTATAGAGAAATTGAATCACTATGTTGTACACCTGAGACTCACATAACATTGTGTGTCAATTATGTTCATTCAAAAAAATTTTTTAAAAATTCTAATTTACTTTATATAATAATGCAAAGATCACAGTTCTGTAATTTAAATCCCTGTTTCAGTGTTTATATTGTTGTAGTTCATGCAAGACCATAATTATTAAAAATACCTTAATTAATAATGTGGTATCCTATTCTTACCCTTAATTCAATTATTTACCTTTCCTTCATTCCCAGAGTCCAGCTCCAGCAGGATCAGGGGTCCCTGAAGGAGAGATGGTGTTGGTGAAAGGAGTGAGAGAGCCAAGAGATTTTTTCTGATCACCAAGCAGGCATCTCTGCTCTGCTGGTCCCAGTATCTTTATTTATAGGTAGTGGGTCTGGTAGTGCGTGATCTAAGAACAATAGTATGATCTTTAAGATTGATTATTTTTAGAGACACAAAGCACTTTGATTAGTGAAAAAACATTTTGTATATTTTCCCATGTACCAAACCCCCCAATCATGACAGAGATAGATTATCCATTTTTCAAAAGCATGACCCTTAATGGGCTTCCCCTAGGCATACAGGTGCAAGTGGGTCATGCTCTTATTCTTAGAAAAGGATTAAGGAAATTCCCACAAGTAGAATAAAAAGGTATTATTTTAAAGAAAAATAAGTGAGGTGATAGAATGTCAAGTTCCTAGTATGATTAATACATAGGCTTTATGGTTAGACGTAGTAACCATAGTTACACAAGTCAGGCTTCAGTAGTTTGCAAGTTTGTTTCCTTGTGACTGAGTATGTAGACACTGTGGGGGTCCTGTTCTTGCTATTCTTTATTATTCTTGCCATTCTTTGAACAAATGGCAAGGTCTTTTTCAACCCCTTTTTGTCTTTATATTTACTGTTCCATCTACCTTCTCACTGTATACCGGTACGGGTGTTGTAAGAACATTCGTGGAGTGCAGGCCTCGAGGAGGGCCCCGTGACTTGACATTAATCATTAGGGGAACACATAGCAACCAGTGCTCTGCTTTTGTTTGTGCCCTGTCTTTAGATATGGCACTCCTTCTCCAGGCGGAGCTACCTCCTAGTTCCAGGGCTTTAAGGTGTCTTAAAATTTTTCTCCTGGTCTGCAAGAGCTCAAAGAGATACCAGTAGAAGGAACTGTTAAGAGACAGGATCTGAGGTCCTTGTCGTGGGGCTAAGGGTCAGATCCTTCTCATATGGCCTTGTCTGAATAATCTTGGTCTGGTTAGGAGTACCTAGAGGCCCCATTATAAGTAATAGGATTAATCCTAAGATAAAAATCAGAAACAGTGGAAGGAGATACCAGGTTTGCTTTGTTGGGCAGGAGCTGTGCAAATGCTGCCATTTCCATGCTGTGACTGTGTCAACCAGTGAGGTCCATGCAGCTCCCAGCACTTCAGATTTAGTTTTAAGAATACTGATATGCAAAATACAATTAAACTATCTAATTGAAATGTATGCAGTTTAATCACACTGAAGATGGTATGGAAATAGGGCTTTTTAAACCCTGGCTAGGGTTTATTGAACTAATTAATTCTCTCAAAGAACCAGCTTCTAGTTTCATTGGTCTGTTCTACTGTTCTTTTGGTTTCTATTTCCTTGATTTCTGCTCTAAGCTTTATTATTTCTCTTCTGCTTGGTTTTGGCTTTATTTGTTCTTCTCTCTTCAGCTCCTTTATGTGTAAGATTAGCTTGTGTATTTGAGACTTTTTAAATTTCTTGAGAAAGGCTTATATTTCTATATAGTTCTCTCTTAGGCCACATTTGGTGCATCCCAAAGATTTTGAACAGTTGTGTTTTCATTTTCATTTGTTTCCATGAATTTTTAAAATTTGTCTTAAATTTCCTGGTTAACCCATTCATTCTTTTTTTTTTTTAATTTATTTTTTCAGTGATCCAAGATTCATTATTTATGTACCATACCCAGTGCTCCATGCAGTACGTGCCCTCCTTAATACCCACCACCAGGCTCACCCATCCCTCCTCTCCTCTCCCCTCCATAATGCTCAGTTTGTTTCTCAGAATCCACAGTCTCTCATGGTTCATCTCCCCCTCCGATTTACCCCAATTCACTTTTCCTTTCCTTCTCCTAAAGTCCTCCATTTTATTCCTTATATTCCACAAGTAAATGAAACCATATGATAATTGACTTTCTCTGCTTGACTTATTTCACTCAGCATAATCTTCTCCAGACCTGTCCATGTTGATAAAAAAAAAATTGGATATTCATCCTTCCTGATGGCTGAGTAATATTCCATTGTATATTTGGAACACATCTTCTTATCCATTCATCTGTTGAAGGGCATCTCAGCTCTTTCCACAATTTGGCAATTGTGGACATTGCTGCTGTGAACATTGGGGTACATATGGCCCTTCTTTTCACTACTGTATCTTTGGGGTAAATACCCAGTAGTGCAATTACAGGGTCATAGAGTAGCTCTATTTTTAATTTTTTGAGGAATCTCCATACTGTTTTCTAAAGTGGCTGCACCAACTTGCATTCCCATGGACAGTGTAAGAGGGTTCCCCTTTCTTCACATCCTCTCCAACACTTTTTGTTTCCTGTCCTGTTGATTTTGGCCATTCTAACTGGTGTAAAGTGGTATCTCAATGGTATCTCAATGTATAAAGAACTTCTCAAGCTTAACGCCCCAAAAACAAATAATCATGTCAAAAAATGGGCAGAAAACATGAACAGACACTTCTCCAAAGAAGACACACAAATGGCCAACAGACACATGAAAAAAATATCCATTCACTCTTTAGTAGGATGTTCTTTAACCTCTAGGTGTTTGAGTTCCTTCCAAATTTCCTCTTGATTGTATTCAAGTTTCAAAGCATTGTCGTCTAAAAATATTCAGAGAATAGTCCCAATCTTTTGGTACTGGTTGAAACCTGATATGTAATCCAGGATGTGATCTATTCTGGAGAATGTTCCATGTGTACTCCAGAGGAATTTATATTCTGTTGCTTTAGGATGAAATGCTCTGTATATATCTGTGAAGTCCATCTGGTCCAATGTGTCATTCAAATCCCTTGTTTCCTTGTTGATCTTCTGTTTAGATGATCTGTCCATTGCTGTAAGTGGGATATTACAGTTTCCTATCATTATTGTGTTATTAACAATGTTTCTTTAATTTTGTTATTAATTGGTTTATATGATTGGCTTCTCCCAAGTTAGGAGCATAAATATTTATAATTGTTAATTCTTCTTGTTATATAGACCCTTTAATTATGATACAGTGTCCCTATTCATCCCTTAGTACAGTCTTTGGTTTAAAATATAATTTGTCTGATATGAGGATTGCTATCCCAGCTTTCTTTCGATGTCCGTTAGCAAGGTAAGTGGTTCTCCACCCCCTCACTTTCAATCTGGAGTTGTCTTTAGAGTCTCTCATAGACAGCATATGGATGGATCTTGCTTTTTTTAATCCAATATGATACCATGTGTCTTTTGACTGGAGCATTTAGCTCATTCCCTAGATAAGGAAAGTTCTCAGCTATGATTTCCTCAAATACACTCTCTGTTCCTCTCTCTCTTTCTTCTTCCTTTGGACCCCAATAATTGCGATATTGTTTCACATTATGTTATTGCTGATTTCTAAAAGACTCCCCGCATGGTCCACTAGTTGTTTTTCTCTTTTCCTCAGCTACCTTCCTTTCCATCATCTTGTCTTCTAAGTCACTGACTCTCTCTTCTGTTTCATTTACCCTAGCTTAGATCTTCCATTTGAAGCTACATCTAAGTTAAAGCATTTTTACCTTTGACCTGATTAGATTTTATTTCTTCACTAAGAGATTTTCTAGTGTCTTTTATGCTTTTTTCACAACAGCTGGTAACTTTATAATTGTTACTCTGAATTCTAGTTCTGACATTTTACTTTTATCTGTATTGATTAGATCTATGGTAGAGAATATTACCTCTGGCTATTTCTTTTCTGTGAATTTCTCCTTCTAGTCATTTTGTCCAGAGACGAATAGATGGGCGAGAGAACAAAATAAAAAATATCAACCATGACCCCAGTGAAATATACACTAGACAAATCTGAAGAGGTCAGAAACCATAAAAAAGGGGGGGTATAAATTCTCACAGGTGGACAAAAGAGGGTGATCCACTTGGTCCTTGGTGTATTTTGCTTTGTTCGTTAGAAGACACTCAATAACAAAATTGTAAAGAAAGAAAAACTTACATATATATAAAAATAAAATTGAATACATTGAAAGCATGCAAAAAAAATGAAGAATAGATATATGAAATGTAAATGTAGGGGTGCCTGGGTGGCTTAATCATTAAGCATCTGCCTTCAGCTCAGGTCATGATCCCAGAGTCCTGGGATTGAGCCCCACATCGGGCTCCCTGCTCTGCAGGAAGCCTGCTTCTCCCTCTCCTGCTTGTATTCCCATGCTTGTGTTCCCTCTCTTACTGTTTCTGTCAAATAAGTAAATAAAATATTTTTAAAAACTGTAAATGTAAAAATGAAAAGTCAAAAAGACATAAAAAAGAGTTGATAAAATAAGAAACTAGTTGAAAAGGAAAAAAAGAAAAAAGAAAAGAAAATTTTAAACTGAAAGACTAAAGACTCATAAGAAAAAAACCTTGAGTTTTGCATAGTGTTTTCCCCTAGCACATGAGTTTTCTGGTTCTGTGTGATCCATTAACTTGCTAGTCGCCTGATGTTCCTGCTGGACTTCTGGCAAAGGGGCCTGTTGCGCTGATTCTCAGGCGTGTTTGCCTGTGCGGAGTTGCATCACCCCCTTCCAAGGGGGCTGGGCTCAATGTAAGCTGCTTGGGTTTGCTCTAAGTGTCTCTTGTTCCATGAAGACTTTTCACATCGCTTGCAAAAAGCGGTCGTTTTTCTATTCGTAGAATTGCAGCAATTCTTTTCTTAGAACTCAGGTTGAATGCACAGGTTTTCAGAATGATTTGATAGATAACTATCTGAATTCAAGGGACTAGATGAAATGTGGGGCCCCTATTCTTCTGCTCTTCCTTCCTGGATAATGTTTTTAATTTTTTTTTCTTAGTGATGACACACAATGTCATATTAGTTTCAGGTGTACAAGATAGTGTGACTCGACACGTTTTTTTTTGTTTGTTTGTTTTTGTTTTTGTTTTTGTTTTTTTTTGACTCGACACGTTTATACGTCATGTTATACCCACCATAGGCGATTTAATCTCTACTTTGTACCACAGGAAGCAGACACTGTGGGTGAGCTGCCCATAAAGTAATTATCCCAATGCCTTTCTCCTGCCCTAAAATATTTGTTTGCCAGGCTCCCCCAATTGGGTTTTGCCCAATGAATCATAAGTGAGATTTGCTGCAGGGTTTCTGGGAAAATGTTTCTTGCTGAATAAAAAGAATAAATCTAAAGAGGAGACCCTTACCTACAATCCCTTTATTTTCTTTTTCCCTAGGGTGGATATGATCTTTAGGGCATTGGCACATATATTTTTTTTTATAGGATAACATTTAAGGATGAAAAGCATGTATACTGCAGATGGTAAAGCAGAAAGGCAAAGTGCTGGATCCTTGACCTTATCGATGAGCTGTACCAAGTCCAGAAACATCTACTTCCAGAGTTCCTATTATGTGAGATAAATCAAAGTGTTGTGTTATAAACTATTCTTACTTGTGCCTCCATTTATCACAACCTAAGGAATAAAATAATTCCCAGTATACTCAAGCTACAACATCTTACTTATATTCCTTCCTTGGAATATCTTTGGAAACAATCTTCTGTTTACTTGATTGGCATATTTAGTTACTATAAAAATAAGAATTTTGTTGTTGCACAGGTACATTAATACTCGGATAGTTTTGATATTGCTACATTTATGAATTTATACCAAAATAGTGGTGACGAGAGAGTATCTCATTGTGGGTTTAATTTGCAATTCCCTGATGACTAATGACATGAAGTCTCCTTTCATATGTGTGATGGTCATCTGTGGCTCTTTTCCAGTGATTTGCCCTTCATGGTCTTTGCTCATTTTTTATTTACTTGTCACTTTGTTCTCATAAATTTCTTTGTATTCTTTATAGTATATGGATACATAAGTCAAACTCGTGAATATTTTACTCTTAAAATGTCCTTGCTTTTTTGTGCCTCATCAAAAAAAAATGCTTTCCCCATTAGAACATCATTATTCTCCTGTTTTAATTTTTTTTCAAGTTCCCTTTAGTTTTACCTCTTTAATTCACATTGAATTAATATTTCTATATGCTGGGAAGTAGTGATCTAATTTTATTTTATGCTGACCCTATAGATAGCATTTTCTTGCTATTGTAAATGGGGACATTTCCTGCTATATTTTTATAGTTTTTAAGAGATAATGTATAGATAAAATTGTTTTATGTGTCATTTAATTTTTTATCTAGCTGCCTCACTGAATTGTTTTATAATTTGTAATATTGACCAATTTCCTTTGATTCTCTTTGCATAGAATGATATTTGTTACTTTTTTTCTTTCCTTGCAAAATTTCTTAATTTTTGTTTTGTATTCTTGTTTTATTTGCATGGTTTAGACCTCTAAAACATAGTTGAAAATTAGTAGCTGTGTTTTTTAAACACTTCTGCAAAGTATTTGATAGAACACTGCCTCTATGAAGAGGTAAGAGTGTGCATCTTTTTCCCTTAAACTTAGATGAGATATGTGACTTTTTTTTTCCAGCAGGAGTGTATAGCAGAAATGATACTGTATGTTTTCCTAGGCTATACCCTAAAAGACCATCAGCTTCTGTGGTGTTCATTGGAAGACTGGTTTTCCTCATCTGTTAATGTAGCAAATTTTAGTACCATAAAGCCATCACGATAGGAGGAATCCCAAGCCAAATGGAGTGGCTTTGTACTGACACTCTAAGTGACAGTCCCAGAGGACCCCAGACTAATTACCAAATAATGTGAGTGAAAGAGCCACCAGATGATTCTAGCTTCCAGACAGTTGAGTTTCCTCAAGGATTTCCATACATAGTAAAGCAGAGAATATAATCCCTTTTATTCTGCTCCAAATTTCTAAGTCACAGATCATGTGCATAAGAAAATAGTTCACATGATTAATTATTGAGAGTGGTTTGTTATGTAACAATAGATAACTAGAACTGGAAAATATCCTTTTCTTATTCTTGACTTTAATGAAAATACCCTGAAAATGCTAATGTTAAATACAATATTTGGAACAGATTTTGATTTTGGCCATTTTCTGGTTAATGAAATGACTTTTTTTTTTTTTCCTTTTCTATCTTCTCAGAGTCTCCCGCATTTCTTAGTCTGGGGTTTCAGATGCATCATTGCATCTGAAATCTCTCTCACTGACACTCTTATCCCTCTCGTTCTCTTAGAAAGACCCTTATCATTACATTAGGCCCACCTAGATAATCCAGGATAATCTCTCCTTAACCTACTGGTATTTGCAAAGTCCCTTTTGCAATGTAAAGTAACATATTCACAAATTTTGGGGACTTGAATGTGGACATTCTTGATACAGAGGAGCAGTTCTTTTGGCTACCATACCATCCAGTTTGCAATTGAGATGAAGATTTGCCTTTGATTCCCACAGTGACAGTCCACAGCTGTCCAACTGGATCTGTCCTTGTCGAAGTCTTGAATCAAAGATAGCCTTAAGGTGACGACTCAAATCCGAGCATGGGCAGCTTGCGCAAAACATAGAGTTAGGATGAGGAAAATGTTTCCTGTAAGACTGCAAGGCTGCAAATTTGGACAGTGATGAGGTTTGAAAGATCTTGGTCTGAGAAATAAAATCCTGGGGCGAATTGTTCTGTAGGACACTCAGACATCCTTATCATGAACAGCTCAGCTCTTCTCCACGTGGCCATGCTTTATAAAGTTGCAGGTGGGTCTTCCCTGTATGCTGCTTTCTGTCATTCTTCTTATCAAGGGAATTGGATAGATAAGAGCTCGTAACCAGTAAGATTTTATTATTTTAGAAGTTTTAGTTTAGAAATCTTATTGATTGACTTGTATTAGCAAAAGGTTTTTTATCTACCTTACTCACCCAGAAGTCCCAGAAAAATGACATTGTTGCTGCCTTCAGGGAAATCTAGTACTTAGCTAACACATGGGAGCCGATGAGTTCTCTATGCACACTAGTGTTAGCCATCTTCCTTGGCATGCCAGTCAAGGACAAAAAGATGAAAATGTATAGCTACGGCAAAAATGAATCAGCTATCAGGGAAATAATTTCAAATGTATATCCCCTCGGTGTCAAAAGGGTATTCATTACATGTAAACTTTATAATCATTAATAATATTAATTATTATCTGCTTTATAATTATATATTAATAATATATCATATTATTTATTATATGTGATAGATGTATTACTAATATTATACATTTATATATAATTAATATGTATGTTGATTATATATTAACAATGTTATTAATGTTATTATAGATTAATATGTACATAGAAATTTATTATCATTGGTTTTATTTTCATAGGTAATTGATTCCACTTTAATTTGTTAAAGTGGATTCCACAGACCATAAGTTTCTTTCTCCATAGCTAAGCCCAACTTTCCTGAATTTAGTATAAGAGGTCCTAATAATGATATAATAATATAATAATGATATGGAATGGGTTTCAGCATATGACTGGTCATGTTGCATACTAACTCAGAGCTTTTCATAGGGCAGATAGAGTTAATTTCAACAATGATTACTAGTTTATGTCATTGCATAGATTACTTGAGTCTGATATATTATCCTTTTAAAAGATCAAATACTCTACCTAAATCCAAACCACATTAATGACCTGTTTTCTAAATGTTACATACCATGCTGTATATAAATACCACTTCATGTCAAAAGTGATTAACCTGAATTTTAGAACTTGTACT
Source organism: Ailurus styani (assembly GCA_002007465.1). Taxonomy (NCBI): domain Eukaryota; kingdom Metazoa; phylum Chordata; class Mammalia; order Carnivora; family Ailuridae; genus Ailurus; species Ailurus styani. Next base: position 2,373,813 of record LNAC01000238.1, on the reverse strand, counting down.
TAAGGCCAGAAATAAAACACAGTAGAAAGTAGAATGTGCTTTCAGAAAGCTTTCTCTACAAGCATCTCATTTTGTTGGCTATAATTATTGTATACTTATTGAAAGCCATTGTTGTTGTTTTTTCCCATAATTTTAAGGTGAGACCACAAGTCAGGCCTAGATATTTAGGATCAGATACTGTAACAGCACGTGCACATAAACACAATTCATGCAAAATAGCTAATCTCTGAATATTTTGTCTATTTCATTCTCAATCATGGTTATAGAACTCTGGCTTCTAAATCCACTATTGGACAGAGATTTTCCTTGTTTAAGTAGAATGTGTTCATATATTGCCTATATTTACTACACATATTTGCTGCATATTGAAACACCAATATTGGCTGTTAAATTATACAGGGAATCTGAAGAGACATTGAAAAGCGTAATTACGCTTAACTTTTGAACACCATGAAGGTTGGCACACAAATCCTCTGCATAGTTGAAAATTTGTGTATAACTTTTGACTCCCCAAAATTTAACTACTAATAACCTACTGTTGACCAGAAATCTTACCAATAACAGTCAATTAATACATATTTTGTACAAGTATCATATGCTGTATTCTTTTCAGAGAGTGAACTAGAGAAAAGAAAATGTTACTAAGAGATCATAAGGAAGAGAAAATACATTTATAGTACTCCACTATATTTATTAGAAAATAATCAATGTGTGGGGCGCCTGGGTGGGTCAGTGGGTTAAGCCGCTGCCTTTGGCTCAGGTCACGATCTCAGGGTCCTGAGATCGAGTCCCGCATCGGGCTCCCTGCTCAGCGGAGAGCCTGCTTCTCCCTCTCCTTCTGCCTGTTGCTCTGCCTATTTGTGCTCTCTATCTCTCTATCAAATAAATTTTTTAAAAAACTTAAAATAAAAATAAAAAGAAAAGAAAAGAAAAAAAATAATCAATGTGTAATTGGACCCACTCATGTCAAACTCATGTTGTTCAAGGAAGGGTAAACTATAATAATATATGTCACCATGGATTTATAAAAATATGCAAAAACATTCTTCAAATAGATATTTCCTAAGATGCCAAGGACATGAATATAGATCTTGCTTTTGGGAATTTTTTTTTCACTGGGATCAACGAACAAACTATTCAGGTGTTTTGTTTTCCGTTTACTTAAATGCAGATTTTTTAGGATTTAAAGGTGTGCTTCTATAAACAAGGTATCTCCAAACTGGTAATCTCTTCTAAATCTCTTATGAGACTTCAGACAAATAGATTTTTGTCCTTTTCCTGAAGATTTTGATTTTATATGTCTGGTCTAGGATATAGGAGTTCATATTTTTAATAAGCTTTCATTATTTCTGATTCACAGTTACATTTGGAAACATTACTTTAGATTCCCTCTTTATCTCTCTCTAATACAAAAGTTTACAGTGAGCTTTCAGAAAGTGCTAGATTACAGTCAGTTTGTGGTCAGATTATTTTACAGCTGCTGTCTATGACAGTATTCTGTATTGTTTATTTAAGATAGATACGTATGCCACATGTAACAGAGGGAAACTTTTCAATTTGTTGTGATGCTTTGGGAACTTGTCTTGAATTCATGCCCGTACGGGATCATTAAATATCTATATGGAGGCAGAACCCAGGAGTGGCTATTTCTGATTAAAGCTGTTGTTGTTGTTGTTTTTCCTTCAGAGAAAGGCTTTATATACCCCTAGTTTTTGGACATGCATTTATTGAAACTTTAGAGTAAAGCAGCAAAAAGGATACAAAATCTTCCCTTGATCAAGAACATTTTAAGAGTTGGTAGCAGTTGGGCGCTTGGGGGCTCAGTGGGTTAAAGCCTCTGCCTTCGGCTCAGGTCATGATCTCAGGGTCCTGGGATCAAGGCCCACATCGGGCTCTCTGCTCAGCAGGGAGCCTGCTTCCTCCTCTCTCTCTGCCTGCCTCTCTGCCTACTTGTGATCTCCCTGTGTCAAATAAATAAATAAAAATCTTAAAAAAAAAAAAAGAGTTGGTAGCAGCAATCTGTTGCCTGAGTTAAAAATGAATCTCAATATGCCTATATAGAAAATAGATATTAGAGGATAGTTACCTTCCAGTTCCCACCCCACCCTGATATCAGAGATTTGGCTTGTTTAGTAATAATACAGGGTGTAAGATAATAGAAAATAACTGACATCAAATAATTATATAATAATAATAAAATTAATGATATTAACTAATACTTATTACTACTATGCTACAGTTGATACTAAGTTGCCTTAAGAATTGATAGCATGAACAAAAATGAGATATTTTATTGAGTATATAGTAGTTTATGATATTGAAACATGAGAAATGGATGGACTGCTATAAAATATTTATTATGTGCTGTTTTCTCAGTGATAGAATATATATCCATCAGAAATAGAATCATTGGACCTACCACATGCTTGCTTCTTCTGTAAGATATTTTGAGAAATATTCTTTCTGAGGAACATATTTTAGAGTAACATATTCCAACAGTTGTTGGAGGCAAAGTTGGCCCAGAGTTTTAAGGTATCTAGAAAATTAAGAGAGCTGTAATATAGAAGTCATCCATATACATATTTTTTAATGAGAATTGACCACACTTTGAGGTCATCTTGTTTCATATTAAATGTTAATCAAGGTGAAAGAATTGGCAAATTTGAGACCAGGATATTACCTAGTTTTTCTGGATTATTGTTTGAGATTTTTATTAAGACATTTCCAAGTAGATGGAGCTAAAGAATCCTAGTAACTATCTTTGTAGATATATTTAAAGAATCCAAGGAATATCTACAATATATAAAATGTTTGTAATGTTAAATGTTTAACTACTGGCCTTCTAATTGGATAAATAGATTTGATTTGTAGCATTTTCCAGTTTGAGTGGTCTAAATACACCAGCAGTGGGTGATGTTAACTTACCAGGGTTATGCCGCTGAATGTGAAGTTAGAAAGAGATACAGGATTAGCTCTCCAGCAGGTGTGAGCTGGCTGTATGTACATCATGTCATTTAAGCTGCCCAAATTCAATAGAAAGTAATTCTTTTATGTACATCATCCTATAGGGAGCATTTTTGTTTGTTTCTTTAACAAACACTTATATAAACAGCAGACTCTAAAATGATCCTCAATTATCCTCACCTCCTGGTGTTTACACCGTTTATAATCCTCTCCCCTCTGAGTGTGACCAAACCCTGTGATTTGCTTTTAACCAATAGGATATTCCAAAAGTGTGCCACATCCACGATTATGTTGTATAAGATTATAATGTCCATTTTCTCCCTTACTGGATAAGGTAAAGCCAACAACCATGTGAAGAAGTCCACCAGGTAAAGCACTGAGACAGACCTCAGTCCTTAGCCCCATGGGCCACAGAAAAGTGGATTCTGCCAAGAACCACGTGAGATTTGAAGCAGATCCTGCCCCAGTCAAACCTTGACATTAGACTACGAACCAAAAGCACACCTTGATGGTCACCTTGCCTAGAACCTAACTGAGCTGTGCCTAGAATTCTGATCCATAAAAACTGTAAGATAATAAATGTCTATTTTTAATATTATTATATTATTTTAATTTTAATCCACTATATTTGTAGTAATGTCACACAAAAGTAGGGTAATACAGCTCACGTGGTGGTCACTCTGTGCCAGACCCTATTCCAAGAGCCCTAAGAAATGTTAACTCATTTAATCTCCACGACAGCCCTTAATTAAACTCATTTTATAAATAAAAAAATGGAGCACACAGTCGCTAAACAACTTGTCCGATTTCACTGCGCAAATAAGTAGACAAGGTAGGATTCGATATAAACCGTTGGGTTTTTGGATTCGTGTCATTAGTCTCTAAAACGCATGTCCTGCCGTGTCCCTGTGCCAACCTAAATGATCCCGTGAGCCCCATCTAAAGTCTCCAACAAGGAATATATCATAATAGGCTTCTGTGAAAGTGTAAGCTTTCGCTTGGTAATGGAACAGAACTTCAGAAGGTTTTATGTCATCTCATCTGAATTGCACTGAGGTATTTTCTCGCAGTTTCTCACAAACAGGACTTTTTATGCCTTCTGGCAAGCATAGTCAAGTCAAGAGAGAGGGGGCCTCGCTAAGTTACACAAGGAAAAGTCTGGTTATAGCCTGTCTACAATCTGTGTGCAGTTAGAGAAGCACCTTCTGCCAGAAGACAGAGCAGGCACTGCGTCTGTTTCAGCCGATGTTATGTAATCCTTGCTCCATCTTAGCTCTCATTGACCATCATGTCAGTCTCCCAGCTACACAGCCCTGATATTTACCTAATTCGCAAATAGGTTAAAGGGAAACTCATAATTTGTTCTAAAATAATCTTTTTTTATTTTTAAAGATTTTATTTATTTATTTGACAGAGAAACAGAGAGGGAACACAAGCAGGAGGAGTGGGAGAGGGAGAAGCAAGCTCCCTGCTAAGCAGGGACCCCCCCCCCGCCGCAGCCCCCAACGTGGGGCTAGATCCCAAGACCCTGGGTTCATGACCCGAGCCGGGCAGACCCTTAATGACTGAGTCACCCAGGCACCCCTAAAATATTCTTTCCATAGAGTTAAGCAAGTGATGATCAGTTATAAAAATAAATGCCAATGTTGCCATATCATTTTCTTATACTGTAATATTGGATATCAATTATGAGTAACTATATTGTGATTCTTAGTGGTGTCTAATTCTGGATGACAGATGGGAGACTACATGTGATACAAAAATTCTAGTTGATTTTTTTTTTAATTTTTTAAAATATTTTATTTATTTATTTATTTGACAGAGAGAGAGCACAAGCAGTAGGGGCAGCAGAGGGAGAGGAAGAAGCAGGTTCCCCCCTGAACAGGGAGCCTGACGTGGGGCTCGATCCCAGGATTGAGATCGTGACCTGAGCTGAAGGCAGACGCTTAACTGACTGAACCACCCAGGGACCCCTCTAGTTGATTCTTAAATCAAATCCAGATGCTCATCTCTACAAAGTAAGTGCAATCCTGTCATTGTTCTAGCACTCAAATTGTCCACATTTTTAAATCATCTAACAAACGCTTACCGTAATTAAACCACAGAAGTGTGATGGATTTGTTTACAGAAACCCTGTAACATGCTCTTACTGTCCATTCTTCCCTTACTAGTCACAGTGCTGTAGCCATCAAGCAATCTTATAAGCCCTGAGTGAATGTTACTCTTACAAAATTTTCCATACCTCTCCAGAGTGTTACCTTGCTCCGACGAATGCTGCACTATCTTAATTATCATCCTCTACCCCCTTTACTTCTCAAATCCATGTCTGTTATGACAGTTTTAAATTTTATAAGTTGTTTCTTTTTTTGTGACATCCACCAGATTTTGAGTTCCAGTGTCATAACCATCTGTTTTTATTCTCAGGATATAACTTAGCAGGTTGTCAACAAAGTATTTGTTTATTGTATGAGTGAATGAACACAGTAATGGTCCATATCCTCATAGAAAATATATACTCATGTGTGTAAGATGTTCAGACTGTTGATCAGTTTTAAAGTATCAAATAAGGTGCAAGTGAAAGGCAGTTACCCTTGCACTTGCCACAGTAGAATGATATCATTTATGTGGGGTGTTAAAATTGAGGCAGAGAAATGGAGTCATCAAGTTTTTTTTCAACTTTAGGATTCATAAAAAATATTTTAGATGCTTCTAGCTCTTCTAACTCAATGATAAAAACATGAAAAATTGGAAAAATGGTACATCCCCATTACCTATTACCCCTACCCCAAAAGCCTATTTATGCAAATAAATCTAGTTTCCGTAACACTGGATTTTCTATCCATCTAAGGACATATGTTACTAATTAACTCAAGGGTTATAAGCAAATTGTATTTAATTCAAAACTTTTCTACACACAATCTGTTCTGTCAGCCAGTATTAACCAAGATTACCATCTCATTTATAGAAAAAAATACCAAAGCTCCAACTGCATTAAATATATTGGTTTTGATGAACTTATCTTCACAACCATGAAAAGAGACCAATTCCAAGGTATTTTCACAAACAATACACACTCATTCATATTCAGAAGCCTTGAGAGGACCCTTCCAGCTGATGACTTATTCCCCCCCATTAAATGCACATTCTATTGAGAGAGTTACCATTGCAAACTCTGCGATCTTATTGTTGGTCCAGAACACTTTCCTTCTTTCCTCTAACCGAAATGCCAATCGAGGGATGGAGCTGTGGTATTGCAGGAGTGGTGGGTATTATGGTCTTTCTTTTTGCATCCATCCCTTGGTGATGGAGTGCCGATGGTACGAATAAGAAGCAGGTGTAGTCTCCTCTTACTTGACTGACTGTACCAAGTTTGCTGAGCACTTTCAGGTTGTTGCCACATCTTCTCTTTAATATTAACTGGAGGTTGGCTTCTTGTTGTAGTAGTCATTGACGTGTTCGCTCTCTTGAGATTATTTGTTTGTTCTGGAACCTACTTTGCTGCTAGAAATCTGCCTAACTTTTCTTTAAAGCTCTTCCAATTACCTTACTGTCTTCTTCCTTTGCTGCTGTGACCCTTTGCATAAATTGAATTTGGTTCTATACCAAACCTCCCTAAAACTTAGAGAACTTATTGTTCTTTACAGTTATTGTTATGGGGTTCTCCTCTTATGGACCGATTTATCTAATTTCTGCTCGGTTAGCTGTTGTATCAGTAGTCACCTGGCCAACTGGATAATCTAGGATGACATTGCTTAAGAGTTTAAAGGTTCATTAGTGAAGAACTAGAGGTCTTATCCACGTGAGTTTTTTTCTTTTGTTTTGTTTTCATTTTCCAGAAAATCATATCAGGCCTGCTGACATGCTCATCTAAATTTTTCAAGTGCTGTAAGAGAGAGCAAGTCCCAGCGTACAAGAGCTTTTCCAGATAAATGCTTCTTTGGGAAGATTCTACTTCAGCCTCTCATGCTTCTTTTCACATAACTAAGCTCAGGAAAGGCATGTTGGGCCACTCAGAGGAACAGATAATATTCTATTTCTTAAAATTTGGTAGGTATTTGTGTATTCACTCTTCTTTAAATTTTTTAAATTTAAATGTGTTGTATACATATTACTTTATATGGTATATTTTAATAAACACATTTTAAGGAATTTGGTAACAGAAGAAATTAGGAGACTTTTAAATTAAATAGGCCTACTAGTTTGGCATCTAGCACTTGTTAACTTTAGCAATGTAAGAATTAATCATTGGAAAATACTCATTGGAAAATAAAGACAAAATGAGATTAAAAACAATAGATATAAGAACACTGGACTCCCTTTACAGAGAAAGTGCCTGATTAAAAATAAAGCCAGTAAAATTTAATTTTATAGATTCATATTTTCTGTCTGATTACAGTGAAATTAAACTGGAAATATACAAAAGAGGGATCGCTGGGAAATTCTTCCAAATTTAAAAATACATTAATACTTATGCACATAGGTCCATAAGTAACCAAAAGAGACATTAGCAACTATTTTTAATAGAATCCATAGACTAATTCTTTATGTGCTTGCAAATAAATGTACCATTCAAGACTTATATTTTCACTCTGTATTATTCTTACTTTTAGTATAGTTATCTTTTTCAATCCTCTCACTAATGAGCTGTGCCTTTGTTTCTTGATTAAACCATTTTCCTTTATCCTGAAATTTAGTTGATATTTCAAATCCAGAGAATTTCTGATACTACTCCTAAACCTCCTTCTTCAATAGTATTCTCCATCTCAAGTGATAAGAATGCTGTCCTTTTTGTTGGTCAAACCCCTAAATCATGGATTTATCCTTGGCAAGTCTCTTCCTCTCACAGTTCACACTCAGTCTATCAGGAAATCCAGTCAACCTTATCTTCCAAACATTTCCACAGTCTGACAGCTATTATCTCCACTGTCATAACCTTGGTCTTGATATCACACCCAGATTAATGTTATACCCTCTCAACTTTTCTCCTGTTTCTCATCCCATTTATATCATCCTCTTCTCAACATAGCAGACAGGGTGATAATTTAAATGTAAACCCCGTCATGTCACTCGCTTTTTTAAAAACTGTCTCCTGTTTTCACTGTTGAAAGATTTTAACTATTGATTAAATTCCTTAAAATGTTATAGGTAAATTCATTTTTAAAACATTTATTCTTGATATAAAATCAGGCACATGGATCAGGTGGACAGAATAGAGAGCCCAGAAATAAAACCAAGCATTATATGTTCAGTTAATTTATGACAGAGTCACTAAGATACACAATGGGAAAAGGAGAGTCTGTTCAACAGGAGTGTTAAGAAAATTGGATAGTGGGGCCCTGGGTGGCTCAGTGGGTTAAAGCCTCTTTCTTTGACTCATGTCATGACCTCAGGGTCCTGGGATCGAGCCCAGCATCGGGCTCCCTGCTCAGTGGGGAGCCTGCTTCCTCCTCCCTCTCTGCCTGCCTCTCTGCCTACTTGTGATCTCTCTCTCTCTCTGTCAAATAAATAAATAAAATCTTTAAAAAAAAAAAAGAAAAAAAAGTTGGATAGTCAGATGCAAAAAAATGCAACTGGATCACTACTTACACAATTCACAAAATGACCTCAAAATGACCTTGAAAAAACTGTAAAGCTACTAGAAGAAAATATGGGCAGTAAGCACTTTGACATAGGTTTTGGCAATGACGTCTTTGGATTTGATACCAATAGCAAAGGTACAAAAGCAAAAATAAACTGGGATTGTTAAACTTTGCTCAGGAAAAAATATATAATTTTAAAAAATGAGAAAGTACCTTGGAATGGGAGAAAATATTTGCAAACCATGTGTTTGAGAAGGGGTTAATATCCAAAATATATAAGGAACTCATGCAATTCAACTGCAAAAAAAACCACATAGCCCAGTTAAAAATGAACAAGGGACATGAAAAGCCATTTTTCCGAAGGCATATAGTAGGTCAGTATAAATGTGAAAAGGTGCCCAAGATCACTTATCATTAGGGAAATACAAATCAAAATCATGATGAGATATTGATTCATACCTATTAGGATGTCTATTATAAAAAAAATGGAGATAATAAATGTTGATGAAAATGTGTACTATTGATGGGAATGAAAATTGATGCAGCCACTATGAGGTACAGTCTGAAGGAAGGCTCCTTAAGAAATTAAAAATAGAGGGGCACCTGGGTGGCTCAGTGGGTTAAGCATGTGCCTTTGGCTCAGGTCATGATCTCAGAGTCCTGGGATCAAGCCCCGAATGGGGCTGCCTGCTCTGCAGGGAGTCTGCTTCTCTCTGGCCCCCTCCCCACTGCTCATGCCTTTCTAGCTCTCTTAAATAACTAAATAAAATCTTTAAAAAAAGAAATTAAAAATAGAACTATCATATGATCTAGAAATCCCATTTCCTGGTATGTATCCAAAGGAAACAAAATTATCTTGAAGAGATCCCTGCATTCCCATGTTTATTACATTATTCCTAATAGCCAAGGCAGAGAAACTAATGAAATGTCCAATGTCCATTGACAGAAGAAGAATGGATAAAGAAAATGTGGTATATGTATTTGTATTTTTCTATTTAAAATGTATATTCAATGGACTATCATTCATTCTTAAAAAAGAAGGAATTCCTGTCATTTGCGACAACTACGTGGAGGAAGCTGGAAGGCGTTATGCTAAGTGAAATAAGCCAGACAGATAAAGACACATACTGTATGATTTATTTGTGGAATCTTAAAAAAACAAACAAACAAACAAACAAACAAAAATAAGTCAAACTCATAAACAGAGAGCAGAGAAATAAAGAAATAGTTTGCCAGGAGGTAGAAGAAATAGAGAAGTTGGTAATACGAAAAAATACTTATTCTTCATTAGTATTGATAATTTTTTAAGGTGCTCCTCCATTTATGTAGATTACAAGTTTACTGGCATAAAAATTTCCATAATATTCAGTATTATCATTTCATTGCCTGCAACACTTTGAAATTGACTGTTAACTTCTTTCCCCTTTTCATGATCAATTATAAGGCAGGTTTTAAGAAAATATCATTTTTATAGAAATAATTTAAGTTGTGTTAATACTCTGTATTGTATGTTGCATTAATTCCTCTCTTATTTCATTTCCTTCTTATCTATCTGTATTTATTTTGCTATTCCCTTTCTACTTTTTATTTTGGCTCATTAATCTTGTCTTCTGTCATTCCAATAGAAGCATTTAAATCTGATTTTTGTCCTCAAACACTGTTTTAGTGGCATTTCACAACTTTTGTCATGTCATATTGTTATTATAATTAAGTCCTAAATATTTTCTTAATATTTTAGTAATTTTCTTTTGACCCAATGGTGTTTGTAAATGGACTTCTTCATTTATAGAGACAAAGGAACATTCTAGTTATCTTTTAGTTGTTAATTTTTTAAGTTAGTTGTCTTGTAGATATAGAAAATTTTCTATAACTTCAGTGTTTGAAATTTGTTGAGGCTTGTTGGTATGAGTTATTATATGGTCAGTATTTTTTTTTAAGATTTTATTTATTTATTTGACAGAGAGAGAAAGATCACAAGTAGGCAGAGAGGCAGGCAGAGAGAGAGGAGGAAGCAGGCTCCCTGCTGAGGAAAGAGCCCGATGTGGGCCTCGATCCCAGGACCCTGAGATCATGACCTGAGCTGAAGGCAGAGGCTTTAACCCACTGAGCCACCCAGGCGCCCATGGTCAGTATTTATAAATGTTTCATGAAGGCTTTAAAAAAATGTATGGGTATCGCAATCATAGATAGAGTGTTCTATACAATGTCTATCAGGCTCTTTGTTAATTACAGTCCTTCAGTTACTTCCATGTCCTTTGTACCTTTGGCCTTTTTCATATTTTTTAAGTTAGTAAGTAACTGTAATTGTCTGTTTCTCCTATATTTATGTCATTTATTTTCTTTTGTGTATTTGTTTCTGTGATATATAGTACTTTTATATTTTTAGTGAATCTAACTTCTATTTGTGAGACACTCATCTGTATCTCAAATAAGCTTTTACCTACAACCTATTCTATGTATAGTGATATAACTACATCTGCTCTTTTTAGTTTGTATATCATATCTTCATGATCCTTTCACTTTTTATATTTCTATATTATTCTTTTTATTTGTTTGTTTGTTTTAAGTAAGCTCTGTGGCCAGTGTGGGGCTTGAGTTCATGTCCCCAGAGATCAAGAATCACATGTTCTATGACTGACCCAACCAGGCACTCATAAATTTCTCTTTGACCTTTTCTTCACGAACCAGTGACATTAATTTACGCATTCATTTCTTAACTCCACATTGTTCTATTTGCCTGTCCTTGTGCCAAGCTGTCACTCTTATATTTGTAAGTCTTTATATTTGGCAGCCGTCATATCCTCCAATTGTGTTGTTTTTCTTCCAAATTGCCTTTGCAGAGCTTCTCCTCTGCTTGGGAGGTAGAAAACTGAAAAAGAAACTCACTACCATTTTAACAAATGAGTAAAAGTTGGATAGTCTACAAAACCATAATTTTTATTGAGTCCATCAAAAGTTGAAGGCAATCAAGGGAAATGAATTCCAAAAAAATGACATACTCCTGTGAGAAAAGAAAAGGCACATGAACCATTTCACCTCTGACAACTTGTGGAAGGAAGACTTGGCTGCCATCGTAACAGGTAAGAATAAATTAACTCAAACTTTAATAAATTTCTAAAATGAGTTTGGGCTACTGCATCAATTTGGAACAATTGGGAATTCTTGGTACAAGGATAGTTTATAGAGACACATGCTTTTCTGCAAAGACCTCCAGTGATGGTTCACAAGAGGTATTGACTCATAACAGGAGGCCAAAAACAGGCCATTTCTGTGGTTGAAGAAAGAAAAGGTTATCAGTGCTGTTGGTAGGAAGGTAGCATTATACCTATCTCTGACTTTATTACCTATATGAAACAAAAGCCTTTAATCATGGGTAGAGGAGAACAAACCTCGTAGCTCCACAGCAACCCCATCCAGGGAAGAGCTAGGAAATCTTCCTACCAGTTACCAGAATCCAGGCAAGCTTGGATGCTTCTGATGGAATGGTAGAAGCAGAGGTCTTCTGTCTATTGCTGGAGGAGGAAGAAAAATTTATTGCTCTTGGGATCTTGTACCAATATAAAGGAGTTTTATTATAGATGTGGGCAGAGAAAGGAAACTTATTCCCGCCAAAACTAGTCAAAGACCTAAATGCAAAAGAGAGAACTTACAATAGAAATAATAGAAAAAAATTCATGACCTTGGAATGGACAAAAATATATTAGGAAATCAAAATCATGAATGATAAACAGTATAAATTGAACTTCCTTAGAATTAAAAACTTTATGCTTTTTGAAAATTACTATGCCAAAATAAAAGCCAAGCCAATAGTCTGAGAAAATACTTGTATACACATAATTAATGAAGGTATTGAATCCAAGCTATATGCAGAATTCAGTTTCACAAATAAGGCAATCTCATAAAAATGGGCAAAAATTTGAGCATTTAACTAAAGAATATATGTGAATGATAAATATGCACATGACAAGATGCTTAGTATCATTAGTCATTTTGGGAATGCAAATTAAAGGTAAAGCCAATACCACTAGTACACACCCACTGGGATGGCTAAAAGAAAACTATAAAGGGAGGCAGTCATTAGTGTGGCCTCAACTATGGAAGAAGTAGAATTCTCATCTGTTGCTGGTGGAAAGCAGAATGTGTTTTCAGGTGTTAGCTCTTGGAAGGGATTTTTCCAACTTGTTGGCCATAAGTTTTCCAGGAATACAGGACTCTCAGAATGATAACTTACTGGAGTATGAATACTTTCAAGTCTGATGTCGTGTATCTTACAAAGCACAGTTTACCTACTTTTTCTTTAAAAGAAAGTGTAAGATATTCTAGAGAGGGTTATCTGTTGCTTATAAAAATTTATCATGGAACCAGACTACATTGAGTGCCATATAGGCAAGTATATTTGTGTCCCTTCAAATTTACATTTAAAAAATATTTGTTCTATATATTTGTTAGATAAGCTAAACCACATACGGAAATGGTGAAGAAAGTGGGTACTTACTCTATTGTGTGAGCCCAAATTTGTGACTTCATACCAATAGATTCAACAGAGAATTGTTTTCAATCACACTCAGTCCTTGGAGAAAACTGATATATATGTTCTTCTTCATTTCACTATACTTGCTGTAGCGTAGTATGATACTTACAAAGCCATTATCTTGTAAGGATCTAACAGAGATTGGTGGTGACAATCCATCTACCCCTTCATCCAACGTAATGTGAATACTATTGGGTTATTTCTCCCACATACTGAAAGAATAGGGAGATGTCCATTACACATTTACTGAATTCACATGCTCTCGTCCAAAGGTGCGATTGTGCTCATTAATACTACAATTCCCTGACTGTTTCATGTTATGCTTCCTAAAAATCTTTTCGTCCTTTTCTACCTGTAAGTCACAAAGTATTTTAAGACTGGCAAATATTGTAGTGATTTCTGGGCATTTTGATAAAATTGACAGCAATGCTATGTTAGACATGACAGAACAGTTCATTTCACTCAATGACAAGAGAAAAAATCTGTATAGCATGGGATCCCTTTACAAACATTTTTGAAATGCGTAAATCACGAAACTTGCTATTTGCCTCTATAAAGCAATTGGTCAGACTTTGCGCTTGACAGAATTATGAAACATTTGTCCATAATGTTTGTAAGAACGAGACATTCTCCTTCAGTTCTTACAACTGTAGAGGCAAGATAATTGTCTCTGTAATTGGTACCCGTTTTGTCTGACTAATCATCAAACTTTGTAGACTGCCCAGAAGCAACCCTTGTTGCTTTGGATAATTACATCTTGATTTTCATCAGTGTCTTCATAAGGCATCAAGTGGGTGGGTGGAAATGCTGTCAAAGTGATTCCATTCAAATTATCAACACTTTATTTTAAGGTCACTTCAGATGCATTCCTAAGATATGACATAGATGACGGTTAATGTATAATGAATTCTAAAGGAGTTAAAATTTACATACAGATGACTTTTTAGACTAGAGCATAAAATAAGTCCATGTGAGAAAGCAAAACAGTTCACCCCTTTTAAGACATTTCTAATTTAAAGAGCAGTGGGAAATATTTTCTAAAAGCATGAAGTATTTTAAATGTCTCCAGAGATTTACTGTATACCCAGAACAGGGCGTCACTACAGAAGGATGCAGGGTATTGTCAATCTACAGAACCTGTTTCACTGTCCAGGATTCACAGTTACTACCATGAAGCCATATATGACTCATAGATATAGAATCAAAATATTCTAGACATCTCTACAGCTCTAACTCAAGGCTGTGAAACTTCAAACCCCCATGTTGTGCCCCACTCCATTGTGGTCTAGAGCCTCTATTATGAAGCCCAGCTGTACTGAGGACCCCAGACACACATACTCTTTGCTTGATAGAAGTATATCAGTCAAAAAGGGTTGTGATCATAAGCACATTCATAACTTTCTACTGTCTCTCATTCCAATCTGTTTCCTTTTCTACGGTGTGATGGCTAAGTCAAGTGTCAAAGAAGCATTTCAGACAGTGGGGACCTCCGTGGCATGGACTCCTCACTGACAGAAACTGTGAGATAATAGATACGTATTGTTTTAAGTCACTAAGTTTGTGGTAATTCATTCCACAGCAATACAACATTAATACAGTAAATGCTCAACAAATGTTGGTTAAAAATTTTATTTCACAGTGTTTACTGAGTCCTGGACACTGGTGTTTGCTTTGTCGATCCACCATTTATTCAGCAAGCCTCATTTAACTTTGAGCAAAATTGATAACTAGCAGTAGTATAATTCTGGGGTATGCTGGGTGAACACCATTTTACTCAAAAAGATTTTCTGATTTCTCGATTGATGTGCATTTAGTGAAATGGTTTTGAAAGTCTCATGTTTTCGATTATGGATGTTGATCTTATGATCAATAAATACTTTTGCTCACTTAATTTCTTGTCAGTCTGAACAGTTCTTTGTTGGTTATTTAAAATCATTTTTCAATGATGGGCTTCCAGGTTAGCGACTGGTATTCAACTGTGAGCTTTTGTTTGCAGAGAACATATGTAATTAAGCTTTGTGTTTTCAACACCTAGCACTTTCTGATGCATACCAGGCACACAATCATTGTTCCTTAGAAATTAGCGTATACAGCATGTAGTAAAAGGGCATATATTTTATAAAATACATATAAAACAATCAACTTGAACAATTTTATTCAAACCATGTAATTATAAATCATAAAGCAAGCATCATTGGTATATGACATTACTAATATAGAATGTATAGATTTATTAATGGGAAGATTCTAATTCAAATTATAAACATGGTGTAGAAGACCTCTGCTTTGCTCATATTCCCTTTTCCTGGAAATTCTACCCATTTCCCAGTTGCTTTGCATGTTGGCTGCTGAGTGCTGATTCTTTCTCCAGATAATGCCTCAAGATGTGGCAGGTCTTTGATGAGATTTACTCTTCAGAGGCTGATGATGGAGAAGTTCAGCCTAGACTACCCCTTTGGTTCATCCTGTCTTGTTTTCCTTTCTGCCTTACACATTTATTTCTAAAGAGTACTTCTTCCTTAAGTCATGTGCATCTGTATCCAAATCCACGATTTCATGATCTATGTAGGGTCCAGATGTGATAAAAGCTTCTAGGCTAAATCTTCTTCCATGTGTTTCTTCTTTATTCCAGGCACCTAAAACTAAAAGGATACGTTATCCACCACCAGACCCTCTGCCCCCAACACATGAGTGGTGAGCCATTGGCAGGATAGCTGCATTCAAAGAGAGTAGAAGTGGAAGACTCTGTAAGAGTCGCTGGATCATAGCAGTACTGAAATCCACCTGAGCCTATGTGTCTAGGTCCCGCTTTTTCAAAGACAGGGAGTGTTCTTTGTGGCCCTGTTCTGCTACCTGGAGTTGTTCCCTTAATACTTTATTCTTCATATCTCTTGGTTAAAACCTCAGTTTCCTTCTTTTCCATAAGAAATGTCCCATGTGTGGACTGAGAAGCTTTCTTATCCTGCTTCCTGCAAATAGAAACTTGGCAGCTCAAAACCTACTTTTCATTTTTAACTCTCCCTTGCCTTTATTATCCATGCTGGTGCTTAGACCAGGACACCTCTCTTAAAAATATTGTTATTTTTCTGTAAATCTCTACATCTCAAAAGTGACATCCACAGTTATTTCTGAGACTCATCTATTTGCAATGAGGAAGGCTGCTGTGGGATGACATTAAGATTCTTTTTCTTTTCTTTTTTTCTTTTTTTTTCTTTTTCTTTATTTTTTCTTTATTTATTTTCTTTTATTGAGGGGCAGGGCGGGGGCTCTTTTCTTTTTTAAAAGATTTTATTTATTTATTTGAAGAGAGAGGAAGCTTGAATGGGGGGGAGGGGCAGAGGGAGAAGCAGACTCCCTGGTGAGCAAGGAGCCCACTGGGGTATTGGATCCTAGGACCCTGGGACCATGTCCTGCACTGAAGGCAGACACCCAACCCACTGAGCCACCCTGGTGCCCAATTCTTTTAAGTCCTCTCTATTTCTTAGAAATTAGCTTTTGCTCTACTTACTTTTCTTTAGCAGTGTCTCAGAGTACTCAATGGGAAAACCTCAGTTGGCACTCATAGCATTTTAACTGGATACCTCCTTGTCCAGATAAAAAAAAGTCCCTTAAAGTGATTTTCTAACTTCCAGCTTCCCTCAGGTTCTACTTTTTCCTGACTTTTTTCTACCAGCCCAGAGCTTGATTTGCCTTTTTCAAGACTCCAGTAACTTCTTCCTTTCTGTCTTTTCATGCTCTATCAGAATTTGCTTTTTTTTTTTTAATCCTGCTCAGCCCTCTTACCAGTTTTCCAGCCTTTTCCTGTTGATCCAGAATCCAGTGCCATATACTTCAGGTTTTTGTTATGCTGCTAACTACCAGTTCCCATTGTATCTGTCTCTACATAATAACCCAACCCTGAGTACAGTAGTATCTCAAAACAGCAATCATTTTGTCTTTTCTTGATCTAATGTGTGAGCAATTTGGCCTGTATTTGGCCGTGAAGATGCAGTCATCTGGCCTCTCAGTGTGTCTGTATTTTCCGGAATGGCCCTCCCGCCTGCTCTGCTTGTCAGCTTGGTTTTTCTTTCCATGTGGCCTTTTAACATCAAAGGTCCAGTTTTCTCACATAGAAATACCACATCTCAAGAGGGTTGAGGGCCCAGGCCAAGGGTGGAAAGTCACAAAACTTCATTTGTGTTAAATTCTGAAGGTCATAGCATGTCACAAGGCCAGCACGGATTTAAGAATGTAAAAATAGACTCTATACTTCATAGGAGGAGCAGAAAAGGAGGAGGATACAGGAATGAGAGGGATTATGGGGCCATATTTGTAAATAATCTACCACAAGAATTTAATTGATGGATTATCTTGTATTATATATTTTATTCTTTGATTCATAATAACCAAACATGGTTTCCTTATAGTGCTAGAACTTAAGATTTACAGAGATTTCAAGCGGTTCATCAAATATAATTATCTGGACAAAATTCTATTATCAAAGATAGCTTCCTGTCCTATTACAAAATTATTAAGGAATAATAAGAACTAAGCAATGTGCATGTAAATTAAATTCCAAAAAGATAATTTGATTTATAAGTATTTGTTCTTGTTTGTATTCATTATGAGTATTTTCCCCCCAGAGTTACAATTTTTTCGTTATTTTCCCAAACTGTCTACTCCTTATCATACTTATCCTCTTTAACATTATTGTATTTGCACATCTTCAGTATCCTATTTTATTTGGGCTCTTTATTTAAATGTACTAACTTTAAGCAATATTGAAAAGGATGTTATTCTGTAACATTTAAGGTGTTCTTTACAACTACTTGAAATTATCTCTGAACATTATTTTTTCTAATATATTTAAGTCCATTAAAATGTTTTAATAGCATGCTANTTATTTATTTGACACAGAGAGAAAGATTACAAGTAGGCAGAGAGGCAGGCAGAGAGAGAGGAGAGAGGAGGAAGCAGGATCCCTGCCGAGCAGAGAGCCCGATGTGGGCCTCGATCCCAGGACCCTGGGATCATGACCTGAGCCGAAGGCAGCGGCTTTAACCCACTGAGCCACCCAGGCGCCCCCATTAAAATGTTTTAATAGCATGCTAAAAAAATCTTAGCAGGCTGTTCATAGTCATGGTTCACAACCTGAGTATTTTGAGAGGTGGTTTCTAAGCTTATAGCTGATTTAAGAAATCATTCCCATGATACTGATTCATGTTTACTGTGTAAAAGTCTAACCTGACTTTTGAGACATTCTCTATGCCATTAAAAATTATGTTGAAAAGTATTGGTTTTGATTGTGAGGTTCCACCAGAAACTATAAGCATTATTATCCAATTATCTGTCATACATCTTAGCTGGTCCAAATATAGAGTGGATTATTGCATATATAAATGTCTGTAGGAAACAAAACATCTTAAAGTCACTTACAACTTATAAAATGATTCTCTATTTTAATGGGTTTCCTTTAACTTTGTATTAGTATTTGTAAGAAAATGGTCTAGAAGAGTTAATTGTTCTATTCTTCTTTTATTGAAGTATTTTTACCTACACTCTGATGAACTGTAAAATACTACTCTGACTTTTCTTCCAGTTTGACTTCTGACTTTTTTCTGATGTTCTGACTTAAGACTTTGTTGTCTCTGCTAAAAATATCAATAAAATAAATATCAAATTTCTCTGAAAAAATGCTAAACTAACATTAAAAAATTTAAGCTAATAGCTAAATTCCAGTTAATCTGGCACATATCTTAAGTAATTTATTTGTAAAAGTACAAGAGTTGCAACCATCAGTAATATTGTATTTTTAAATATAGTATTTCTCATGGTGCTTGCTATGGACTGGATTATGTTACTCCCAAATTCATATGTTGAACTCAACCCCCAGTATCTTAATCCTGTATGGTTTCTGGCCCTATAAGAAGAGGAAGAGATAGTGATGACTGTCTCCATACTCATGTACCAAAGAAAGACTTTGTGAGCACACATGATGCTACCATCTGTAAACTGGAAAAAGAGTTCTCACCAAAATGTGGCCATATAAGTGCTATGATGTCAGACTTTGAGACTCCAAGACTCTGAGAAATTAAGTTTCTATTATAAGCCACCTGGTTTACGGTATTTTGTTATGACAGCACAAGTCAACAAATAGAACACTTTAAAGTTTAGTTCTGTGTTTGGGATGCCTGGGTGGCTCAGTCAGTTAAGCATCTGCCTTTGGTTCAGGTCATGGTCCCAGGGTCCTGAGATCGAGTCCCACATTGGGCTTCCTGCTTGGCAGAGAGCCTGCTTCTCCCTCTGCCTGCTGTTCTGCTTGCCTACTGTCTCTCTCTCAAATAAATAAGTAAAATCTTTAAAAAAAATTAAAAAATAAAGTTTAGTTCTGTCTGGACTTTAACTAAATGGGTCAAAATTGTGAAGCCTTATTCCCCAATCTGCTTCTTCAAGAAATCATTCCACACAATTTTCCTGGAAAAAAGTTTCTCTGATTAAATAAGTTGGGTCAGGCTGCATAATATAGTCCCCTCTTGGAAACTTACAATACACATTCATGCAGTGTAGCTGCTGTCATCCCACTATATAATGTTGTGTAACCCAAATAAAGCTAGAATTCCTTAAGATTAAGTTTTTAATTAACATTTTATCTCAGCATGAAGAAAGAAGAAAAAAAAACTCATTCAAAACATTGAAAAGCAGTGCATGCATGCTTTCATTGAAAATTTATTGGAGACATGGAGAGGGGATTGCAGAAGTAATTACACAGTAACACTGGCTAAAATCCTCTTTGGCAATATAACACTCAAAGTTCTCTCTCTTTTTTTAAAAGATTTTATTTATTTGTTTAAGAGAGAGAGAGAGAGAGAGAGAGAGAGAACAGAGGGAGAGTGGGAGGGAGAAGCAGACTCCCCACTGAGTGGAGAGCCTGGTGCAGGGTTCGATCCCAGGACCCTGAGATCAGGACCTGAGCCAAAGTTAGATGCTTAAACAGCTGAGCCATGCAGGCATCCCAACACTCAAACTTCTAGCTACATACAGTCACCACTTCTTTTCTTTCCCTCTCAAAATCTTTGAAAAGTCATATTTCCATGCCTGTTTTGATTGTACTCTCTTCTTCCATATTCAGATCATCGAATGGTAAGATTACTTCCTTAATATATAAAGAATTTTAGACCTTTTTTCAATTCCCTCTTGTATTCCCATAGACTGAAAACTAACAAATATATCTGCCTAAAGAGTATTTTCTGAAATTTTGTTTTTTCACATGGTTGCACATGCCGTACTTCACACACTTTATGTTATAACATATCTATCAGTATCATAAGAAATAAGGTTTGTACAGGATACGAACTTGGATTATGTGTTAGAAGCATAGTTTTGTGTTCACATGAGTTGACACTTCAGTTATTCCTATCAATGTACTTTCCAAAGAGCAGGTGTATAATAAATGCACATTTAAAAAGTAATCGAATGTTGACATGCCAGCATTGGAAGAAGCAAACCAAGCATAAATGTTCTCTACTGGGGCAAAATGTAATCACACCACGATTTTGATAAGATACAAATACTTAGCTAGTATAGGAATAATGAAACAGAGTCAAAACCAATTCCATTTTTCTAGATTTAGTAATAATCCTGGTCCCTTTTAATAGTGTGTGTGTACGCGGGGTTGGGGGGAGTAATCTTAGGTATGCACTTGTCTACAACATAATGAAGTACCTCTGTTAATATTCTAATTATAATCCATTATGAGGCAATTATAATACCAGTTTCCCACAGAGCTTACTGTCCCTTTCTGCAAGAGCTCACAGTTCATAGCCGGAAATTTTAATTTACAATAAACAACACAGTTCTACTCATGAAGGATTGACTGCCAAAGAAACAGTCCTCTTTCAGTAAACAACTGGAAAACTGGAGCAAGATAAAGCAAGGTTTTAGACATTGGATAGCAGGCCCCTAGGTCAGATGCTGGTCACAGCTTACTACCAGGAGGTGGTATCAAGCGGTTTCTAGCTGTGTCCCAGGAAGGCGACAGTGAATGGTCTCCCTGAGTTGAGATGCATTTGAAGTCCAGGGAGGTCAAGAAATCCAGAATTGGGAAGAAGAGTATCAGAGAGCTACAAAGAGAACAAGCTCTGGAGATGTGCACAGCCTTTGGCTGAACACTGATCTGTGCATCTGTGAGAGAAAGCTCCCCAAGGCTGGCAAGGTGAAGCATTGGAAATCCGTAGGCTCAAAAAACCCCACGGCTCGTGCGAGCCCAGGAATAGTCTATTCTCATCTGCCATGGATAAGGTATGTCACATTACTTGGGGTGTTGAATAGATTCCCCAGAAAAGTGTAACCTTTGTAGTGGTGCTAAATAAGTTCCAAAAAATAGGCTCTTTGGGGTTCGCCCTGTCAGAGTTTTTTTGTTTTTTTTTAAATATTTTATTTATTTATTTGACACAGAGAGAGAGAGATCACAAGTGGGCAGAAAGGCAGGGAGAGAGAGGAGGAAGCAGGCTCCCCGCTGAGTGGAGAGCCCAATGCGGGCCTCGATCCCAGGACCCTGAGATCATGACCTGAGCTGAAGGCAGTGGCTTTAACCCACTGAGCCACCCAGGTGCCCCAGGGTCAGAGCTTAAAAGTAAGCTTTCCGNCTGAGATCATGACCTGAGCTGAAGGCAGTGGCTTTAACCCACTGAGCCACCCAGGCGCCCCAGGGTCAGAGCTTAAAAGTAAGCTTTCCAAAGGGCCAAACTGGTTTACAATTTATTTGACTACATGTCCCTGGCTCAAACACCAAAGACAAAGAGAGAATTTTAAAAGCAGCAAGAGAAAATAAATCCTCACACACAAGGGAACTTGCATAAGGCTATCAAGTCGTTCAGGAAAAATCTTGCTGGCCAGGAAGGAGTGGGGATATATTTATAATGTTAAAAGAAAAAAAGAAGTCAATCAAGAACACTTTACCAGGAAAGCTACCTTTCAGGTGAAAGGAGAAATAAAGACATTCCCGAAACAAAAAAAAAAAAAAGCCTGAAGGAGTTCATTACCCTCAGCCCTGTCTTATAAGAAATGCTAAAGGGGGGGTGCCTGGGTGGCTCAGTGGGTTAAAGCTTCNCCTTCAGCTCAGGTCATGATCTCAGGGTCCTGGGATCGAGTCCCGCATCAGGCTCTCTGCTCAGCGGGGAGCCTGCTTCCACCTCTCTCTCTGCCTGCCTCTCTGCCTCCTTGAGATCTCTCTCTCTCTCTGTCAAATAAATAAATAAATAAATCTTAAAAAAAAAAAAGAAATGCTAAAGGNCAGGTCATGATCTCAGGGTCCTGGGATCGAGTCCCGCATCAGGCTCTCTGCTCAGCGGGGAGCCTGCTTCCACCTCTCTCTCTGCCTGCCTCTCTGCCTCCTTGAGATCTCTCTCTCTCTGACAAATAAATAAATAAATAAATCTTAAAAAAAAAAAAAGAAATGCTAAAGGGAGTTTTTCAAGTCAAAAGGAAAGGACTCTAATGAGTAGTATGATATTCCATGTAGCTGTAAAACTCACTGGNACAGAAAAGCAAAAAAGCGGTTAGTTATCCTATCTACCTTCTAGGGGAAGGGTCTTTCAGTATGATATTCCATGTAGCTGTAAATTTCACTGTNAATAAATAAATAAATAAATCTTAAAAAAAAAAAAAGAAATGCTAAAGGGAGTTTTTCAAGTCAAAAGGAAAGGACTCTAATGAGTAGTATGATATTCCATGTAGCTGTAAAACTCACTGGTAAAGGCAAGCATGCAGTCAAATTCAGAATATTGCACTGTGGTGGTATGCTATTACTTAAGTCTAATAGGGTAAGATACCCAAGTATTAAAAATGACTAGCTACAGTAATTTTTCAATAAATGCACAATATAAAAATAGAATACAAAAATAAATTATGACATTAAAACATAAGATGTCAAGGGTAGGGAAAAGAGTAGTTTTTTTGGTATGTCATGGTATCAGTTTAAATACTTTGTAACTATGGACTGTTATTACTATATGATGTTGTATATATGCCCCACGATAACCACAAAGCAAAAAACTACAGTAAACACACAAAAAATAGAGAAGGTGAATCAAAGAAGGTACTATCATGAACTTCAAGCCTGAAACAAATAATATAATAGATGTAGGAAGTTTTGCAAGATGATACATATATTTTTAATGTGATGGAGTGTGCCTCATTCAGGGTCACCAGGGAAATTGTGGTAACTAGTCTTCAAGGTTTGCTACCAAAAGAACCTTAGTTCTTGGCATTTAAACCCCATTACTTATAGCCCTTTCCACACTGCATCTGGGCTACCTTTGCATAATCAGTAGGGTGTGGCCAGAGTGATACTGTGACACTTCTGAGGCTTGGTCATAAGGAAAGTTAAAGTTTCCACTTAAGTCTTTTGGTCCCTTGTTTTGGTTGAAGTGAATTTTTGTGGAAGAAGTTTACTGAGAGACTACTGCCATGGCGTGAAAAAGGTAAAGCTAGTCATACAGAAAGGTCATGTGTAGAGACCTCTCCTGAGACAGTCACCCCGTCCCAGATGTTTCAGGCATCCAAACTGAAATAACAGATGTGGAAGTAGATAAGCTGCCTTAGAATGAGTCCTAAGATAACGTGAATCCAATCCACCAATTGTTCCAACCTTATGAGAGAGATCTAAGACCTGCCTGAACAAGACCAGTCAACCCACTGAGCTTAGGAGGTAAGAAATCATTGTTTAAGGTGTGCCTGCTTGATTCAAACAGTGGAGTATGCAAATCTCAAGGTGGTGTGTTCAAGCCCCACGTTGGGTGTGCAGCTTATAAAAAAAAAAAAAAAAGATTATTTAAGACACATAATTTTGGCATGGTTTACTAGTCAGAAGTAGGTAAAGAAAAAGTTTCTCATTTTTTAAACATTATATTGGGTGTTATGGATCTTTTTAAATTCCATATGTATTTTATTTACTTTATTTTATGTTCAGTTAGCCAACATATAGTACATCATTAGTTTTTGATAATGCAACTAATGAACCATATGTATTTTAGAAGTAACTTGTAAATTACTTCAAAATCCCTGTTGGACTTCTTATAAGAATTACGTTGAAACTTTATATCAATTTGAATGTAATAGTTTCGAGTGTTTCTAGCCATGAACAATGCATCTCTTAATTCATGGAAGTCTTATTTAATTCATCTCAGAAAAATTCTAGAATTTTAATGGTAAGAACTCTTGCCTATGTTTTGTTTAATTTATTCTGAAAAATATTGTATTTATGAAGTTGTAAATTATACTTTTTGAAAAAGTCTCATTTTCCTATTGTTTGTGATTCATATATATAAATAAAATGGATTTTTTGAAAATTTAATATTCCTAAACTTTCAAATCTGCTAAAGTCACTTTTTAGTCCTAATAGATTGCTTTCTTTTTAATCCTAGTATATTTTATAGACTCCTCAATAATTTTCTATATAAATCATGTCATCTGAGAAAAAAAATCCTTCCTTCCTTCCAGTTTTTATGCATTTATTTTCCTATTTATACTAGCAAAGACTTCCATTGAAAGGCTTAATGAAAACGATGAGAACTATTTTTCTTGCCTTCTTGATCTTATGAGGAAAATATTTAACCTTTCCATATTATCCATGTTATTAATTGTCTGTCTTTTGTAGATTTTATTAGAAGACTGAGGTGATTTCCTTTTATTCCTGGTTTACTATGAACACTTATCATGAATGGCTTTTTCATATTCGATAGACAATTTTTCATGTTTTAAAATATTTACATTTTAATGACTAAATATGCTCTATTGTATGTACCTAACTTTTAGCTAAAACTCATTTATGAGTTAGTACTCTTATGTTTTGTTAAATACCTGTGGAACTAAATTTTGTAAACATTTCATTAAATAATTCATAGAAAAGAGTTGCTAGACAAAATAATGTGCAGTGTTTAGAATTTTGATGTATTTTGCCTGTAGTTCATTTTGATAAAAACGAAAACCCTTGAAAATTTGAAAGCTCACTAAAAATTGGGAGCAAAAGAACATTTTTTTGAAAATGAGAATATCTAAAGTTTTTCCTGTACTTTACTAGAAAAGATGAAGCATAGTATATGAGAGAAAAATACTGTTTTTCATTAACAGACGTCTGTACCTTAAAAATCACTTTCCTTTGAAATGTGTCCTAAAGTGTCAGCCATATTTTGTGCACAGTATATAAAAACCTCTGTGTAGTTACGCATACCTTTTCAGGTCTTTTTGTTTTTAATAAGCTATAACTTGATTTTGAACATGAAATTCAATAGTCTGAAATTCATTTGTTTTTTTTATAATGGAATTATACCTATATTAATTGTTAAATTAAATTTCCTTGACTACAGCTTAAAAAAATTGTGCTGATCTCAAATGTATATTGTAATTGGTACATTTAACAATTTATCAATTATCATCCTAGTGTTTTTTATTTTTTATCTAATTAAAGACAGGCTATAAACTAAAAATTAGCTAAACATTAATTGGATTCTTTTCTGGTAATGAAAAAATATTTCTTAATGGGATATTTTTATCACTATTTGTATGTCTTAATGTCATATAAAGTGTAATATTCTGTGAACCACTATGAACATTTCTGTCAATAAATTAAGTCCAATATTCTGGGTCTTTTAAAATAATATTCATACTTTTTCTTTTGCTGCTAGGGTGTAATCCGTGAAGGATGGAACAAAGGAGGCTTTAGTTCAGTGACTGATCAGTCATGTTGCCTGGCACATATTAGGTGCTCAATGTGTCTTTCTTAACAAAATAAATAATATGAACACATTTTTATTTTAATAAAATATTAATTGAAGTAATGTGACATCTTAAATACCAATTTATTGATTCAAGAAATTAGAGGCTTACAACATTCAGGTTACCTTCTATGTGCATTTTTAATATGGTATTTATATTACAGTGTCTATTTCCATTAAGAAATTTAAGAAAGCCCACCGACAGTGCTCATTTCACTTTTCAACTTTATTTTTCTGTTTCAGCTAATATATTTGGTTGGTTCAGAAGGTAAAGTCATATCTTAGAATGCAAAATCATGGAAAGAGATAAATTTTATTTTCGGGTCTCAGAAATTCTGAAAGTAAAACCAAATCCTCCCTTGCCCAGAAAGGGAGAAGATTTATTTTTGTAATATCTTGTTAGTAATGTTAGGTGGCAAAATGATATTTGTTACATTGTTAGTAATTCCCAATTAGTTCAAGCACTGAAGAGATGGAGCTTAAGAAATTAATTATCTGAAATACTCATTTAAATTGGATTTCTAAAAAGAGAATCCCAGAAGTATGAATGAATAGCTAAATTTTTCTCAAACCAGGATACTTTTGATTTAGAAGACTTTTAATATATAAAAAGTGATGTAGTAAGAGTACTCGAACACATTTTCATGTTTCCAAAGGCATGTTTCCAAAGCCTTTTGAGTATGTTTTGATGCTTGCGAGTCTCTTAGGCTTGATTTATGACCAAGTGAGCCACGTTCCATAGGTATAATGGGACTTAAGTTTTAATTTGCCTTTTCATCTTCTCTTCTGATAAATGGCTCTTAGCAAGTGTAAAATTAATAAACAGTGATTTCTGAGCTTTTTATTAATTCCTCTGTGTAGCACATTATTTATAAATTTATAGTAGCTTAAATTACTTCTAGATAAATTATTAAGGAACCGTAAGAGCTTAAAGCCTTGCAAATCTCTTACATGCTTAACTATATTTTTAATAGGAAAATTTGGTCAATAATTATTGGATTTAACAAGATTATATTCAGTTATCCTTATCTGTCATTGCATTGTTCTCACAGATGATCTCTTGGGCTTCTATTGTGGGTTTTTGGCTTGTTTTTGTTTTTGTTTAGGAGAGAATAATTAAAGTTAGAAATTAGCAAAGAAAAAAGGAAACATTTCATGGTGAAATCAAAGTGCTGTGCAACTCATGTTCATTGTTAATGTTTTCTTCATCATTTAGCATAATGCATAGTCAAAGTAATTCTTAAATCAGCTGTTAAGTTATTTTAACTGTAAGTGTATCTGGTCAAGTAGGAGCTCAGCACATCTGCACTGTCGAATGTCCTACAATTTTCATGGAAAATTTCAAATCCCTACTTGAACAAGCATTCTAATGACAATCCTCATCAAAAGTGAGTCCCTAGAATGAGGAAAAATGATTAAATCTTCATTGCTCCACTTCATAAAATAATCTTTCACATGTGACTTGCTGATTTACTCCATATAGCAATAAATCTCTCTATAAAGTATTGCCTCTATAATATCACCCTCAATTTATTGAATATAACACGAATGATATATTTCTATTTTAATGTGTTTTTTTAATTAAAATTTTTATTTTGAGATACTTATAGCTTCACCTGCAGTTGTAAGAAATAATACAGAGATACCACATTATCCTTACCCAGTTTCCATCAATGGTACTGTTTCGCCAAACTGTAATACAATATCATAGCCAAGATACTGACATTGACACAGTCAAGATAGGGAACATTGCCATTACCATAAGAAGCCCTCACATTGCTCTTTTATAGACAGCACAGATTTGGATTATGTCTTATCATCCATCCTGCCAATCCCTGTCTTTAATTTGTGTTTTCAGATCATTTACTTATAATTTAATTATGCAGATATTAAGAATTAATTCTACCACTTTCTTTGCTTTCTGTTTGTTCTCTCTGTTTCTCATGGTTTTGTTTTCTTTGTCCTGCCTTCCCTTGGGTTACTTGAACATCTTTTTAGATTTCCCTTCGATTTACCTTCAGGATTTTTGAGGCTATTTCGTTGTGAAATCTATTAATGGTTGCTCTAGGTATTATATATACAAAGCTTGTCACTGTCTGTTGGTGTTGTAATATTACCAGTTTAGATGAAGTAGGACAATCTTGCTTACCTTTATGTCCTGTGGCATCCCCTCATTTATAACATTTTTTAAATGGTTTTTTTTAAGATTTTATTTATTTATTTGACAGAGAGAGAGATTACAAGTAGGCAGAGAGGCAGGCAGAGAGAGGAGGAAGCAGGCTCCTTGCTGACCGNGAGAGATTACAAGTAGGCAGAGAGGCAGGCAGAGAGAGAGGAGGAAGCAGGCTCCTTGCTGACCGGAGAGCCCGATGCAGGGCTCGATCTCAGGACCCTGAGATCATGACCTGAGCTGAAGGCAGAGGCTTTAACCCGCTGAGCCATCCAGGCGCCCCATTTATAACATTATTATCTTAAATATATACATTTAGAACCACATTAAGTAGTATTAAAATTTTTGTTTGAGCTTAATTTGGAAAACTCAAGACAAGAAGGAAAGCCTATTACCTGTATCCATATTTCTTTTAAGATTTTATTTATTTATTTGACAGAGAGAGAGAGGGAGAGAGAGAGAGATCACAAGTAGGTAGAGAGGCAGGCAGACAGAGGAGGAAGCAGGCTCCCTGCCGAGCAGAGAGCCCGATGCGGGCCTCCATTCCAGGACCCTGAGATCATGACCTGAGCCGAAGGCAGAGGCTTTAACCCACTGAGCCACCCAGGCGCCCTTGTATCCATATTTTGCTGACCATGTCCTCTCTTCCTTCACGATGTTCTAAGTTTCCTTCTTTTATTATCCTCTTTCTGTTTACAAACCTGGCTTTAATTATTCCTTTAGGGTAAATCTGTCAGCAATAAAGTCTCATTTTCCCTTCATCTGAGAATGTCCTGATTCTCCCTTCATATCCTGAAAATATTTTCACTGGGTACCGGATTTTGGATCGACCACTTCGTTCTTTTTGCACTGCAACACTACTGTGCCACCTCTTTCTGGGGTCCATGGTTTCTTAGGAGCACACTTGTTCTATTCTAATTGTTTTTCCTGGTAGGTAAGATGCTGCTTCCCCTGGCTGTTTCAAGATGTTTGTCTTTAGTTTTCAGAGGTTTAATCATGTTGTGTCTTGCTGTGTATGTCTTTGGGATTGTCATGTCTGGGCTTTGCTTCGTGGGTTAGATCTGTAGGGTCGTATCTTCTGACCAGTCTGGGAAGTCTCAGTGATGACTTCTGTACACGTGTTTCTGATATTGCCCTGTCCCCCCCTTTCCAGAACTCTGATGAAATGCGTGTTGGATCTTTTGGTGCCACTCCATAAACTCCCTGAGGCTCCACTCATGTTTCCCCCAGATAATTGTTTTATTCAGATTTAGTGATTTCTGTTGTTGTATCTTCACGTTCACTGATACCTCTTTGTTCTTACCAGTCCACTATTTCCCCCTTCTATTGAGCTTCTTATTTTAGTGACCATATTTTTTAGTTGTAACATTTTTCGAGGGTTACATTTTTTATTTTTTAATTTTTTTCATTTGACTCTTAATTACATCTCGTATTTATTTGTGAGCGCTTTACTTCTTTGGAGAGACTATTTGGTTACACCTGTTTCAAGGGTATCCATCATTGCTTGTTGAAATAGGGTTTTTTGATGGTTGCTTTACCTAATTCTTTAATAATTCTAAGATCTCTGTCCCTTCAATATTGTCATGTCTTGTTCATTTTTCTCATGCAGTTTGAGATCTCTCTGGTTTTTGGCGTAGCAAGCTATTTTCTGTTGCATTTGGATATTTTCAGTATTATTTTACAGTATTACAGTATATTATTACACAGTATTATATTATCTTACACTATTATATTACACAGCAATTATAATTATATTATTATATGTTATTTTTTGCACAGTATTATATTACACAGCTCTGGATCATATTTAAACTTTCTCTTTCAGATGGCTTCCTATGTTGTCAGTCTGAAGGGGAAATGGAGGCACTGCCTCATTACTGTCAAGTAAGGTCAGAAATCATTTCCTCACTCAACCTCCCTTGATCCTTGGTGGGGAGATCTCCTATTTCCTCTTGGGTGAAGTTCCTTATTAGGGCTCCACTCATGCCTCTCTAATTGAAAGGCATCGAAATGTGTCATTATTGCTCCCCACTTGGCTTTCACGGATATCATGGGGAAAGTATGGTAGCCTTGTTCATACTGTGTGAAGACAGAAGTCCTAATTCTCCTCCTATACCACCCTATGGCAGGAGGTAGGGTGCCTCATTACCACTGGAGAGAGGGTATAAGTACAGTTGTTCTTTGTGGTCTCTGGTGACTCCTGAGGGACGAGGGGGCATCATTACTCCATTGCCATAGATAAAAGTCCGCCTCCCTATTCCACCTTCTCTGATGTCACTCCAATGGGAGTTTGGATGTCTTGTCATAGCCGTGCAAGTGTGGAGTTGAGACTGTCTCCTCAGTATTTTGGTAGGGATGCATGTGGTTTTTCTGTCCAGTACTTTGAAATAGAGAAATTATTGTTTAAAAGTTTTCTGTATTGTTACTTTTCTCCTTTCCTGGTTCTCTGCTAGAGAGAAGCAGTCTTCTACTTTGGCTTTTTACTTGTCTGTACCAGTTGATGTTTTGAGATTGATGGTTTCTTCAGTTCTAAGCCTGGGGGTGTATGTGGCAAAAAGAGAACTCACCTCAGTGTCATTCCTTAGAATTGGAAGTGTCTAGACAATCTGCCACTTTGTCTACCTTTCAGAGCCTGCTGTATTTGAGAAATAGAGCAAAGTACACCTACTCCATCTTCCTAGAAGCAGAAGAAGCCTGTGACCATAATAAAGGTTTACAGTCACAAGTGCCAAGAATTGAGCTAGTGACTGGAGTATGGATCCATTGATAAGCTTTTGGTTGATTTACTGTGCCAATCGTAAGGACGAAAAGGAAGAACAATCTTGAAATTTTTTTGCACGGTAAAAAGATGTTTATTTCCTTTTTTGAATTGCAACCACTCTCTTTCTGTATCAGGATATGTGCTTTGGAGACTTGGGTCTTGACACTTAATCGTAACCAGTAGTGAAAAGATCTAAGGCAGGTTCTTATAAGAAATAATCATCTTAATATTAAGGAAAAAGAGCAGGCCTTTTGGAGGAATGAGACAGAACTGAAGTATGAGGTCTTTGGATATACTCTTGCTTCACCTACGCGAGTTCAAGTTGAAGAAAAAACCCAAAACAGAGAATAGTGCCTTCCTTTTCAGGGCTATAATAGAGACGACCTTATAGAAAAGTCTCACACCAATAGCAGTAGCCACTGCACAGTATACATAGAAAGAGCTAGAAGTGGCTCCATTGTGCTTCACTAAAAGTTCAGAAATATCTTTTCGTCCCAGTTGGAAGGTCAATGGAAACTAATAGCCATTGAGCTTGGAATGGGGCCGCAGAAGAATGGGGTAAGGGATGAGGTAATGTTGTGACACAGGTCCGGGATTGATAGCTAATCCACAGGCCAGAGGGAGAAAGCGACTGTAACCCGGAGGCTCTGTAGGGTGAGTGCCAGTGGAGGTGGAGCTAAGTCTGTGACACAAAGAAAAGTGCTTGACTCCTCCTGCGCTGAGGGATTCCACTGGGGATTCTGTTAGCCTTGGACTTGAGGAGTGAAATGCAGGAGCACGGCCAATATCCATGACAAAATGTCATCTCCATGAAGGCCAGTGAGAAATCCGAGGAAGAGCAAAGGAGACGCTCAGCTTGGGTTGCCTTCTATCCTAGCTTCGGTTTGGAGAAGGAAAATTATAGACACAGGCATGTGTGACCAGAAAACTAGTTCTTAAGTAGAATTTACACCTTAAAATGTAATGAATATTTATCTAACAAGGCTGACAGAAGCCCATCTAGATGAGAAGACTGATACAACTTCAGAACAAATGGCAAGTTTGTGTGTGTGTGTGTCTAATGGGTCAGAATTAGTTGTAAAAGTAAAGAATGTTGTAATAGTTGTACATCCTGTTATATATTTTTGCACACTCTTCTCTTCTTGCTCACATCCAACTAATAAGTCTGCAAAAGTCATTCAACTAACATAAATGGTTTTCCTGCCTAGACGGGAGAAAGTAATTCTAAACTACTTATATTGGATCTTAGTATACAAGTGCCTACTTAGATTGCCTTGAAAAATACTATTCAGATATTCCAAGAAGCCTCCCCAAATACCTGTTGGGGCAGTCCTAGATTTTTTTTTAACTTTATTTTATTTTGATCAAGATGTCTCTTCCCTGAAGGTAGAATGAGCCATCTTTGAACCAGAGATAACATTTGGAGACTTACTCCCTGATCCACAGCCTAAAATTATCTCCTTGAAACCTCTATAAATGGTCTAGAGATACCTTTCAAGGTCTATTCTTTCAGTCAGAATTGCTTTAAAAACTCGAGAATGGCGGCCTTACACTGCCAGTAATTTACTATTGAGCCCATTTTGGCCTTGCTTACTACTGTCGTTAATGTCCCCGGAATGAGTTCCATTTTGAATGTTTCATTGGAATTGTGGCAATTAGGATTAAATGCAGTGTTCCTGGTGGAAGCAGCCCAGCTCCAAAGGTAGCAGGGGCGGCTGTTGCTAAAAAAAACCACTGAATCGCTTGACTTGCAACCACCATCTGATAGACTTTCTTTATTTCATTTATTTATTTTCCTTTTCCAGCATCGTCATCATGTATTTTATAGAACACTCTAGAGTTTTTCTACACATCATGATAGACTTTTCTTAAAAATAAAAATTCATTCGAAGGGTTCATTAGCGTCATGACAAGAAGTTAGAACTCCCAATTAGTCACACCTGCCATAGTGAAATTCTAATTTAGGGATGAGTCGGGAACAGGAGGAAGCAATCAGTCAGATGACTTGGGATCCTGAGGGGCTTTAAAAGCGTGGCATTTAGCCCTGACCATCACTGGTGTCAGCCATGGATGTCAGTCTCCTTCAGAAAGGGATTAAAGGAACGGGAATAACACCGTGACCCTGTAGGCAATGGGAGACTCAACCATTGACATGAGCTTGAGCTTTGGTCTCTCAGGGGTTGGGAGATAAATAAACAATCCCTAAAATCCAGGTTCTTGTGAAAAAAGGTCCTGGATACCAGGAGGGTTTTGTAAATCAGTGTTACCAATGTTGCTCTTCCCACCGAAACTCAGAGACTGTCCCAGAGTTTAATCCTGTGCCTGATTGAATACCATCAGTAAGCCGCAAATCTGGTGTGCCAGATGAATGATCCCTTTCCTGACCATATTCTGGCTTACTCTCTGTAGCAGCTAGCTAATCTTATAAAAATCTTACATAACAAACCACCCAGAATGCAGTGGCTTCAATCCTAATACTTTCTTCTACTCTTCTGTGGATCCTCCAAGAGGCCCGAGATGGAGGCTTCACTCTGCTGGAGAACCGTGAGCAGCTGCGGCGGCTGGCGTGGACCTGTTTCTCATTGCAGATCCGTGATTGAGCGCCCAGGCTCCAGGTGCTTCTCAACCCCAGAAACCGGTGGGCTGGCTGGGGCACGTGGTTCTTGTGACGTGGCACGTATAAAAGCATGTCTCCGGCGTCTTGGAGGCTGTTGGTTTGGTACTGACCCGTTCTTAGTTCCGTGTTGTCTACGGGGCAAAGGAAATCATTTGATGTAAACCCTGCAACAAGTAATGCAGAGGTTTTATCCACCCCTCATGAAACTTCCACGAAGGTAAGAATATTGAAAGGCTTCCTTTCATCTGCCCTACTGTGTGTTAAGTTTGGCAATTGATTATAAAAACTGAATAGTAGTGTTTGCGGGGATGGAGAGTGTTGTGGGCAGAGTGCCGGGTAGGGGGAGTGGGCAGGCTGGAGCATACCTAACACCCTGTCCTTAAAAAACAAACAAGAAAATGAAAACCAGGGTGTCTGGGTGGCTCAGTGGGTTAAAGCCTCTGCCTTCAGCTCAGGTCATGATCTCAGGGTCCTGGGATCAGTTCCACCCTCTCTCTCTGCCTGCCTCTCTGCCTCCTTGTGATTTCTCTCCCTCTGTGAAATAAATAAATAGAATCTCAAAAAAAAAAAATGAAAAAAAATGAAAACCACAACAATAGTATATTTGCCTGATTTTCGGCTGTCTAGCTCTGACGGTCTTAATTTTTCCAACTGATATAAAATAAATTCAGATCCAAAAACCCGAGCAAATTTGAATATTCAGAATAAAATAGAAATGAGGGGAAAACGATAATTTCGTACACTGGGATTTGTTAAACTCTTTTCTGTGTAATTCTGAATTCAATTTTCATTCATTTTTAAATCGAATTTGTTCAGTTTTCTGTTTCTGAATTGATTATACTGTCTCAAGTGTTTATGGTGAAGATAATTAGAACTTTGTGCCATTTGATATCTGTAACAAAATGACAAGCTACTTTTTAATATGCTTTTCAGAAGCTTATTAATAGTTAAAGTTAACGTTAATTACAGTGTAGTGATACTGTCTCAAGCATCTAAGTCAAATTTTCCCGTAAGAGGTCATTGAATTTTTGAGAACTATTTTTCTGATCCAACATGTCGGAGGATCTTGTGAGTCAAAGAATGTAAAAATACATTTGCCCAAGTTTTGGTGAAGGACTTTGGAATAGAGAGTCGTACAACATTAGAGTCGAGTATCTGTTGTTCTTTTTCATGAGGAGACACTCAGATGTTTTTCTGAGCCCAGTAAATCCTTTTAATCAGTTATTTTGTTGACTCCTCTGTGTGCTTTTCATAATTGTCCTATATTATAAGTCATCCTCCTTGGTTATTCTGCCACTCCTTTGGCTTAGATTAATATGATCAGTCAATTTGCTTAAAAACTTCACATGATACTTATTTTTGTCTTGCTTTGGCCCCGTATATTACTAGTGCTTTTTTTCTTACGGATTGAATCTGTTAGAGAAGTCTGCGTTTTATTACCCTTCCTATTTCCACATCCTAGTAGAAGGTGATGTGTTTGTATTTCACCTTTTCTGCATTAATTATGGAAAATAGATGGTTTAATATTTTTTGGAACTGCATTTGAAAGATTCATGCTGCTGCTCTTAGCAAGAACATTGCACTGCAAAAACTGTAGCTTTGGCATAACCCAAGCATCATTTACTTAGCACATGGGATGCTGAGTGCCTATTCTCATTTTTTTTTTCTCTTCCACCTTGTTAAATGTCTAGCAAGGTGCTGTGCTCCAAATGGTAAGTTTGTAATAAATACAAGGCAAGTTTTATTAAAGGTCTGTTTATAATTCTCCTACTCCTGGAACGTAAAGTCCTTTGAGAGCTCCGTGACACATTGCTTTCTTCCTGACAATTGAGTATCTCTTGCTTGAAATCGCGAGACACGGTTTCAGATTTCTTCTTAAGTGAGTAGTTGAAACGAACTTGGGGTCTATGTAAAAATACTCAGCTAATATCTGATACTAATAATGTCTGATGATTTAAAAAGGGGTTTTAAAAATATTTGAAAGTGCTTCCCAAACTATTAGATGCACTGTCAACCTGATCACATCTTGTAATTTTTAAATAGTTTCATTCATAGCGCAAATGGGGTACTTTTTTTTCTTCCCGCACACGATTTTACATAGACTTTGCCAAATAGATACTTAGCCTTCACAATTATAACTGATTTCTGGTATGTATTTAATGTTCCAAGAAACTCTCTTACTCGAAGATAAATGTTAACTAATCTCCAGTTACTGTATTTTTAATTAATTATGCCATGAATTTTCTGTAAGCATCAGCTTATGTATGTTTTCCTAAAACATATCCTATAAATAAATTACCAGGAACTTGCTAATGGGGTGCCTGGGAGGCTCAGTAGTTAAGTGTCTGCCGTGAGCTCAGGTCATGATCCCAGGCTCCTGGGATGGAGCCCCACATCAGGCTCCCTGCTCAGTGGGGGAGCACTCCCCCTCTCCCTCTGCCATTCACTCAGCTTGTGCTCTCTGGCTCTCTGTCAAATACATAAATAAAATCTTTTTAAAAACGTGAATTTCTTAAAAACAAAAGAAACTAGCTATCAAGTGAATTCTTGCTTAGGTACATGTGGTTAAATTTCATGTTTGTAACCCATTAGGCCAATTATATGAAGCACCGTTAAAGAAAAATAGGAAGGGTAAAAACATACATTAAAGCACCATTTCATCAAGGTGAAAGTAAGCCTCATTTTAAATCTATAAGCAAATTTAGTGGATATTTGTATATGGACATAGAACACTTGTCAAGGTGGTTGATACCGAGTTTGTTTATTTATTAAGATTTTATTTGACTGAAACGGACACAGAGGGAGAAAGGGAACACAAGCAGGGGGAGTGGGAGAGGGAGAAGCTGACTCCCGTCTAGCCAGGAACCGGACATGGGGCTCGATCCTAGGACCCTGGGATCATGACCTGAGCCCAAGGCAGACACTTAACTACTGAGACTCCTAGGCACCCCTGATCTCGAGTTTTTTAAGGATTGCTTTGAGAGGAAGAGAAGGCACAGAAGCTTGTGGGGTGGTGGGCATGAGCAGAAGAGAGAGAAGGTCCAGCAGAGTCCCGGCTGCGTGAGGAGCTGCAGGCACTGTGGGGCTCAATCCCACCACCCTGAGATCATGAGTCCAAACCAAGGGTCAGCCGCTTAACCAGCTGAGCCCTCCAGGTGCCCCTTGACGTGTGTGTGTGTGTGCGCGCGCGCGCGTAAACCTATTTCCAGGTGTGATCTTTACCTCGGGGGTTTACCATCAATCCCCTGATGAATCCTTGTATTTAGATAACAAAAGGGAAATGTTGATTCCAGAGAAATCTGAAACTGATTGTCCCCATTTTCCATAGTGGTAGCTGCCAGTGATCCCTTTGAGTCCAGGGCTGGAGACTGTGTCTTGTACAACTCCTGAAACAGCCATTTTCAAGTTCAGCAAGTGCTCCCGTCATGAACTTGCAGCCGTGGTGTGCTGTCAGTGTCCTCCACCAGCCTGACGCCACCCTTCATTTCTATCCACCAAGACGGCCTTGTGGTGTCTGGCAGCTTGAGTGAACTTGAGACGGGCTTCTCTGTGACTCTTGGCCCTGACTTGGCTTTTCCTAAAGCATTTACTTGAGAACATTTGGAATCGTAAATACTTTGCCGCCTCTTTGAGAGATAAATCTCCAAGAGTCTTGCCAGTTTTACAACCCAGAAACGGCTTTCTCGAGGACTGGGAGCCATCCCTTTGAAATGTAATCATCGAGAAAGATAGCGTCTGTGTCTCCCAGTCTGGGTGGGAGGGGAGAAGACTGTTCAATTAGCAAATTAGTGTCACTTGGCAAACACGAATGGTTTCATCACCTGGACCAATTTCCCGTTGGCTGTGAGCAGTCCTTTTCTGCTAGCTCACCCCAGTGCCTAAAAATTCTCCTGTATTTGTTCCATTGCAGTTGAATTTCATCTCTGTCCAAATGGAATAGTTTTGAATCAAGTCCTGCCTGGTTCACAGCATCCATTCAGAGCTGTTTTTCTTTGGCACACATGTAAAGAGAAGTATCTCTAACCTAGATCTGTCTCCATCTATGTACCTCTATTTGGGTGAAGAACCTGGAGGAAGGCATACAAAAAGGGTTTGTAGCAGCTTGTGAGAGTCTGATTTTTCAACCTGTCTTAAAGAATCATTCTACTATAATTCATATTCTTTAAAATCTTATTTTTAGGGGCGCCTGGGTGACTCAGATGGTTAAGCCTCTGCCTTCGGCTCAGGTCATGATCTCAGGGTCCCGGGATCGAGCCCTGTATCGGGATCCCTGCTCAGAAGAGAGCCTGCTCCCCCTCCCCTCCTCCTGCCTCTCTGCTTACTTGTGACCTCTCTCTGTCAAATAAAAAATAAAATCTTATTTTTGTATTTTTTTGTATTTTAAGATTTTACTTATTTGACAGATCACAAGTAGGCAGGGAGGCAGGCAGAATAAAGGGGGAAGCAGGCTCTCTTCTGAGTAGGGATCCCGATACAGGGCTCGATCCCGGGACCCTGAGATCATGACCTGAGCCGAAGGCAGAGGCTTAACCATCTGAGCCACCCAGGCGCCCCTGTATTTTTTTTCTTCTTAAGATTTTATTTGTTGATTTAGAGAGTGAGCAGGGGAAGGGGCAAAGGGAGAGGGAGAGAATCGCAAGAGGACTCCGAGCTGAGCACAGAGCCTGAGGCAAGGCTCGATTTCATGTCGCTGAGGTCAGGACCTGAGCTGAATCAAGAGTCGATCACTTAACCAACGGAAACACCCAGGCGCCCCTTATTTTTGTATTTTTAAGGACCATAATTGCTGTTGAACCTGGGAGGTTAGCTTTTGGAATGTTGCCTGACACTGGAATGGAAAAATAGGAGAACTAGTCACTGTCAGGGAAGCACTCTGATTCTGAAGCCTTTGTCAGTAGCGACTTGTAAGCTTTTCACTCATTTTTGCCTCATCTGGATCCTCTGAGTCTTGAGGTTCTACTTTCACAAAGGATTGCTGAAGAGTCATAGGAAGGCAGGGGTGTGAGCTACAATGTAGGATCGTTCTCTTAAGGAATAAAAGGGCATGGGCTACGGGTGAGACATGAATGAGGAAGTCGACATTGTGATAAATCACACCTGAGTGTTGAGGATCAAAGATTCTTCATCTTTGATGTAATAATAAGATAAAAACTTATTTTTCTGTAGTTAAGATAGCTACCTATTTTGGTGAGTAAAGCTATATGAAAATCTGATAAATAGGGTCCTTTGATTAAAGATGGTTTATTTCATCATCTTCATAGACTTATTTTGACCTGAAAATCCTAAGTACAAAGGGCAACGTTTTTCTATTGAAGGACTATAGAAGAGACTTCTAATTCTACAGCATTACACTTTGACTAAACACAATAAGGAGAATAAGTTAATCTTTCAAATACGTAATCTAAAGACACAAGTATCACAGAAGGCTAAACCAGTATGTTGATATGTTAAGATTGGCTTTCCTCAAACATTGATGTATTTCAAATCAACTTTTTACAAAACAAAGTCTAATGCTGCCAATATTTAAGAAGGCTATGAGAAAGAAAAAACAGAACTTGAAAGATAAAAAAAAATTGATTTCTTAGGAAAAGTAAAAAAAAAAAGACAGCGTTGTTGAATGATAAAGGTGAATATAGCCCGAGACTGCAGTTTAAACTATATACCCTCCAAGTGTAATTGTTCATTTGTTCACAAACCCGTGAGCATTTTTATCACCTATATATTCTTAACAGACAAAATTTGGAAATAAAACATTGAACTATGGAGAAATGGATGAACAAAACCCAGCACTGTAGTCACATTTTATTTCCATAATAGAGTCAAAATGGATAAACCAGGTCCGCATCTGTCAGTAGAGAAAAGTCTTGACAGCGATATGTACGAGAATGCTGAGGGGAGAAAAATGAAAGGAACTTAGAATAACTTGACTAGAACACAATTAGGATTTTGAAAAATAAGGCCCTGCATTATCATCTATGGATTCATATAAGGGTGTACGTTTCTGTAAAGTGTGCACTGGAAGAAGGTGCTTTGGGTTGAGGAAGGGTGGAGTGGACGGTGAAATGAGCAGTGAAACTGCAGCTTATTTGCAATATGTTATTTCTTAAAGTCTGAAATATGCAAATATATTTGAGTTCATTTCACTTGATTTTAAAGTATTTCCTAACAAACAAGATAAACTATCAGGATCATAGGGGAAGGGAGGGAAAAATAAGATGAAATCAGAGAGGGAGACAAACCATAAGAGGCTTTTTAAATATTTTATTTATTTCGCAGAGAAAGAGAGAGCAAGTGAGAGCACAGCAGAGGGAGCAGCAGAGGGAGAAGCAGGCTTCCCACTGAGCAGGGAGATGGGGGGCTCGATCCCAGGACCCTGGGGTCATGACCTGAGCTGAAGGCAGACACTTAACTGACTGAGCTACCCTGGTGGCCTCAGCTCATAATCATAGGAAACAAACTGAGGTTTTTTGGAGGGGAGATAGATGAGGGTATGGGGTAATTGGGTGATGAGCATTAAGGAAAGCACCTGGTGTAATGGGCACTGGGTGTTACATACAATTGATAAATCCCTGAACACTCTCTGAATCTAATAATAGACTGTATGTTAAGTAGTTCGAATTTAAATAAAATTAAAAATTTTAAGATCAATTGATAAGTAGTATTACCATTGTTTTAATATTTTCTATTAGGTGGTCAAATCTAGTTTTTATATTTTACTATAAAAATATTTAACTTTTTTGGACTAAAGATCTAAAAAGTTCATACTGTATATTGACTGATTTGAGTGTGAAGGAAAAATGTATCTAATGCTTGAATCCGAGTAAAACAACATATAATGCTTAGAAGGAAAAAAATGGCTTTTTGTTTGTTGTTTGTTGTTGTTTTGTTGTTTTTGTTTAAGTAATGGCTACACCAAACAGGCTCGACTTCAGGACACCAGGCTCAAAAGTCACATGTTATGCCAACAGCCAGCCAGGCACCCCCTTCTCTTCCTTTTTATTTTTTATTTATTTATTTAAAGATTTTATTTATTTATTTGACACAGAGATCACAAGTAGGCAGAGAGGCAGGCAGAGAGAGAGGAGGAAGCAGGCTCTCTGCCAAGCAGAGAATCCAATGCGGGCCTCGATCCCAGGACCCTGAGATCATGACATGAGCCGAAGGCAGAGGCTTTAACCCACTGAGACACCCAGGTGCCCTCTCTTCCTTTTTAAATGAATGCAACTGATGAATTATTATTTTTTTTAAAGATTTTATTTATTTCACAGAGGGAGAGAGATCACAAGGAGGCAGAGAGACAGGCAGAGAGAGAGAGGAGGAAGCAGGCTCCCTGCCGAGCAGGGAGCCCGATGTGGGCCTTGATCCCAGGACTCTGAGATCATGACCTGAGCCGAAAGCAGAGGCTTTAACCCACTGAGCCACCCAGGCGCCCACAACTGATGAATTATTGACCTCTACATCTGAAACTAATGATGTACTATACGTTGGATAATTGAACTTAAATAAAAATGGTTATTAAAAATGTTAAAATAGGGCACCTGGGTGGCTCAGTGGGTTAAAGCCTCTGCTTTCAGCTCAGGTCATGATCTCAGCATCCTGGGATGGAGGCCCGCATAGGGCTCTCTGCTCAGCAGGGAGCCTGTTTCCTCCTCTCTCTCTGCCTGCCTCTCTGCCTACTTGTAATCTCTCTCTCTGTGTCAAATAAATAAAATTTAAAAAAATGTTAAAATAAATGAAGTAAAATTAGAACTTTGAAAAATTTCTTCTATTCTCAACACATACTTCCTAAATTACAGAATAACTAGTATTTCTTTTAAATTGAGTCAGAAACAAGTCATGTATTTTGTGTGTGCGTGTGTTTTAAATTTCTGTGATCTTCAGAAATCAGAGGGGTTAAAATGAACTAATAGATGGAAGCGATTGGTTTTCTGTCATTTTTCATGTCTCTGACAGACGAATAGACGCATTATTAGGATGATATATATCGTAAGTTCCTGCCTTTTATCTTGGCATGCCACGCCCATGTTGATCTAGCCCAGATTATTCTCCACTCATTTTCCATCAACCTCCCTCCACAGACACAGTCAGTATCTTACTGTCATTCAAACGTGTCCTGTATCCATCTAACTCTGCACCTTTTTTGCTTCTTCCCATGTCTGTCACGTAATCCCATTGTTTTTGTCTAAGAGATTTATCTAACCTTCCTAACTGAAGTAGATTTGGATCTAAAGCTATAAACATTGCCTATGATTTATAGTTGAAGTATATTTTAAACATCTTCATTTTATCATAGGAAAGTTTTTGCATAGCTGTATACATTGCGTTAATCTTAATCATTATATGCCTGACACAAGAATATTTCTTACTGAGTAAGAGACTAATTAGATATCCTTTTCTACCAAAAGTTCGATCTTCAACATATATGCCATCTGTTCATATTACTCCAAGAATAACTTAATTTATCTCCCTAATTGAAATAGTAATGAGCTCTGAGCTGTAGTTTATTTATGCAAAAGGATACCAGTTGAAGGCACTAGCAAGGTATGCGAATTAAAAGATCAGACTAGTTTTGACCAATGTGTTCTGTTTTGCATATTAAATTATTTTCTTAGTCTTCTTAAAAATGAAGAATATTCTTTGGGTTCATTTTATTGATAAAATGTTTTAAAATTATTACACATACACTGAAATTGGAAAATAAGTCGTTTTCCCTCCTTAACTAAATTTAGTATGGGGTATGCTACACCTATTATGTGTCCTTGAGTATTTCAATATGTGAGAACATGAATGGGCAAGTGTACGTTTCCTGTATAAAAGAGATGTTTATGACTAGTGTCCTATGTCTTGTCAGGGTTAAATTCCAGATCTAGAATTGTGCCTGATACAAGCTCCAATGAATTAATGTTTTAATGCATTTTCACCAGCCCATTGGACCCAAGAAAAACCTATTTTTCCTTCACCTAATTGTTAATACTTGTGTTTTCAAGGTTTTCACATTTTTATGGACTGCTTGTTCTATTTCCTATTAATACACAGCTTTAATCATTTTTGTGATGGTGGACTTAGTCTTAACATTCTGTTACTCTGTAATGGACTATTTGAACTCCTTTGCAATGCTTTGTGATGAATGCGGCTACATAGATTGGGGGTACCTATTCAGTAATGTAATTGCCTGACGATCTTAGCCATAACTTGTTGAGAAAGAATTACGAGAAATACTTCACAATACTAAAATATTTAGTAAAACATAAACTAAATAATAGATGGAGTCCTAACTTTAAAGTTACTTGTAATAAATTAGGAAACAAAAAATGCGCAATTATCCTTGGTAATTTTCTTTGCTCCAGGGTGTACTTTCTTATATTAATACAGCCACTTGTACTTATTTTTGTTAAGATGTATTTATTTATTTTAGAGAGCAGGTGGGGAGGGGTAGAGAAAGAGGGAGAGAATCCTGAAGCCGATTCCCTGCTCAGCGCAGAGCCCCAGGTAGGGCTCAATCCCAGGACCCTGAGATCATGACCTGAGCGAAAATCAGGAGTCTGACGCTCAACAACTGAGCCCCCTGGGCACCCTTATTTTAAATAGTGTTATTTTTACAGATTCCCACTCCATCCTTTTAGTTTTAGCCTAGTTACATTATTATAGTTGTAACAAGTCTTTTTGTTGATTGTACTTAGTTGTAAAATTTTTACCCATTATAATAAATTGTTTTAGTCAATATTTTTTGATTATTTTAATACAGTTGTGTGACTCCAAATTTGCCATTTTTACATTTTATTTTCTATTCACTTTCTTCTACTTAATACTTCGTGCTTTCTTNGACAAAGAGCTTCGGTTTCTTTTTTTTTCTTTTCTTAATTTTTTTTTTAAGATTTTATTTATTTATTTGCACAGAGAGAGATTACAAGTAGGCAGAGAGGCAGGCAGAGAGAGGGAGAGGAGGAAGCGGGCTCCCTGCTGAGCAGAGAGCCCGACGTGGGCCTCGATCCCAGGACGCTGAGATCATGACCTGAGCCGAAGGCAGCGGCTTTAACCCACTGAGCCACCCAGGCGCCCTAGATTGTGACTTTTAACATATCTCATATTTTTTGTTACTTGAGGGTTTAAAAAATCCATGAAGGGCGCCTGGGTGGCTCAGTGGGTTAAAGCCTCTGCCTTCGGCTCAGGTCATGATCTCAGGGTCCTGGGATCGAGGCCCACGTCGGGCTCCC
>LNAC01000238.1:2278050-2330199 GCA_002007465.1 Ailurus styani | reverse complement strand
TCTCTCTGCCTGCCTCTCTGCCTCCTTGTGATCTCTCTCCCTCTGTGAAATAAATAAATAAAATCTTTAAAAAAATTAAAAAAATAAAAAATAAGTAAATAAATAATCCATGAAGAACTATGTTCAGAGTTGGATTTTTTTAAGTTGGAATATAGAAATGTTAGCATTATAGAAATTACTTCACCCTCTTGTTTTAATGCTGTAGTTGTCTTAGTGCTACATCTCCATCTACTTATAATCCCTTTAAATTTTGTTGAGTATTTTTTTGCTGTGCAGAAAATTCTTACCTTGATGAAATCCCAATAGTTTATTTTTTCCTCGTTTCCCTTACCTTAGACTTATCTAGGGAGACGTTGCTACAGCCAAGGTCTAAGAGGTGGCTGCCACTGTTATTCTCAAAGATTTTGATGGTTTCCTACCTCATGCTTAGGTCTTTCATCCATTTCGAGTTCATGTTTGTGTATGATGGATACAGGCATTCCACTTTCATTGGTCTCTGTGCGGCTGTCCAGTTAAAGACA
The DNA here is from genome assembly GCA_002007465.1 of Ailurus styani. NCBI lineage: Eukaryota > Metazoa > Chordata > Mammalia > Carnivora > Ailuridae > Ailurus > Ailurus styani. The sequence continues at coordinate 2,329,678 of LNAC01000238.1, read as the reverse complement.
CTGTCTATTTGTCTCACTGGATATTCTGTCCTGCTCTGTGGAAGATTCATGGCCATAGAGCTGTGGGTTCCTTTCTGGGTTTTCCACTCTGTTCCATTGATCAGTGTGTCTGTTTCTGTGCCAGTACCATACTGTCTTGATGACTGTAGCTTTGTGATAGAGCTCGGTGTGCTGAATTGTGAAGCCACCAGCTTTGTTCTTTTTAAAGATTGCTTTGGCTTTTGGAGGTCTTCTGTGGTTTGATATAGATTTTAGGCTGGTTTGTTCTAGATCTGTGAGAAAAGACTGGTGGACTTGTGATAGGGATTGCATTAACTGTGTAGATAGCTTTGGATAGTATAGATACTTTAACGATATTCTTATCCATGCTCATGGGATGTTTTTTCACAAAAAAATCTCATTAGACAATGTTTTAAGTGTTTAAATGTCAAACATATTTTGAAGAATTCAGAAGAACAGTTAATTGACAATTTCTTTAGCTTTCTCTTCATTCTTATTTTCCAAGTTCCCTTCTGAAACCGTTTCCCCCTATAGTAAGAATTTTTCGGCGGGACTGGGTTGCCTTGGTTAAGGGGTTCATTCTTTTTGTTTTGTTTTGTTTTTTCCTTTTCTTTTTTTTTTTTTTTAAGTGGATGGCTCTTGATTTCTGTTCAGGTCTTGATCTCACAGTTGTGAGTTCAGGCCCTGCTTTGGACTCTGCACTGGATGTGGAGCCAACTTAAAAAAAAATTTTTTTTTCTCTAGCAGTTAATTTTTTTAAAAAGATTTTATTTATTTATTTGAGAGACAGAGAGAGAGAGAGAGAGAGCGCACAGAGAGAGAGTGGCAGGGAGAAGCAGACTTTTCACTGAGCAGAGATTCCGACACAGAGCTCCATCCCAGGAGCCTGAGATCATTACATGAGGCGAAGGCAAGTGCTTAACAGACTGAGCCCCCTGGGGTTCTCCTTTAGCTGTTCTTTTGATGAGGTCTGTTGGCTATGATTTTCTTCATTTTTTTTTTTATTCGGTAAAACGTCCTTGTATCTTAATTATAGACATTGTCATTGAATTCAGAATTCTATGATGACAGATTTTTTAATTTAGTACTTTGAAAATATGCCACTTAAGCCAGTGCATGAGAATATAAAGATATGAAGTGTGTGTATAAATACATATGTAATACTTCTATATTATGGAATACCACTGAGCAATGAGATGAAAGGAATTCTGATCATTTGTTTGCAACACGGGTGAAAGTGGGGAACATGATGCTAAGCGAAATAAGCCAGACAGGAAGACAAATATTGTATGATAACACTTATGTGTAGAATCTAAAGGAAAGAAAAATGTAAAACCCAAAGAAACAGTAGAATGGTGGCTCCCAGGGGCTACTGGGTGACGGTGTAGAAATGGGGAGATGTTGATAAAAGGGAATAAAGTAGGATTTGCATAGGATGTGTCTAGAGATCTGATACACAGGCATGATACCTATATTTTATAATAAAGTACTGAGACCTGGATATGTGCCAAGAGAATAGATTTCAGGTACAAGTGTCTCAAAAATACACAAAATAACTGAAGAAACGTGTTAGTTTGATGGTAGTGATCATTTATGTATGTGATAGCTATTGTATAAAGTTTACCATGTTGTGAACCATACGTATATATATATAATTCAGTCAAAACAAAAAGTGCCACTTTCTTCTGATCCTCATGGTTTGGCTGAGAAATCTACAGTCATTTGAATTGTTTGCTCTTGTTAATACCATACTTTTTTTTTTCTCCTGACTACTTCCAATATTTTTTTAAGTATGTTTTGTTTTCATTAGTTTATAATAGCCTTGAGGTAAGATCTGTTGGGTTTTTCCATTTGGGATTCATTGAATTCCTTGATTTTATAAGTTGATGTCTTTATATTGGAAAAGTTTTCATATAGTATTTCTTAAAATACTTGGCAGCACCATGGTTTTCTTGCCTTTTGGGATACCTACGACATGAACATAATAATACTTAGGAATGTCTAACAATCTCTGAAGCTCTATTCAGTTTTTCTCTTTTTTTTTTCCTGTGCTGTTTAGATACATCAATAGAAAATAATCTTCAAAAATTTAGACTCTTTGCTCTGTTCAAGCCATGCTGCTGTTGAGGAACCAGTGAGATTTTTACTTTAGTTATTCAATTTTTCATTTCTAAAATTTGGTTTCTTTATTCTGTTGACCCTTTCTATTTTTTCTATTTTTAAAAGAAAAATTACCGATCGGAACATTTTCAAGATAGTCACTTTAAAATCTTTATCCCATAATAGGTTATCTGTGTAATATTGGTGTGTTTAATTTTTTTTGTGATTCTTCGTATGCTGAATAATGAATTGTAACCTGGTTATTTTTTGGTATTATGTTAAGAAACTTTGGGTCTTGGCCATTTCCTACAGATGATGTGGATATCTTTGTGTTGGTAAGCAGTCAACATGGTTAATGTAAGTTCAGGCCACGAGTTCCAACATACTTCTGTGGGCTCTGGTTTCATTGTTAGTGTATTTTTCCAAATCTTTGCATTGCTCTCTGAACTGATGACATATGTATGCCACCCAAGTGATCACTGTGGAACCTGGGTGATTGTCTATCCTTTGATTCAGTTTTCTGGGTTTTGGATAAGCTTATTAAGAACAAATCCATGGGATAAGCCCAGGGGTTGATAAAACAACAAAACCTATATAGTGTTTATTTTCTAATTGCATTCACTTTGCAGTTTTCCCTGCAATTTCCTGTTGGATGAGATTACCCTTGTCATTCAGCCAAAAACTTAGAGCACTAGTGAACTTGCTCTGTCGTACACTTCTATGATTCTCTCTGTGTCTGGCATGGAGTAAAGAGAGAAGGGAAAGCAAGGGAAAACGGGACAGCGTGGAATGGCCCCACCCTCTTGGAACTGCAGGTCCGTTGAATGAAGAGGAAAGTATCCATTCCCTCGTGTTTAGCCTCAGGTAGTTTCTACTAGCTTCTGCTGCCACCGTGGAGGTTGGCTGGTGGATTGGGCAGTCAAATAACAGAGAAAACCAACAAAAACAAAAGATCTATTTCCCTACTCAGTTGAGGATTAGGAGTTTTTTTCTCTCTTCAAGTATCTTAGGATACTCTCTGTATGAGTCACAATACTGATTGTGGTTTCTGTCATTGAGTTCAGGCTACGGAATGTTAGGAGTCAATGGTAACTGTTACCAGTTCAGTGATACTTGACATTTGGTGTTCTTAATCTGCCTGCTACTATTTCTTTTCATAGTCTTCAAACAGCTGTTCTCTGCGGTCTTTTCAGGTTTTATAATTGCACTCAGTGGCAGAGACCAGATGGAGTGTGCTTACTCAGTATTATCCAGAACAAGAATGGATACAAATATATTTATGTTCGTAGAAATTTTTAGAATGATGATTAAGAAGCTGCAGGGTTAGATTGTGATATCAAGGAAAGTTGAGCTTTTTTTTTTTTTAAATATTGTGTACTGTGTGAGAAATTTTTGGTGTGTGCTCTTTTATTTTGTCAGACCTATTTGTGGTATAGTGTTTGCCAGAATGACCTTGATTATTTTATTCCTTGAGTTGACTTTCCATGAAATTAATGTATGTATAACCAAGGGGTAGAGACTATTTTTTTATCCCTTCAATCTGTGCTGCCTTTGAGACATTTTTTTTTTAAGATTTCATTTAAAACAGAGAGAGAGAGAAAGCATAAGTAGGGGGAGGGGCAGAAGGAGAAGCAGACTCCCCACCCCTGACCTGGGATCATGACCTGAGCCAAAGGCTGATGCTTAACCTACTGAGCCACCCAGGTGCCCCGGGATTTTATTTTCTTTTCTTCTTCTTTTTTTTTTTCTGATACATAAAATGTGTCCTGATAGTGTGCTCATGTGAGCCTCAGCATTAAGACACCTGTTACACATTTGCCTTTTCTGATTAAACGTGTATGAGTGAGTTCAGCTTGAGACCAGTCCTAATTGTGGACTTCAAAAATTGGATGCTAATAACTTGTGGTACTTGTGAGATGAAGTAGAGTTGTAAAACAATACCACAGTGAACTATAATAGAGACATACACATGTAATACTAAAAAATTTTTAACTTTGAAACTTGACAACTTCCCTTTCTGATTAGGTGACCTTGCTTTGACTAAATATTTAAGAGTTTCAGGTAATTGTATAAATTAAGATAGGTAGATTTCCATCTGGTCACATAATCAAAAATACTTTGTGACATCTTCACATTTTCACTTCTTTTTGTCCTATCCTGGATTGTCTCTTCTGCAAAGTAGAGTAAATTCTCTTTTCTCTTAGGCTCAGATTCCTTCCCCCCAACCAAATAAATAAATAAATAAATAAATAAAAGTGACTTCCTTGAACTGATAGATTTTCTTATGCTCTCTTGCTTTCCTACTCAGTTCAGTGGAGTCACCAATTAAAGTAACAGGCACAAGCAGATGGTCTTTGAGATGAGAGGTCAATTTAATATTTTAAGGAATGAGGAAAATGAATAAAATTAAAGCAATTTAGTAAGAAGTAAGTTCAAAGAACCCATACTTAAAATTAAAGTGTACTTTCAAACATTATTCATTTATAACTTTTTAGTATATTGCATTAGTTATCAATTAAATTCAACATTCTACCTCTTGTGCAATTCTATTTCTTCTGGGCATATGTAGCTCCAAAAGAATAGACTTTCTTCCTTGAAACGCCTGTTTCTGCAATTAGTGAAATTTTTCCTCCTTCTCAAGATTTTTGGGTACATTTGTTAGATTGTTGGTAACTGGCATAACATCTGACCTAATTCTAATTTGCAGAACATAATTGGAGCTTAGGGCTATCCTTATTCATAATACTTTTCTAATTATATCAAAGGAGAGGTAACCTTTGAATAAAGAATGACATTCAAAGAAAACTGGACTGTTCCTTCTCAAATGTGGATAAAAATACTTTTAGCTAATATTTTTCTGTTGCTAATATTTTACCTATAAAATATACAGGTGGTCTCATTATTAGTAGTAGTCTTGGCAAAGTATTGACCTACACGCATTGGAAGTCTGGTAAAATAGACCCTTCATAAATTGAGGTGTGGGTTTTTTTTCCAAATTACTGTTGTCTTATTTGAGTTACATTTGAAGAGTGAAAAAAGAATAAGTTTTTGGCACATGTTACTGCTAATGTGAATTGCTTTCCTAAAATTTGGTAAGTTCTTAGACACATACATTTCTGAAGTGAGTCAGTTGAAAACCATTCAAAAAGTATTGCATGGAGCACTCGGTGTGGTGCATAAACAATGAGTCTTGGATCACTGAAAAAAAAATTAAAATGTTTTCATGAGCTGATTTTATTACTGGATGTGTAGGATAAATTTCAAATTTTACTTGTGGTCTTAAAGATTTTTAAGAGGTGGCACTGCAAAATTTAAAAACTGTAAAGAAAAATCACCTCTAATGAAGCAGGATGCTTAGTTTTTGCAATCGACTTATTTCAATTCTTTGGCTTTTAGACTACTATAAATAAAATGAAGATAATTCTGTTTTTCCCAACTCTGAGATCTTAAAACTGATGAACTATTCTGAGAAAATTACTGATAGTTAGAATGCTCTCATTTATGGCTCTTGTTTGTGCAAGCATTTAAATAAGTAAAAGCTAGCTATTGATTAGAGGTTTATTAAAAATAACAGCTGCCTTTTAAGCATTTCTTTTTCTAATTAGAAAAATGTGTATGCAGTGGTATTAAAAAACAATTTGTGATTCAGAGTTAACATAACTTGTTCTTGGTAATTAGCTAATATTGGGAATAACAGAAATTATAATCCATGATTATCTCATACCATCTCTGTAGTGCTGTTTTTCTTTAAGATACAACTGTTTCACAACATTTGAGTTTCAGGTGTACAACATAACGATTCGACATTTGTCTGGGTTGCAAAATGATGACCACAATAAGTTGCATCAGCATCCGTCACTAAGAAGTTCTCACCCCAAGGAACACATTTTTTACATCTCCTCCTAATTCTCAAATAGGCTTCCTTGACCCATATCCCAGGCTTTTCAGGATAGAGATGTGGAGGTATTAGATCTCCCAGAAAAATTTATCCCTAGGAATTGTATTCTTTTGATACAATTGCAAATCAAACTGTTCGTTTTGAATTTGTTTCTGATAGTTCATTTTTTGAGTGTAGAAATGGAACAGATTATATTTTGTTTTCAATTTTACTCAATTATCAGTTATAAGAGTTGTAGTTTTTGTTTGGGTTGTTATTGTTGATGTTTTGTGGAGTTTTGTTAGGATTTTCTATATAACATAACCCGCAAATAGTTTTACTCTTGCAATTTGGTTAACTTTTTGGGTTATTTTTTTTTGCTTTTGTGCCCAGTTGCTCTGGATAGGACTGCCAACATTATAATGAATAAAAGTGACAAATACCTTCTTGTCTTGTTCTTGATCTTTTTTTTAAAGATTTTATTTATTTATTTGACAGAGATTACAAGTAGGCAGAGAGGCAGGCAGAGAGAAAGGAGGAAGCAGGCTCCCCGCTGAGCAGAGAGCCGGATGCGGGCCTCGATCCCAGGACCCTGAGATCATGAACTGAGCCGAAGGCAGAGGCTTTAACCCACTGAGCCACCCATTCTTGATCTTAAAAGGAAAAGCTTTCCTTTAAAGGAATGCATTGAACCTACAGAAAGCTTTGGGTCAGATGGGCATTTACAGTATCAATAAGTGTGAACCATGAACATGGGTTGTCTTTGCATTTGTTTGTGTCTCCTTCACATCATCAAATTCTTGTAGTTTTCATTGTACAGAACTTGAACCTCTGGTTTAATTTATTCCAAGTATTCTGTTTTTGATGCTACTATGAATGTTAATGTTTTATTTCTTAGATTTTTTGTTGTTGTTAGTGTACAGAAATGGAACTGATGGGTTTGTTGATTTTCTATCTTGCACTTTTGCCAAATTAATTATTCTTTCAGCTTTTTAGTAGTGTCTTTTGGAATTTCTCTATATAAGATCACATCATAAAATTTGGAAGACTTTTTTTTTTTTTTTTTTTTCTTGCCTGATCGCTGTGGCTAGGACTTCGGGTACTGTATTGAAAAGGGATAGTCAAAATATGCACCCTTATTTTGTTGCTGATCTTAGAGGAAAAACTTTTAGCTCTTCACAGTCAAATGTGATGTTAGCTGTGGGCTTGTCTTAAATACTCTTAATTATGTTGAGGTATGTACCCTCTATCCCCAGTTTTTAATTTTTTTAAATAATAAAAACATGTTGAATTTTGTTAAATATGGAGGAAGGTGAGATTAAGGATAAAGGAACATGTGAATTGAAGTAAAATATTTCAAATTAGCATTTTTTCCCCTTTAAAATATGCTTGAAGTACAGAGAGGTTTGGTGCATAGTGAAAAACATGCCAGGAAGGCTTGAATAAGTATGTTCCACACATAGCTAAAAATAAAAGAAATAGCATATTAAGTTTGGCTTCAACTAGATTTTTTTAAATTCCTTTTCACAAAGAAATTTTGGAGAACCTTCTCAGTTATTGGTTTCAGAAACAGTATTTTTTAGAGCAGCACATTCTACTGAGTTGTAAGGATTATGATCACAATCCTTCCCTCCAGAGCTCAGTTAAATACGCAGTATTTTTTGTTAAAGATTTTACTTATTTATATGACAGAGCACTCACAAGTAGGCAGAGAGGCAGGTGGAGAGAGAGGAAGAAGTAGGCTCCCTGCTGAGCAGAGAACCCGATGCGGGCCTGGATCCCAGGACCCCGGGATCATGACCTGAGCTGAAGGCAGAGGCCTAATCCACTGAGCCACCCAGGCTCCCCAAAAATACAATATTTCTTAGAAAGATGTTCTATTTGTGTGTAAAATGGGAGATTGCCAACAAAATGTTAAAATATCAGTGTTGGCCTTAACATATCTAATGTTCCATCTGTTAACTGTGACACATAGATTTTTCTATGTATGGATATGTGAGATGTCAGATTATTTAATCAGACTCTTCTTGGCTGCAAGTTCTAGTAATCTTATTGTTTCTGCTGTATCATCAGTTATAACTGATGAGGTCTTAGGAAATACAGCAGAGCTACTGAAAGACTCAACTGTGGTGTATGTTTACGTGGTGTGCTTTCATCATGTCACTAAAAATGCCAAGAACTTTAAACCTCAGATATCTTCCAGTGCTTGTGGTCAATTTCTTCTCTATAAGACATAAAAAACCATGTGAGAGCCATCTGTACCAATGCTCATTTACCCCTACTTGATACAAGTGCTAGGTATGCCCTTTGAAGAATAATGCTATAATAAATTATTGACTGCATAATAGAGGTGAGGCAGTGTGGTTCCCAAAGGATCACTTTTAAAACTTGGAGCTCCATAGGAGATAGGAATTTTGGTCCTTTGTAGACTAGGCAGTGACTAAACTGCACGGATATGTGAAGAAGCACCTATTCCATAAAGGTTAAAGATAAGGATTCCAAAAACATATACATGAATTCCTGCTTCAAGGTGGAAGCAACAATATTAGGTGGCTTATCATGGGATGCAAAGAACAATGTGCATCAGCAGAATATAAGGTAACTATAAAAACAGAGAACAGCCCCAAATAGTGTCTATATGTGGGGAAAAAACAGAATGACCAAGCAAATTGCTTTAGAGCAGTGTGTCCATTAGTGAGGCATGGCATAACGTGGCATGTCCATGAATCCCACAGCCCAAGAACAAGGATAATTACAGCAGCCCAACCAGATAGGGATTACTGTTGGGGGAATGAGGCAAACTGTTAAATACATTGAGTCATGTAAGGACATACTGTATTTTCCCTCTTTATCCTCAGAAACTTCCTCCTACCGTGCCGAATGGAAGAACTCATTCTGCAGTAGGGAATAAACTTAAGGAAAGCCTTACATAAAACTTGAGATTGGAGTTTTAAAGTAACCTGGACTAAGTCCTAAAGTGCAGTGGAAGTATATTAATAATTTAAAGCTAATAACAATGTTACAGAATTGTACTGAGACTTCAGTGAATAAGTTATATATCAAAAGGTAATCTGTGGGATGATACATTTTAAATAGAAATAAAATTTTATTAATTCTGAAATGATTTGGAATTCCTCCATAAGTCCATTAATGTGTAGCTAAAGAGTGAAGTGCAAAGTTAAAGAAAATTTGGCCCTGGTATCCTATGAACTGAGAATAGAGTACTGTACCCTTGGTATTAGTAAAACTAAAATTCTAAATGATAAGGAAATGCTTCATGTAGCATGTGGTTAAAGAATCAAAGGAAATTAGAAAAAAAATTTCCAGTGAGTAATAATGAAAATAAACTATATCAACACGAATTAGTTACAGCTGAGGTGTTGTCAGATGGCTCTTGATGGCATTACATGGTTGTAATAGAAAAGAAAAAGGGTTTAAAATTACTCCTTAAAGAGGCTAGAAATAATGCAGCGACAGAAAGCTTAGGTATATGCACAAAACTGAAATATTAAAGATGACTAGAAGACCATAAAAGAGAAAAACGGGCAAACAGAAAATTGACAAAGCCCAAAGATGGTTTAGTAATGACATCAAATAAATAAATTCTTAGGTAAAGTGATCAAGAAAAAGATGAGAAATCAGTGGCGTCAGAAATAAGAGCTATCAGTACACATCTTACCAATTTAAAACCAGCAGAATAATATAAAATAGTTGGCATCAATACAAGTTAGATGTGATGGTAAATTATTAAAAGATACAAACTGAAGAAGCAGCAAATAAATAGAATAGTTTCATATCTGTTAAAGACATTGAATTTCTAGTTATAAAACAGTATGGGCTGATTATGTCTGCCCCAAAATTCACAGGTTGAAATCCTAACCTCAAGTACCTTAGAAGACTTCTGCCCCAAAATATATTCCATTGCCACTTGTCTTCCCTGGCTAAAACACTTGATCTGAAACACAACCTGCGGATTCATTGGCCACCCACATGCCCAGAGAAACAGTCAAGGTGGCTGCAAATAAGGCTTCCCCAGGTCTCTTACTGGACATAAAACTTAATTTGTTGTTTTTAGGTTTCTGAGATGGTCAGGCTAAAATCACATAGACCCTAGAAGATTCACTAATCTGGGAGGAAAGCAAATTCTAAGTCCATTCAGAGGAACTAAGAAATAAATACTACCCTTCATTAATATGTTAATTTGCTTTCCAGTTAAGGTCACTGCATTCAGTTATTGGGCAGAATGGGGAAGGTTCCTTACCTGGAGCACCCCAACTCACCCTGTAATTGCAAAGGAAGTATTTTCTATCGTTGGTCTCTTCATTATGTCAGAAGATCAGCAATGGCTTTTGTCTTCTCTATAATGTTCAGGGGTGGTGGCTACACATTGTTACACAAAGAAACAAGAAAGCCAGATGCTAGAGTGCTCAAAAATGTATTGAAAATCCCCAAGCATTAACTACAGCATGCAAATTAATATTCACAGTATCTACTGCAAATCCTAGTAACTAGTGATTCTTCAGGTTTTTAGTATGTGCTAGAGACTAAATAAGTTAATGTCAAATTGCATTCCAAAGTAAGTCTGTGTGGTAGGTAAAACAAGTTTTTTTCACAGAATAAAGGGAGGTACAGGAAGGTGAAGAAATGTTACTGAAGGTCTCACAGAATGTGGGACATCCATAACTGGAAATTAAACCTCGGACTATTCTATCTTCTATTACAGAAATAAAGTAAATGTGAGAGGTATCCATTATCTTTATATGATTCTTTGGCATATTCAGTTCTAATTTCCTGTTAGCAAATACATTAACCAGAACCAGAGAACGCCAGGGTCTAAGGGAAATGGTGCTGTGAATCATCAGCCACATGGTGAATGCTGTTTTTCTGTCTTTTCTCCCAAATGAGAGAGGATATTGGGACTTAGGACTCCAAGCCAAGCAAAATGGGCTCCAGTAAATTTCCCATAAGCCTTTGTGTGTCTGGATTCTTACACCTCTGGTAACAGCTGGCTGAGTTTCAGATGTGTGGCACTCCCCACTAGATGTCATGAGCACAGACTGGGATTTTGGTAAAGGAGTTCTCGGGAATGACTTAAAAGGGTTTTGTGGATATGAGGAAATAGGTGAACAGAGAGACTGGGTCCTGCTATCTTCCCAATAAGCTTGAAAAAACATGAAGTAAAAAGATGACATTTTCTACTACCATGAAGATACTTCACAGCGGAAGTGCTAGAGAGCGTACAGTCAGCTAGTTGTGCCTCACTGGGTCCAATCTTCCTAAACGTCCCCATGGGAATTTCCTTCAGTAAGTCCCACTTGCTTCAATTTTCCTTGGTGAGAGGTTCACATAACTGTTGTACTAGGTTCGTTTTCCCCAGGGCAATCAGCTGTCTGTCCAGGCGCTGTAGACAGAGTCGAGAGTGTCTCGGGTCACAAAATTTCTCTTCCAACCTGGGGAAGGAAATTCAGCTCTGTCAGTATTGAAGCTGCTTTGACATACTTTTTCCAGAATTTTAATTTGTGTGCATGTAAATCATGTGATATTTTAAAGATGTTATTAAAAGTGAGCGATTTCATATTATGATTGCTATTCCTGTCAGGAAGGCTTTCTAAAAGATACCAGATGTGAATTAAACTCTCCAAGGGAAATCAGTCTTGTTTCTTGGTCTGTCACATGACAAAATGTCAAAGGAAAGATAAGGAAACAAATTGGTTAAGATGGCATATTTGGTATGATGGAACTTTGAGGTTTTATCTACGAAACAGATCAAATTGGAGCTTAAAATTCTGATTTAACTTGACCTGCCCTGCGAGTCTAGAGGCAAGCTGAGGTGGATTCTAATATTCAGAGCCATAAAAGGAATAACATATACACTTTCTACTTTGTCTCCAAGGTGAGATCAACAATTTTGCGTGAGGTGCTCTCTACCTTACAAAACAAGGCTTTGTGTCATGTTTATGCCGAAGTTCAAGGGGAAAAAAGAAGAAAAAAATTAGATAAAATGTTACAACCATGTGTTTCTCTTGATACTTAGTTTCTCAAGAGTAACAAGTATTTTTCTCCTGAATATGCTATCAGCCCATCTGGGAAAGTATTTTCATTGTTTAAAACTACAGCAGTTTGAATATAATGTTCAAATTAGGAAAATCATCTTACATTCTCTCACTAAATTTTTATTGACATTTTAAAAAGAGAAATAATGAAAAATATAATGGGGTTTGATCTTTATGAATTGAAATATGCAGGGTTATCAAATATGTATGACAAGTAATTGTATACATGTTAATGTGTGCCTTAAAACTGGATTACATCTTAAGTACTGATGATTGCTTCTGGGAGTCCATTAGAATACAATGGTGGCCCCAAGTATATACACAACTATTGACACAGGTGAAGATTTTTAAGAGACGAATCTTTGGGACACAAAAGATGTTTACTGCACTCAATTTCCCCAAAATTATAAAGTCTTGTAACAGAAAAATTAAACACTAAACAGTATAAATAAATTGGTCATGAGTAGGAATGTATTGAACATAAATTATTTTCATTGTAATTCTGAAATATGTTTTGAAAGAAGCATTCGTTCTAGGCGCCGTTTGAAATGGGTTGTTCACAGTTTTAATGTATTTTTGAGATTTTGGATATTAAGTCAAGAGAGGAAAAACAATTCCCTATTTAGAGTTAGTTTGTTGTTGTTTAACCCAGAGGTACTTGTTTTCAGTTTCTCTGTGGTTTCATCAGGGAAAAAAATGATGCTGTGGACTTTTAGGAGGATTTCAAATAATCATCTGACTGGATTTGTTACAACAGCAAAAGAAGAAAAAAAATTTACATTCATATACCTGTGAAATAAGTTTTATTGAGTGGTATACATTTTTTTGAAACACCAAGCAAGAGCTATTGTCTGCAATTTTTTAAACTGTAATGTAATTAAAAGCATTTCTATTTATCACATGGTACTTTGGCCTTAGTTAAATAAAAACTATTCTTGAAAACATAGAGTATATGTGTTCTATTCACATACCTTCTATGGCTATGTTCTTTGTTTTTCATTAGAAGCATAGAAAGGACATTGAATATGGCATCAGATTGTTTTCATGAGTAGAAGGGTAGAGGTGCAGAAAAATGGCCAGAAAAAGTCCTTACGTCCAGACCTAAACATGAGAGATTATGCAAAATGAAATAAGTCAACCACAGAAAGTCATTTATCGTATGGTTTCATTTATTTGTGGAACATAAGGAATGGCATGGAGGACATTAGGAGTAGGAAGGGGAAAATGAAGGTGCAGAATTGGAGGGGGAGATGAACCATGAGAGACTGTGGACTCTGAGAAACAAACTGAGGGTTTTAGAGGAGAGGGGGAAGGGGGGGATGGGTGAGCCTGGTGGGGGGTATTAAGGAGGGCACATATTGCACGGAGCACTGGGTGTTATACACAGTGAATCATGGAACACTACATCAAAAACTAATGATGTACTGTAGGGTGACAAACACTCTAGCTGCATAGGAAACAAGAAATGACTGAAAAAAATTGTATCTTATGATCAACACTTATATCTAAGATCAGAGGGAAGTAGCCTAGGATAGTGGGGTGCTCCTTGGTGCTTCAATATCCACATCTTTTCTGGGGCAACTGGGTGGCTCAGTCGGTTAAGTGTCTGCCTTCAGCTCAGGTCATGATCTCGGGGTCCTGGGATCAAGTACCACCTTGGGCTCCCTGCTCAGCAGGGAGTCTGCTTCTCCCTCTGCTCCTCCCCTGCTTGTGTTCTCTCTGTAAAAAAAAAAAAAAAATCTGGATCCTTTTTCCTTGGTGCTGGGCTAGATAATGTTGAACCATGGTGTTGGGGCCAATCCAGATTACCAACTGCTTTTGTAAATACTTGTATTGGAACACAACCACAACCATTGCCTTATGTATCATCTGTGATGGTTTTCCCACCTCAACCAGAGGGTATATTCAACAGAGACTGTGTGGACTGCAAAGTTTAAAAACTGTATTCTGTAATCCTCTAGAGAAAATGTTTTCCACTGCCCCTGTTAAACCATCTTTAGCACAAGGCTATCTTTCATGGTTCAAAGATTTTTTGAGTTCCAGACTAGATGTTCATCTTCAAAGGAGCTAAAAAATGAGTGGGGCAAAGATCATAATTCCTTTGCTCTTTCAGAATACTCCATGTGTGTCCCTTGTGACACTGTGGCTGCTTTTGACTTTGTGAGCAATTAATCTTACAGCTATGACCATCTGGAAAACGTGATGGGAAATGTGAACTTCAGTCCACATGTAAAAATTGCCCCCAAATGGCAGCCTCAAATATCTTTTGCTTTAACCTGTAGATGTTGACAGAGTCCTTGCTGTGCAGGCTTGAGGACTTCACCATGTAAAATGTATGAACTGAATGATGAAGTTAACCACCAGCAAAACTCCCATTGTAAAACAGCACTAAACAGTGGAGGAGAAGAGAATGGGTGAAAGTGGTCAAAGGGTGAGAACATAAGTTTTAAGATGCATGACTTCTGGGGAGGGAATATACATCATGGTGATTACAGTTAACAGTACTGTAATGTATATTTGAAAGTTGCTAAGAGTAGATCTTAAGAATGGTCATCACAAGAAAAACAGTGTAACCACATGAGATGAGGGATGTTAACTCATTGTTGTAATGATTTTGTAGCCTATATATATATTTCAGATTGTGTTGTACAGCTTGAACTAACATAATGTTATTTGCCAATTATAGCTCAGTAAACTGAAAAAAAGTCAAAAGGGTCATAGATTAATATAAAATGTAGAAGACCTAGGGAAGTAGAACATACACGTAACTCCTATTGTTTGTTTTTTTTTTTCTGCCAATAGTGTCAAGGCAATAATGTATTCTCTTTTCCACAGTACGCATTGAATAATTGCTTTGCTTTCAGCCATCATTTTAACCAGTCCAGTAGGTTTTCTGGCTTAGTTTATGTAAGCCCTTTGCTGAGGGATCTGAGTTCTTTCTGATCCTTCTCCTGTTGGATTTCTATAGACTTCAATTAACCTTAACCCCTGAATATGGCAGTGTGAGGAGATGCCCCAGAGGGTCCTGTGGATGTCAAATATAGAGGCTCAGATGTAGATACATTAAAAAAAAAATACGTAGATAGATATCAGGGGCTCTCAGTAAAGACATCATTAACATCATGAGCTGTGTAATCCCCATTTCTTGGAAATGTATGTTAAAGTCTGTCCCTCAATCTCTCCACCTATTTTGGTCTGTTTTGGCTTTCATTTTTGAAATTTTAATTCCAATATAGTTAGCATATTGGTGTAGGATACAGTGGTTCAACAATTCTGTATTTTTCTCAGTGTTCATCATAAAAACTATGCTCTTAATCCCCTCTATTTCACCCACGCACCTCCTTTCTTCTGGTAACCATCTCTTTGTTCTCTGTAGTTAACAGTCTGATTTTTAGTTTGACTTTTTTTCCCTTTTGTTCATTTATTTAATTTCTTACATTCCACATATGAGTGAAATCATATGGTGTTTGTCTTTCTCTGACTGACTTTGCTCAGCATTATACTCGCCAGATGCATCCGTGAACCTGGATGATTCGGTGACTATTACTCGGTGAATATTATTTGGTGAATATTACTCAGTGAACATTATGCCTGTTGTAGTTAAAGATGCTCCCCTCTTCATAAGTATATACTAAAATATGCATTTAAACCTTTTGATTTCTATACCAGCTCTTCATGGTTATGTCGTATATATAGAGAGATATTAACAACAAATTTATAAATCTATAGAGCGATGGGAGCAGGAGAAGGACTGAGAGACAGCAGTAAGAATCTACAATTTTTATTTATTTTTTATTTTTTAAAGATTTTATTTATTTATTTGACAGAGAGAGATCACAAGTAGGCAGAGAGAGAGGAGGAAGCAGGCTCCCCGCTGAGCAGAGAGCCCGCTGCGGGCCTCGATCCCAGGACCCTGAGATCATGACCTGAGCTGAAGGCAGCGGCTTTAACCCACTGAGACACCCAGGCACCCAAGAATCTACAATTTTTAAATATAAACTCATCTATTCCATTCTCTTGACTTTCTTAGGTCTGCATTCGTCCCATTTACCTCATTTGACAGAAAAGACAAGTCTCATGGCCCAGCCTCCAAACCCAAGGAAATTCCCGATTTCAGGATGAACCTTAAGGAACGGAGCAAATGAGTTGTAAGTACTTAATACTTTTTCAATATGATGTTTTCTACGTACTAATTTGAAAAGCAATTGAAATGATGAGCTGATACTTAGGTAATATTAACTCAGAATGGAGTTGGAAACAGGATGTACCAACAACTTATGAAAATTTGCAAGGGAGTGAAGTAGATGCTTGCTTTTGTACAACCACAGAGCTGGGTGGTTGTGTGCGGTGGAAATGTGGCTGGGTGGGTGATGAACTGGGTGCTAAGGGACCATAACTTGGTTAGAACTCCTTATTTATTTGTCAAGAACATAAAGCGTGTAGAGATGAATTGGTGTTTCATTGTCTATTGTTATATAACAAATGACTTAATGGTTTCAAGCCACCATTTATTTTCACCTATGTCTTGGTGAGTCAGGAATTTGGAGATAATCTGTCTGGCAGATTCCTTTCTGATTTCACAAGATATTTGTTGCACGAACTGGGCATACAGGATCTGCTTTCCAATTGCCTTCTCCCCTTTTTTTCCAGGACCAGACACAACGAGGTAGAAAAATAAAAAGTTTAAACAAACTTCATGAACATGGACAAAAATCCTACATAAATACACATAGAAGTATGCACCTTTTGAGATACTAATAAATTCCCAATAAATTTTTTCTTGGGAATGTATTAAGAATTATCTGGGTCTCTAGTTATATATTAATATGGTTTAAAATAGACAAGTAAGGATGAGAAAATTCATAGTATGGTCTTGATAGATGCTTCAGAATTTGGTAACATTTCTGAATAAAAATATTAGCAATTTAAGACTAAAGAGCTATTTCCTCACTTGATGTAGGCTATCTAACTGAAAGTCACACATCAAGTGATATAAAAAAATCCAAAATTGTATACATATAAACTTTAAAATTATTGCAAAGGGTGATCAACATCACCACTGTGATTTTTACTCTGATTTTTTTTTTTAGAGGCTTTAACAAGTTTCTGCAACTTTTTCCATCTCTTCTCTTCAGTCATATAAAGTAACAAGTTCTTGACCATTGTAGCTGTTTTCTGTCAATCCTCCATTCACTGATTTGCATATATCTTTCCTGCTTTCTCTGACTGGGGACTTCGAAATCCCTTTCCACCTCTCAGCACGAGTTTTATCCCTTCTGTAAATTTTCCTTGACTCATTGATATTGTTAAACTCAGTCTCTCTGACCCTTTTCTGTGTCGCTCTTGAAACTGAATTGTAATTAGGTTTTAATGTCAGCTTTTCCCCCCACCAGAGTAAGTGCTCTTTGAGGGCAGGGACAAAACATTAATCATTGCTTACCTGCAACTTAACACAGTGACCGATGAATCGTACAGCTTAAATGGAGGCTTTTAAAACTAAAAATAAATCTACAAGGCTTACATTATGCTTTTAAAGGAACTTGATATTTTTCTCCTCAAAATCTTGATAGGTTTCTCTGTAAAATTACATGGTGTATTTGTTTGTCATATATATTAATATATGGTTCTTACATTTTAGATGTTATGTAAGGTCCTATACTCCCTACTGTGTGGTGATGGGAAAATGATTGTCATTCTCTTGTAAGTAATTATTTCTGTTAGATCCTCTGTTATCTCATGTATCAGTTAATGCATATGTTTGCAAAGTTTTGAATAACCACCTTTGGAAAGGCAGTAGAAGTTACCTCTGAGAACACCACATACAGAAAAATACCATGTTAAAAAAAATACCATGTATTTAGAAAGATAGTGAGCCTAGAATGGTTTACAAAACTGGTTTGTCATATCTTCAATATGTAGTTAGATGGAATTGTATAACATGTGTACAGTATAAAATTTTTTATACAATATACATTAGCTATATAGTAAATACCTGCTTACACTGTATATTTTATTATACAAGGCTTGTACTATGTATATTCCATATATAATATATATGCTATCCATTTACTGTAATAAACATGTGAACTGTTTTGCATAAATGATACATATGCACACTTTTCATCAACTTGAAAGGAAAAATAATTTATTTAAATTCCTAGTATGATTTTACATTAGAGGCTTACTTGGTTTCTTCAAGTTGTGCTACAAAACATTTAATATCATTGAGAGCGGTTGGGATGTATCAAAGCCAATAGACCCATATACTGATAATGAGGAAAGAAATAAGTCTGGCGAGGTGGGCTTTGGAGGTGACACTGAAGTGTAAGGGTGAACACAGAAGGATGACCTGGGCTGATAAGTAGTTATTGTCCATGTGAGCTTATTTGACCACGGTGCTGTCCTCTGAGGATAGGGCCTCAGCCTCACACTGGGGCATCTTGGCAGCAGACCACCTGTGACCCTTCCTCTTTATGGCACATCTGCAATTGTGGCTGACTCCAAGCAAGCTTAAAATGGCATACTAGTCTTTTGAACATGATGCAAGACTTGAGATTCTCATGTATCATTATTGCCTTGGACATTAGTACATTAATACTCTTGAAAGATCACAGCCATAGACAACCTTCAGAAGCTGTGAACTGTCCTCAGATTTGCACCATAGTGTGCATTCAGGGAACCATTTCTCATTACATAAGCACAACTCTTTGGTTGAAAACTTTGTGCTTTCAGACTCTTTTTGAACAGAATTATCTTCTTTGCACCATTCATATGGAATGTGTCGACAGAGACTGTTGGTTTTAGAAAAAAATTTTTGAAGTAGGAAAAGATATGACAGTGTTTGTGCCCTCTCACTCAAACTTGAAAATATGACAGATTCTACCTTTTGTTTCCTCTTACTGTGAACACTGTATAAAGACAAAAAGATGAGCCAATATGAGGCATGGAGGACAAAGCCATTTTATCAGTTTGTGTCTGTGTAGAAAGCAAGAGCATAAAATTCAATATCAAAATATGGTATAGCTCTCCCTTGTAACAAGTTCCTGCCTGATTCTTGAACGGAACAAACACTAAAAGAGAATTCCAGGAGTGCAGGGATATAGTTTCCAGGGAAATAAGCTCTTACAACTGTATTACATTTTACTTTGTTTTAAAAGTGGAAAAAAATCTTCATATGTAATCCTATCCCACTGAGATAGGCCAGATCCACCTGTTTTATTTTTTAAAGGTGGTTTTCAGATCTTTGGATGATAGACATAGATTCTCTTCCCAGATAAATGTATTTTGCAAGTACTAATTTTCTGTAAATTGACCAACTTTTAGATAGAATCTTCTGTAATCTATTTGCAGGAGTTAAATAAGAAAGATCGGGTTTGGGGGCTCATGCACCTTGGCTTGGGAGCCTTTGATGTACAGGATTATCCAAATCTCTCTAGGTTAAATGACCAAGGACACCTGAGAGAAAACTAGAGTTGATGCAGCCATGCTGTCCTTCTATAATGTGGAGCTGGAAATCCTCCTCCTTCTCTCCCACACACCTCGTCATTCAGTGTATATTCATTGATTTGCCTCCAGGAATATATGTGAATTTAGTATACATCCAACTGGCCAGAGAAAAAGTCTTACTGATTTCAGTTGAATCCTATCATGCAAATGTGCAGAAATTGCATTTCCAAGCTCTGCATAGTAAACACAAGTAAATATATATTGATGACCTTCTGTAGCTATCACTAAATCACTGGGGTGGTAATTATACGATACTAAGAATAATACTATGAAAGTGATTCTTACACTTTTGAGACCATAAGTACTATTCAAGCTGCACAAAATGACCTGTGTTAAAAAATCAATAACTGAAAAGAATACCTGACTTATCCAGACACACTATTTTCAATCTGTAATTTGACCTGAACAAGGGCTTTTTTTTTAAGTATTTTTTTTCTCTTTTTCTATACTTTTAAGAACTTACAATGAATGAGGACCCTTTTATATCTTGTAAAATGTGGGGTATTTGGGATGGTTTACTGAAGAATAACATGATTGATGAAGACTAAAACAATCTTGAGGCTGTAGAGCAGCTTCTTCTGTTCGCCACTGAGTAAAGACAGGAACCTTAGCTTTAGTTACTCTCAGGAATAATTCGAAGATGACTCCTGGTCAGCCTCTGTTTTAGCTTTAAGAGAACTCAAGACTGCTTGGGGAATAAAAATGCCTTCGTGCTGGAAAAAGAGGAAAACCAATAGAACAGAATAACAAAATCGGAAATGGTTGACCTAAAATAGATAAGCTCACAATTGACATTACTGAAAACCCAGGAAATTAGAAAACAAAACAAAGCAAAAAACTGGAAGATCTGTGCAGAAGCTCATTATCTCATACCCAAAAAGAAAGTGACTTTGATTAATACTGAAAAGTTGACTCATTAAGTTGAATATGTGTTATCTTTTTCATAAATTTGCATAAAAATGAAGAAAGACACACTTAGCAATACAGGAATATAGTATTTTGTCCTACGGAGAGGCTTCAAGAGTTGTACCATGGAGCATAACAAATTGTTAGATAAAATAAAAGGTCAAATGAGAGCTGTCAGTCCAGCTTACAGAGAGCTGGAAAGAGCATGAGTCTCACTCTGACCAAAACAAAACATCAAAAAAAGGCCAGATAATCTGCAAAGTCAAAATTTTCCATGAACCCTTCAGTGAGGTCATGTTGCAGGGCAAACAACTAATCTGCAATTGAAAGATAGGCAACTTCAAAGAGACAATACCTACAATAGAGCAGAGAGGAAAACATGAGGGGGAGAAATCAGCTAAAATTTTTAACAAATGCCTAAAGACTGAATGTGGTCTAAGGGGAAATTGTAGAACTCATGGCTACGGCAGGTAGAAGGGCAATTTGCATCCAATTACAAGGTTATGAACCACAAAGTAGGTATTGAGGAGAGATACTGAGGGCAGTGCTGGACTGTGGAGAAAGCTTCCCAGGGTGGGCAAGCCTGGAAGAAGGGACCAGCTCCCAGTAAAGGAGATGCTGAAGCCTTGCATGGATCCTTCTCCCCTATGGACAAAATTCTTTCTTTCTATTATCTATCTATTTATTTATTTATTTGCATTTCCTTTTTTTTTTTTTACTTTATTTTTTCAGTGATCCAAGATTCATTGTTGATGCACTACACCCAGTGCTCTGTGCAATCCGTGCCCTCCTTAATACCCACCACCAGGCTCACCCATCCCCCTACTCCCTCCCCTCTGTAACCCTCAGTTTGTTTCTCAGAGTCCACAGTCTCTCATGGTTCCTCTCCCCCTCCGATTTACCACAGTTCACTTTTCCTTCTCCTAAAGACAAAATTCTTAAGGCACCTTGTCTTCCTGAGGGCAGCAGGTGAAGACATAAAGCAGCAAGGGGAAGGAAAGAGATGTCTGTCATTGAGAGGGTTCCTCTGGCATTTTCTTGTGATCCTGATGGTTTGGCTTTGGCAGAGAACTTTTCTCTGTGTTTCTGCTCCACCCCTGGCTGGAGACCATGCAGATGTGTGGGCACATCAGAGGGTGCCTCCCTCCACATTTGTTTCCTCACCAGTGGTCTTGGATTTTACTTAGGGCTTACCAGCCTAGTGGGAGGAATTTATTAGGGTGGGGAGCCTGGGTCCCCTAGGTTAAGACTTTCTTCTGCCACTTATAGTTTCCCTGAGCAGTGAGTGGTACTTCTAATGGTCAGGGCCCAGAATGAAGAAGGTGAAAGAATTAACTTCTTGGGAGAAGAGTATTCAAGACCACCAGGAGCTATCAATTTAAGGGCTTACATGGGGACTTGTCTGTCATATTCAAGGTACCTCAAGGAGGCCAGTGTGGCTAGAATGGAAGAAGTGACAAGAATGAGATGAATCACAGAACTGTACAGTTTTATCATGTGAGACCTTAGATGTCACTGGAAGGTCTCTGACATTGACTCTGATGGAAAAGAGAAGTATCAGAGAATTTTAAACAAGGACGTGACTTGATCTGACTTTAGATTTAAAAGAATCATTCTGGCAGCTCAGAGAAAGTAAAATCAGGATGAACTGGTAGGAAACCAGTGTTATAATTCAGGACAGGTTGTGGGCTGCTGGGAACAGAATGGTGACCGTGCGGGCAGGGGATGGATTTTTGACTGTGGAACCATCATATTTATTAGACATCAGATATGCAGTGTGAATGTAATGTTATAAATACATGTAAAGTTTTTGCTTTGTGTTTACCTTAAGACTTACATAGAACTACTTAAATGAGTAATTGTCAAAAAAAAAAAAAAACGAAAAGTGTAATTGTCTATTTTAACCTGATGATTTGGATGCTTTGAAAACTCTACATTTTTACTTTTTTTCTATTTTGTTTTATGTTTTTCACGGCATATTTTATATCCTTTATGTTATATGTCTGTTAAGTAATGGTAGTTTTAGTTACTTTTACTAATCTTTTAACTTGTAATTTGTAACTTCTAGCTAATCTTTAACCTCAATACTAATTTCCTAAGTTATTATCTACATCCATTAGTATATATTTAGTACTTTCTTGTGTCTTTTCTCATTGTTCATGTTCTGACTCTGATAGCGTATTCTTTTCCTGAGTACAGTAGCATGTTTATGAACATTATTTTGAATGTTTTGTCAGGTAAGTCATTTATATCTGTTATAGATTTTTTTCTTTTCCATGTTCTTTTATTTCCACTGTTTCTTCATTTCCATTGCCTCTCTGTATTGTATCTGTCTTAAATGAAACAGCTGCCTCTCTCAGATGTGAGAGAGTGGCTTTCTCTAGAAGGTGAACTTTATCATTTAAACACGCCCCATAACTCTGTTGACTTTCACACCTTTGTGTTTGTCTGAGCAGCTTTACTTTACTGCTAACAGCTCCCAGTAGTATAAGGTGTGCTGAGATGTGTCTTTGTCACAAAGGAGGGGATCTCATTCAGCACCTTGATTCAGGCTTCATGAAAGCCAGAACCTCATGCATCAGCTTTAATAATACGAAAATATATACGGGGGCTCTGGCACCACAAGCATGCCCAGGTGATTAAGAGGCATCCCCTGTGTGTACGCTGCTAAGACCGCACACTAGACAAATGCAGAGGGAGGAGCCAGATGCATATAAACACTCTCTTCCAGGAGACCCCGGTGTTCTAAAGCATGGCACAGGGAGAGTGTGAAGATAGTGCCTGCCCATCTGAGGTCTCTGGAAAGGATTATAGTCAGCCTGTAGTTGAGTGTTTAATTAGAAGCCTGCCCCTTGAGCCGCAGGTATGAAGATAGATTTAACAGACCTCTTTTATAGAAAAACTGGGCTCCTGGGTCTGTTGCCTCTTGCTGTGCCCTGGGGAGCAAGTCAAGAGGTCCCTACATGTGTAACATTAGATGCCTGCCTCTTTCTTTCTTTAAGATGAGCCAGTAAGCCTTTTGAATGTAGAACTAAACATTTGGTTGCCTCTTACTCAGCTACTGCTTATCTTGGATCTAGGGTGTGTGAGTGTGGGTGGAAGGTTCTGGAAGTGCTATGTCTCTGTTCACTACAGCTGGTAGATCTCATGATGGGAGCCCATTGGTTTTCAAAGCCAAATGTTTTGGGCACTTGTTTCTCCTCATCATAAGTCTTAAAAGTTGGGGTGCCTGATACTGAATTCAAACCTTTCATTCCTCAGGGCGAAGCTCCAAGTCGAGTTCCCTCGTCATTGTCGGTCGCTGTGCCAAGAGTGGAATTTATGGCAGGGTTGTGTTTCAGCCTCTCCTCCCTGCTTTGATGTACATTTTTTTTCTTGTTTGCCTGATGTGCAGGAGTAACTCAGCTAGTTTTGATGTTTGGTGGCTTTTTTTTTTCCCTCCCCATAGGACATTGTTCCATGTGCAGTTAGTTGTAGCTTGAGTGTATCTGTGGAAGGAGGTGATTGTAGGATCTTTATGGGTCACCATCTTGTACTAGAATCCATATCACAGTTTATTTATCCATTCATGTGTCAGTAGAAATTTAGAGTTTCCCACATCTTGGCTACTGTGAAAAGTGCTGCAATGAACATGGGAGTCCTAAAAGCCTTTCGAGATCCTGATTCAGTTCTTCTGGGTATATACCCAGAAATGGGATTGCCATGGGTCACATGGTAGTTCTAATCTTAGGATTTTAAGGAACTTGCCTATTGTTTTCCATAAAAGCTGTGCCTTTTGTGTTCCCACTAACAGGACATAACAATTCCAATTTTTCCACATCCTTGCCAACATTTTTTTTTTAATAGTGGTCTTCCTAGTGGGCAAATGGTATTTCACTGTGGTTTTGATTTGCATGCGTCTGATTATTAGGTGTGTTGAGCATTTTTTCATATATGTGTCTTCCATTTGTATGTCTTCTTTGGAAAAATGACTGTCAAGTCTTTGGCCCATTTTTTAATTGGGTTACCAGTTGTGTCTGTTACTGATTGTATGATTGTAGGATTTCCTTCTTTATTTTGAAGATTAATCCCATATCAAATATATGGTTTGCAGATATTTTCTTTCATTCTAGATGTTGTCTTTTTATTCTCTTGTTTCCTCTGCTGTGTGGAAGAAATACAAATTACCGTAATGAGAACAGAAAGGGGGGTTTTAAAAAGCAGATACGAGAATTGAATATCTGATTTTGTATTCATATTTCTCAAATGTCCAATGGGTAATTTGAGGGACCCGAACTATATAATAAAATCATTAAAATATATTGACATATTTATAGTATTTTAATATCTTGAGATTTTTAAAGAAGGAGGATTTTTCTGAAATCACTGCTGAAACGTTAGCAACTAGTCTCTTCCAACTTTAAGGCAATAGGAAATTCTCATGTTAGGTAAGTTGTTTCAATATTGACACTAACTTTAAAAGTTAAAAAATTCTTTTTCAGAAGTTGGCAATACTCAAATAACCAAACTAATTATAACTTCAGTTCAATTCTTGCAACAAACACATCATAAAACACAGATATTTGTAGGGACAGGGAATTTATGGAGACGTTTGTACTTTGACCTGATACTGTTGAATGCCTGCGCCACCCAGGTGACCAAAGGGAACCTTCTGTCTTAAGCAGGGTCTAGAGCTTGCACCAGCTAGGTCCCTCTCTTGACTTTTCTGTACTGACATAGTAGCTCCTGAAGCCCCTCAGTATTTTCGATGGCAGGTGAGACCCAGTTTGAAATAACCCATGATACGGAGGAAGAAATCACTTTGATTTATTTAATAAGCTATATCACACCCATAGATTGATTAAATTTTTGTTAAATAATCTCAAAAGATGCTGAAAATAGCATTCATGTCACTGTCCCATAAAGCATCATAGAAAACATGAAATCAAAGGAGATTGCTCAATTTAGTAAAAGACCTCTATTTTAAACAAAGAACAGTTATCATGTATGTTGTTAAATAATCTCAACCAAAATCTGAATTCCATTTTCTTTTGACTTTAATGAAATAATTCTTAAGTTTTTCTGAAAGGATGAAACAGCAAGGAGCTAATAATATGAGAAAAAGAGGAACAGGGGACTTGTCAGATTAGTTATCTCTGGGAAGAAAAAACAGATTTTAAAAATTCAAAGGTTAAAAACTTCTACCACTTTCCAAAAACAGTCCAGAAGCATAGAGGGGAAAAAAAAAATTGAGAGCATCCAAACCTAATATTATATAGCTGTCATTAGTTTATCAAATATATTTGTGAAGAATTAACTTTCAAGTTGAATAGTGACCTGGTTAAGACAAAGGTCTAAAACCATGAAGAAATGATTGAAATACTTACTACACATTAAAGTCAAGTAATTGTTGATTTACAAAAGGAATGAAAATGAAAATAAAACAAACAAAAAAACAAATATGTCTGAAGATGAATGTCCTAAATATATCGAGAGTCTCTAGTAACCCAACCCAGGGGTGAGCCTTTAAGTAAAGGATAGACTTAGGGTGGTCGTGATGTGCTCAGGTAGGTTAATTGGTCCCCGCTGTGGTGGGGATATTGATAAGGGAGGAAGGTATGCATGTGTGGGGACAGGGAATTTATGGAGATGTTTATACTTTGCTCTTATTTTGCTGAATGGTTCTAAAATTAAGACAGTCCTTGTAATAAAGGAAGAATACTTTAGAAGATAAAATATCATCTGAACAACATATCAAAAATTTGTTCAAGACCAAGAGTGATCAAAAAATGCAGTGTAGTGTTAACCACTTGTACCTTTCTATGCAATTAAAAATACAGTATAATAACGTACATATACACTTAGGATACATATGCATTTATGTATATATTTTTCAGATTATTGGTGGGGTTGTACAGTGTAAATTTCCATACACTCTTATAAGGCACATAGATTGCTACAGCCTTTTTGGATGGCAGTTTGAGACTATGTGTCCATCCATATCCTTGATGTGTCCTGCCAAAAGACACAGCATTCTACACTTTCAAATCTCTTACAAAACTAATACAGCATAGAAAATAACTTACACTTGAGGATATTTTCTGGGGCATTGTTTATAAAAGCAAAACTAAAAACAACCTATATGTTCAACAGTAATAACATGATAGGATAACGTAGGACATCTCTTTTTAAATTTTTTATTTAGTTTCAGTTAATATGCAGAGCGTATCATTAGTTTCAGAGGTAGTGTTAAGCGATGCATCAGTTGCATATAAAGCCCAGGGGTCATCACATCATGTTCCCTCCTTAATATCCATCACCCAGTTACCCCATCTCCCACCCACATCCTTTCCAGCAACCCTCCATTTGTTTCCTGTAGTTAAGAGTCTCCCCTGGTTTGTATCCCTCTGATTTTGTCTTGTTTGTATGATATTTCTGTATGTTTGAATATTTTATTACAAATTAAAAAGTTTTCGGCACCTGGGTGGCTCAGTTGTTAAGCGTCTGCCTTGGGCTCAGGTCATGATCCCTTGTTTGTATGATATTTCTGTATGTTTGAATATTTTATTACAAATTAAAAAGTTTTCGGCACCTGGGTGGCTCAGTTGTTAAGCGTCTGCCTTGGGCTCAGGTCATGATCCCTTGTTTGTATGATATTTCTGTATGTTTGAATATTTTATTACAAATTAAAAAGTTTTCGGCACCTGGGTGGCTCAGTTGTTAAGCGTCTGCCTTGGGCTCAGGTCATCTATCCCAGGTCCTGGGATAGAGTCCCACCTCAGGTTCGCTGCTCAGCGGGGAGCCTGCTTCTCCCTCTTCCACTCCCCCTGCTTGTGTTCCCTCTCTCACTGTGTCTCTCTCTGTCAAATAAATAAATAAAATCTTAAATTAAAAAGCTTATTCAAAAACATAATGACAGAGGGAAGAACTTGAAGTCCTATTTATAGAACAGCACAGAAAGCATATATATACTGTATTAGTTTTTTATTGCTGGTTATAAATTGCCATGCGCTTAGCAACATAACACACATTTATTACCTCATTTTGGACCCTGCTAAACTGGCCCTCTTCCCTGTATCTCCTAAGACTGCTTTCTAGTATTGGCTGGACTACATTCCTCCCTGGGGCCCAGGGTCCATTTCAAGCTCTAAGGTTAGATTCGGAATTCAGTTTCTTGGATTTGGAGGACTGAGTTCTCTCATCCTTGGGGTTGATCAGCCAGGGTCTAGTTGGAACAACTAGTCACCCCCGAAGCTGCTGGTGGTATGGTCTACGACGTGCTCGGAGTGCCTCTGACAACACAGCAGCTTGCTGCAAGCTAGCAGGACCAGTGCACTCTGCAAACGTGGAGTCCTACTTGATATGATGTAATAATGACAGTGAACGTCCATCACCTTTCCCATAGTCTATTGACTAGAAGCAAGTTAGGAAGGACATTGTACAAGGGGCTTATCTTCTTGGGGTTCATCTTAGAATTCCACTTAACACATACAGTGTGCTCTTGATTTTTATATAGGATTGTTTGTCATTGTATATGTATACAAGTAGGATTATAGACAAAAAAAACTGAGCATGAGTGTGGACTGAGTGCATCAAATATATATATTTTTTACTTTATTTTTTCAGTCATCCAAGATTCATTGTTTATGCACCACACCCAGTGCTCCATGTTAATACCCCCCATGAGGCTCACCCATTCCCCTTCCCCTCTCCCCTCCATAATCCTCAGTCTGTTTCTCGGAGTCCATAGTCTCTCATGGTTCGTCTCCCCCTCCAATTTACCTCAATTCACTTTTCCTTTCCTTCTCCTAGAGTCCTCCCTTTTATTCCTTATGTTCCACAAGTAAGTGAAACCATATGATAATTGACTTTCTCTGCTTGACTTATTTCACTCAGCATAATCTCCTCCAGACCTGCCCATGTTGATACAAAAGTTGGGTATTCATCCTTTCTGATGGCTGAGTAATATTCCATTGTATATATGGACCACATCTTCTTTATCCGTTCATCTGTTGAAGGGTATCTCGGCTCTTTCCACAGTTTGGCGATTGTGGACATAGCACTACTGGGTACTTACCCCAAAGATACAAATGTAGTGAAAAGAAGCGCCATATGTACCCCAGTGTTCATAGCAGCAACGTCCACAATTGCCAAACTGTGAAAATATTTTGTTTTTATGATGGTTCCTTAAACTCTGATTTATAGCCAATAGTCCCTTGACTGATAGTAATGAATCTGTTCAACTCTTCATCATGTTAAATATGCTAATACTTTGTATTCTCCTCTTTATGAAGGTCATTTGGTTATATAATAACAATTATCTTTACTTGCTTTGTGTGTATGTGTGTATATGAGTATTAAAATTATATTAATATATAACATAAACCTAAGAATGTAAAAATTAGTAACATATATACATATATGTTTTTAGGCATGTACATAGGAATGGCTGCATCTCACTTTTAAAGGGAGGACAGAAACAAATACTTTATAGTTACAGAAATGTAGATTACAGCCGTTGATGTATTTTAAGTATTTAAAATAAATTATTAAATATGTTTTATTGGAGTATACTAATATCATAATGCAAATGAAATTTTCATTACATTATATCCCAGTGCTTGTAAATCTTTTTTTTTAAAGATTATTTATGTATTTATTTGACAGAGAGAGAGAGATCACAAGCAAGCAGGGAGGTAGGCAGAGAGAGAGGAGGAAGCAGGCTCCCTGCTCATCAGGGATGATGAGCAGGAAGCCCGATGCGGACCTCGATCCCAGGACCCTGAGATCATGATCTGAGCTGAAGGCAGAGGCTTTAACCCACTGAGCCACCCAGGGACCCTAAATCTTTTTTTTTTTAAGATTTTATTTATTTATTTGAGAGAGAGAGCATGAGAGGGGAGAAGGTCAGAGGGAGAAGCAGACTCCCCATGGACCTGGGAGTCCAATGTGGGACTCAATCCCAGGATTCTGGGATCATGACCTGAGCCGAAGGCAGTTGCCTAACCAACCGAGCCACCCAGGCGTCCCAACCAGTGCTTGTAAATCTTGATGTCCACCATTGTCACCCAAGAAAATTGGTGAAATTCTAGTTCTGGTTTCACTTTTTTTTTAACTAATTTTAGGGGCACAATACATTGAAAATGTTCTGTTTTGTTTTTCCATAAAGATTCTTTTTAACATTTTAGACTGAGGTACTTACTTAATACTGACTTGACATCCCAGGTAAGCAGTTGGATGTTTGACTGTGGAGTTAGCAGGCAGGAGGTATGTTAATCCATTCCAGTGAATGAGAGCATGTAAGTAGAGCAATTTCAGTGGAATGATGGAGATTTAATTCACATGGGATTACAGTGTCAGTGAAACATGAGGAATTGGAGGAATTTGCTGGAAAGAGATGTGAGGAAAGAGGGGCCATATAGAAGAAGGTAATAATAGGGTAGAGGGATAAATAACTGAAAAAA
This sequence comes from Ailurus styani, assembly GCA_002007465.1. Classification (NCBI taxonomy): domain Eukaryota; kingdom Metazoa; phylum Chordata; class Mammalia; order Carnivora; family Ailuridae; genus Ailurus; species Ailurus styani. The sequence continues at coordinate 2,299,793 of LNAC01000238.1, read as the reverse complement.
AATATTTGAAAGGAAAAAAATGAGATTCGTGTTCAGAATGGAAGGAAAATATTGATAGAGAAATAAATATATTTGGGGACAACAAGGGAATTTCTCTCTGATAACTTTATTACCTCAGTAAATCATAAAGTAAGTCATTCCATTTCTCAGTACTTTTTCAAATAGTAATGTTGCTAGGAGTTGCCAGTAATATGTCTCAGGATCTCATGAGGGTTGAAAACTAATGTTTTCTTATATGAACCACCTATTAAGCAACTTTTGGGTATAGTGTATTCTGAGAAAGACTTTTTTTCCTTGTCTCCCATCCTGTGTCCTGAGCATTGAAGTATTTTAGATACTTTACTATTTTACTTTTCTGCATATGTTAATATTTTTCCTTGGAAGAGAAATAAAACTAAAAGACATTTGAAGCCTAGGCCTAAAATACTTATTTGATTCCTCTTTCTGGAAAAAGTGTTATGTAAGCAGTATATTCTGCCTAGCTGTGCTTTGCTGAAATGTCACTGGTCACACACCTCTAGGGATAGAAGTTGGCCACATACATAATTTGTTAAGGTCAAACTGCTCACACTATCACCTTCATGTCTCTAGACAATTTGTTGAAAACCTCCCATTTCTCCTTTTTTTTTTAAATGTTAGTACTTTCAGAGGCATCAGTAAGTGGAAATGCTCCATGGATAGGGTTATTATCACTTGTTTCCATTTTAGCACAGAATACCGCATCCAGTGAACTCTTCCTAGGAATCCGAAAGAGATGAAACAGGACAGGTATAATCTGAGACACAATGAATGAAGAAAGCAGGAGAGGCTGTGGCTAATCAGCGAATCTGCTACTGGTGGGGGCGTACAAGCTTTTAGGAAAGATGCCCAGGAATCTTGAACTTTCAAGAACAGTTTGAGACAGACACTGAGTGTTGCAGTGAAACAAGAGAAAGAATAATTCATGAGTTTATAAATACTAAACGGACTCTACAAGCTAAGTTGTATTAAATGTATCAGTCTGTGGTATATAAAGCATTGTCTGAGCCCAGCCTACATCAGCAAAACCTCCTGCTCCTCTCTCTTTCCCTCACTTTGTGTGGACAGCTGTGCCTTTGTTCTGTTCCTCTGCTGCCCCAAACTCTGGACAGTCTGTCGCTTCATACATTCTGGTGTCTCCGCCACTCTTGGTCTCTGTTACTCTTACTCATTCTTTTTTTTTATGATTTTATTTATTTATTTGACAGAGATCACAAGTAGGCAGAGAGGCAGGCAGAGAGAGAGGAGGAAGCAGGCTCCCCACTAAGCAGAGAACCCAGTGCGGGGCTCGATCTCAGGACCCTGAGACCATGACCTGAGCCAAAGGCAGAGACTTAACCCACTGAGCCACCCAGGCATCCTCTTACTCATTCTTGAAGTCTCTATCAGAGAGTGTTCCAAATAGAAGCCATTCTGACCCACATCGAAATTCAGTCTCCACTGCATGTTTTTGCTTTTCTTTCAAAGTATTTTAACAATATTTAATTACGTATTTCTTCCACTAAGATTTGTCTTCCTTTTTAAACTAGAAGTTGTATTTGCTGAATTCATCATTGCACACTTAGTGCTTAGTTGATTAAGTTAGCACTTAACATTTATTGAATAAACTAATTCGTATATTTAGAAGAAAATCTTAGGGAAAAAATTTTACAAAGAACTAGGTACATATAAATCCAGTATTTCCACTCTACCCCTGTAATGAAGTTTGGGGAAAAAGTGAAGAAGGTGGCCTAATGCTGACGAGACCCAATTTTGTCTCTGAAACCATCTCTGATTATAAAAGTGACTCTGATTATAATTTTGCCTTTATTTTTTCCACAGTAATTAGACTGGTGTTTTAAGTTCATCATAAAAAATAGTGACATGTAATGTAAGGAACACAGACATATGCCCCCCAAACATACAGTTAGAACTTCTGAAGCTATACATGGACATTCTGACTGCCTATTAATAGCCCAAGGCAAATATATCTTTATCAAATGTGAAGAAAAGGACTTCTTTACAGATGACCTGGTCTTGACTTTGTCCAAAAGTCCAATTTCGTTGCATGGGCTTCTTGGTTGAAAACAAGCCAGGCAAGAATAAGATATTGATTATGCAAAAGATCTTTAAAATAAAGAAGGCACATGTGAAAAATTTTGAAGGGATTCCTCTGCTAACCTTAAGTTGTCTTTTCTCTATGAAATTCTAAGATATTATCTACTTGATTTATAGAATGATAACCATATATTGCCAGGCTTTATCATTATTTGTATCCTAGTCCATTAAACGTAGAATTTTTTAAGTGCCTACTTTTTTTTTTTAATGAAAGTGGTCCATCTTTGTCACAGGTAAAAAATGTAGACATAGACAAAGTTTACTGTGGAATGCTTAAAATTTGTGTCCATATGAATTCCCACCTCCCAGCTTTCAGAATAGCATATGAGGTGTTCAGATGTGAACACCATGAGACTATGGAAAGTGTCCCAGTAAAGAGGTCATCACCGTGTATATTCACAGGAGAACCAAGAGGGAGCCACGTAGCAGTGTTTTCTTTGCTGAGAACCTAGCTTCACTTAAAAGGGGCAGCAACAAATCCGAGAAAGAGGACTTTGTATTAAATACATCTTAAAAAAAGAAAAAAAAAGATTTATTTACTTGAGAGAGGGAGAGTAGGGAGAAGGGACCGAGGGGGAGGGAAGAGAGGAACTGAGGAAGACTCTACATTAAACACAGAGCCCCGCCCAGGGTCGATCTCAGGACCCTGAGATCATCATCTCAGTTGAAACCAAGAGTTGGACACTGGACCAACGGTACCAGCCGGAGCCTCTAAAAGACATCTTTCATCACCTGAAGACTCTTGTTCTTACTGAACTGGTGCAGTTATGCCAAAGGTAAAAAGCAGTAAGAGAAAGGTCAGTACCCACCAGGAAAGAAAAACTTTGTGTCTCCTTGACGTTCATACGAAAATAAAGAAAGCACAATGAATTACACTGAGACGCAAATAATGACAAGAAGGTGAGGTAGTATCACTAAAGTCTATCTCTGATCATGTAACCAAAACGATTAAGAATAATAAAAGTGAACAAAAAATTCACAAGTAGCGGGCGCCTGGGTGGCTCAGTGGGTTAAAGCCTCTGCTTTCGGCTCAGGTCATGATCTCAGGGTCCTGGGATCGAGGCGCGCATCGGGCTCTCTGCTCAGCAGGGAGCCTGCTTCCTCCTCTCCCTGTCTCTCTGCCTGCCTCTCAGCCTACTTGTGATCTCTCTCCCTCTGTGAAATAAATAAATAAAATCTTTAAAAAAAAAAATTCACAAGTAGCTACACGAAACCGTTTTTAAAAGGTACACAATTTTAAAAAGGGAACATCTCTTACAAGAGGTTGTAACAGATGATTCTGTCATGCTTTGGCAAGGAAATACAGGAGTGGGAGAGAGAAGGTGAGGAGAGGCAAAGCCTGCTGAACTTAGCAGTTGATGGAGACGCAGCTTGCATATTGGACCGATGTGTGACTTGTACTTGTATGATTAGCCGTATGCTGTATGGCCTTGGAAAGCAGCGTTAAACCCAGTTCCTCAAGTATGGTCTGAATAGAGATGACGTAAAAGCCTTAGCTGGGAAAACATGAAGGAAGATGTCCCTAGATTATATCGGAGCACAGAAATGAATGGATTTGGGGTACTTGGGTGGCTCAGTCAGTTAAGCATCCAACTCTTGATTTCGGCTCAGGTCATGATCTCAAGGTTTTGAGGTCAAGCCCGGCATCAGGCACTGCACTGGGCATGGGGCCGGCTTAAGATTCTCTCCCTCTTCCTCTGCTCCCTCCTTCTCTCTCTCTTCCCACTCTCTCTAAAATATAAAAGGAAATGAATAGGCTTGCCCATATCAAGGATGTAAAAAATGAGACGTACAAGGCAAATTTAAAAACACATTAAATGAAAAGTGTATGTGTATATGTCTATGCATGTGCATGCATACGTTACTGGGAAATAGAACTAGAAAAGCTGCAACTCAAAATCATCCAGAAAGATAGTAGAAATAGAAAACCTATGTATTTTGGGGGTGCCTGGCTGCCTTAGTCAGTTAAGCATCTGACTTTGGCTTAGTTCATGATCTCAGGGTCCTGGAATTGAGCCCTCCATCAGACTCTGCGTTTAGTGGGAGTCTGCTTGTCCCTCTGCCCCTCCCCACATTCATTCTCTCTCTCTCAAATAAATAAATCTTCCAAAATATGGAATTTTTTGTTTAATAAACATTAAATGACAATGCAAGGCGTATGACAAACATTCAGCTAACTAACTGCAAAGATAAAAATGAATCCCACATTCTCATATGGCCAATCAGAGGTGACCCATTAAATACATATTTTCCTTTTTTTTAAGGGTTTTATTTATTTATTTGAGACAGAGAGATAGAGCATGAGCAGGGGGAGAGGCAGAGGGAGAGGAAGAAGCAGACTCCCTGCCGAGCCAGGAGCTGGATGTGGGACTTGATCCCAGAAGGCTGGGATCATGACCTGAGCTGAAGCAGATGCTTAAACATCTCAGCCACCCAGGCGCCCCTACATACATATTTTCAAGGGCATATGCAGCCCAGTTTGTTACATATAGATTATTCGGAGTTGACCTAATTTTTGGGATGACCGCCTGTGTTGGCTTATTGGTTTTCTCCAGAGAGAAACAAACTTTTCCTATCCTCATCACAGAAAGTAGTTTTGGAATTAGGAGCAAGGATTGGACTCCTGTTCCCTCACAGAAACTGGGCAAGAGGTTTGCTGTCCCTAGATGTTTGCACTTCAAAGAGACGACTTCCACGTCCTTGAGAAAAACATTTCTGCATTTTAGAACTGACAGAGGGCCTCTCTAATTTTCTACGGTCAAAAAAAGAAAATACTTGAAAGTAAAAATTTTCCCAAACATTCTAAGTAAAAGGAAGGGGAGAGAATGTTCCCCCTTATTTTGAACAGAGAGAATTAATTTTTTTTTTCCCCACTGTATTTGTCCTAACAGAATGTATGTGTATAAGCGTGAGATAAAGTTTCAGCCTGGAGGAGAACACACTCCCTCTGAAACTTCCTAAAATACTTCAAAAATAGTGTAAGTCAGGATATAAGATATGGGTAGGTCTTTTCACTGGGCTGTTTTCACATTTCAGTAACTAATTCATTCAGACTAAATTTAATCAATAAAGCTATGCGTAGACTTCAGTTATGGGAAAAATTAAATATTTACATCTAAGTGCATTTACCTCTGGGAAATGGGGAGAATGGTTAAACATTTGATTTTATATTTTTATTGATAGTTTAAAAAGAAACCAGATGTGAGATGCCTGGCTGACTCGGGCTCCAACTCTTGATATCGGGGCTATGAGTTCAAGCTCCATATGCGGTATACAAATTACTTAAAAACAAAATCTTTAAGGGGGACCTGGATGGTGCATTTGGTTAAGCATCCAACTCCTGGTTTGGGCTCAGGCTGTGATCTTAGGGTCATGGGATTGAGCCCCTTCTTGGGGTCTGTGCTTAGCATGGAGTCTATTAAAGATTCTCCCTCTGCCCACCCCCCTCCCTGCCATGACTTTGCTTTCTCTTTCTCTCTCTAAAATACATAAATCTTTTTCTTTTTTTTTAAAAGATGTTATTTATTTATCGGACAGAGAGAGAGCACAAGTAGGCAGAGAGGAGGAAGCAGGCTTCCTGCTTGGAGACCGATGCAGCGCGTGATCCCAGGACCCTGAGATCATGACCTGAGCCGAAGGCAGAGGCTTAACCCACTGAGCCACCCAGGCGCCCCTAAGATACATAAATCCTGAAAAAAACACTATAAAAAAAAAGTGTGTGACTAACTAGCCTGTAAATTAATAATTAAAAAGTAGCATTAGGTAAAAAAGGGACTTTAGAAATCCAACCAGGAGGAACACCATTTGTACTTTATGAGCGATGACCCTCCTTCAAAGCTTGTACCCATGTACAAGAGGTCTGTGCAACACTTTACACTGTCACCGCCTTTTATGTGAGGTTTATAGTGTGTGAGCAACTTCACTTACACCCCTCTATGTATCTTAAATCATATGTTCTAAATGTCGATCTTTTAATTCTCTGGGGTTAATCTTGTCTCTCACATGTGTAATAAAGGCAGTTATTTTATAAGTAATTTTTGATTAATGTGTATGGTACTTGTGAGAATCACAAACAATAAAACCCAAAGCAATACATGGAAAATTAGAAAGTACTGCCAAGTAAGAAGATGATAGTACAAATAACACACATACTTTCAATATCTTAGTTTATGCTGTTTTTCCAAATTTTTCTATTGATATATAAAAATGTAGGTTTATATGTTGCCCATATATATTCTTTTAGATTCTCCCTTTTCTTTTTTTCCCCTAAAGATTTGTTTGAGAGAGACAATGCGCGTGTGCGCAAGCTGGAGGTGTGGAGGGAGGGAATCTTCAAGCAGACAGAGCACCGAGTGCTAATCATGGCTCAGTCTGTCTACCCATGAGATGGTGACCTCACCATCAATCAAGAGTTAGATGCTCAAAAGACTCAGACACCCAGACTCTTCTAGAGTCAGCTTTTTCATTTAACAATGAAATATGAGTATTTTCTCAAAGCTCATCAGATTTGTTAATGGCCGACTAACACGTCATTTTTCTAGAGGCACTGTCATTTTAAAAACATTCTTGGGTTTTTTGTTTTGTTTTTTGAAATATCATTGACATGCAATATCCTGTTTTAGGTGTACATTATTTGGTATTTTTATATATTAGGAAATGAATAGTTACCATCTCTCACCATGCAGTTACTATAGTATTATTCACTGTTTTTCCTGCCCTGTACATTTTATCCCCATGACTTAGAACTGTAAGTTTGTAACTCTTAATCCCCACACAAATATCTGTCTTTCCCTTACCCTCCATTTTCTGCCAAACAGTTGTTTGTCTTCTGTAGTTATGAGTCTGTTCCTGTTTGTTCATTTGTTATGATTTTAGGTTACACATGAAAGTGAAAACATACAGCATTTGTCTTTGTCTGACTTACTTCATTTAGCATGACGCTTTCAGGTCCATCCATTTTGTCACACATGGTGTGGTAGGATTTTATGTTCTCTTAGTGCCTGCAGTTCTTGGTCACGCTACTTCTAAGAATGAAGAGGTAGAGCAGACGAAGACTGGTGGGCAGCAAAGTTTATTGAGCAAGCTTACGAAGTGCCCAGAGAAGGAGGGAAGCCCAAGAGAGTTACCCTCAGACTTTGTAAGTTTAGGGGTTTTAATGAGCTCTTTTGCAGAACTTTCTTAAGCATTCGGGGTGTGCCGAGTTGTACCCATCAGTGCTTTGGTCACGTATCTGTCTAACAACGAGGGTAATGTCCACATGCTGATGGTCCTTTCTTTGCTGACGTCGGAGGGCTTAGGTCTTAACTGCCCCTTCTCCGTGATAGTGGCAAATGCTTTTGTGGTTAAATTTCTTACTTTAGGACATTTTGCAGAAGCCATTTTGGCAAAGGCTGCAAAGCAGAGTGTCAGGGTAGTCCTGCCTAAGCTGCAAACAGGATATTAGTGTTGTATTATTTTAGCTGTCCTGGATCTGTGTTTCCTTGCTGGGGACCCTAGCCCTGACTACCTAACTAACTCCTAACAATGGCAAGATTTCATCCTCCCTACCTTTTTTTAATAGCTGAGTGTGTGTGTATGTGTGTATGTATCATGTTCTTTATCCAATCATCTCTCAGGGGACATTTAGGTTGCTCACGTATCTTACTATTATAAACAAAGTTACAATAAATGTGGGGGTGCATATGTTTCTTTGCATTTGTGTTTTCATTGTTGGCATATAATTGCCCAGACATGGAGTTCCTGAATTGTATGATGTTTCTGTGAGTTTTGAGAAAGCACCGTTTTAAGTAGTGGCTATACCAGTTTGTATTCCCATGAAGAGTATGCAGGGGCTCCCTTTAATATGTATCCTTTCATCACTGCCCCTCTGACTGATGTGACGTGATACCTCATTGTGGTTTGAATTTGCATTATTTCCCTTATGACTAGTGATTTGGACCTGTTGGCTGTCTCGTGTCATCTTTTTTTTTTTTAAGATTTTATTTATTTATTTGACAGAGAGAGAAATCACAAGTAGGCAGAGAGGTAGGCAGAGATAGAGGAGGAAGCAGGCTCCCTGCTGAGCAGAGAGCCCGATGCGGGCCTCGATCCCAGGACCCTGAGATCATGACCTGAGTCGAAGGCAGAGACTTAATCCACTGAGCCGCGCCTGGGTGGCTCTTTAGAGATGTGTCTATTCAAGTCTTGTGCCCATTTTTAATCCTTCTAAAAAAATACTAAGTTGTGTCATTTCTTTGTATATTTTGGATATTAACCCCTTACCCAATATATATTATTCCCAAACATCTCGCATTTAGTGGGTTGCTTTTTTGTTTGGCTGATAAAATTTTTATCCTTCTTTTGTTAATGTAGTATATCTTGTTGACAGATTTGCCAATGTTGATGCATTCTTTTGTCTCAGGAATAATTCCCACTCGAGTGTGTTGTGTTATTCTTTCAGTGTATTTTTAAAAATTTTTTATTTAAGTTCTATGTAGTTAACATGCAGTATAATATTAGTTTCAGGTGTGCAGTTTAGTGTCTCATCATTTCCGTACCTCACCTGGTGCTCCTCACAATAAGTGCATTCCTTTCACTAATACTTTGTTGAGGATTTTTACATCTATGTTCAACAAGGATATTGGCCTATGGTTTTCTCTCTTTTTGGTCTCTGTCTGGTTTTGGCATCAGGGTAATGCTGACCTTGTAAAAGAATTTTGAAAGCATTCTTTCCTCTTCAATTTTTAAAAAAATAATTGGAGAAGTATAAGTAATAACTCTTCTTTAGATACTCAGTAAAATATATCTGGGAAGGAGCTACTTGTCCTGGACTTTTGTTTTTTGAGAGTTTTAAAATTGCTGGTTCAGTTTTCATTACTTGTAATCAGTCTATTCCTATTTTGTATTTCTTCTTGATTCAGTCTTAGAAGGTTTTGTGTTGCTAGGACTTTGTCCATTTCTTCTAAGTTTTCCAATTTATTACCCTGTAATTCTTTTTTTTTCTTTAACCCCTGTAATTCTTAATAGCAGTCTCTTACAATCCTTTGTATTTCTCTGGTGTCACTTGTTCTTTCTTTCATTTTTCATTTTATTTAAGCCTCTTTTTTTCTTGGTGCCTCTCCCTAGACATTTATCATTGGATGTTTTCAAAGAACCACCTTTAGATGTAAGGTTAGATTGTTTGAGGTTTTTCTGGTTTCATGAGGTAGGCCTGTGTCACTATAATTTTGCTCTGGGAACTGCTTATGATACAACTTGTATGTTTCAGAAAGTTGTGTTTTCATATTTGTGTCAAAGCGTGTTTTTGATTTCCTCTTCAAAAACATTTCTGCTCTTTTCTGTCTCTCTTATACTTCTAAAATTCTGATCATGTAAAATTTAGCATACTTGTTTGAGAGGTCTCTTGAACTATTCTCATTTTATTCTTTATTTTTTTCCTGATTTCCTCTGTCTTCCAGATTTTCATTCTCCTATGTCATAATCTACTCTCGATCCCCCTAGGGTAATTTTTTATTTCATTTATTGTTTTCTTCAGCTCCCTTGCATCTCTTTTATATTTTCTGTCTCTTTTGAGGTTCTCACTGAGTTCGTTTTTCCCTCAAGACTGGTCAACATCTTTATGACCACTACTTTGAACTCTTTATCAGATAAATTACTTATCTCTATTTCATTAGATATTTTTTTCTGTGGCTTTTATCTCTTTCATTTGGAACATATTCCTTTTTTTTTTAAAGATTTTATTTATTTATTTGACAGAGAGATAGAGAGCACAAATAGGCAGAGCTTCAGGCAGAGGGAGAGGGAGAAGCAGGAGCAGGGAACCCAATGCGGAACTCGATCCCAGGACCCTAGATCATGACCTGAGCCGAAAGCAGTGGCTTAACCGACTGAGCCACCCAGGCACCCCTCATTTGGAACATATTCCTGCCTTACCTTTTTGTCTGATTTTTGGTGTTTGTTTCCATGAATTAGGAGGAACGGCTCCCTATCACAGTCTTGAAGGAAGAACCTTCTGTTCTACACAGGTCCCCTGTGTAGACCGTGTGTGCCTAGTAGCTTTGGTTAACTGGCTGGAACTGAAGTAGGCACAGGCCAGTGGGGATGGGGGGCTATGCCATGTGTCTAGCTTGGCAAGATGTGTAGAGCTAAAGTAGGCACATGAGGGAGGCACCCTGGGGCACGCTTTGCTGGGGCTGCCTGGGTAGGAGGGCTAGAGCTATAGTGGGTACAGATCAGGTCTGTCCCTGCATATGCCATGCCCAGGCCACCTTGGCAGGACAGCGGGGCTATATAAATGCCTCAAATTTATTAGATTACAAATAATTCCAGGATGACCATTTGTTTAACTATAGATCTCCTTGTATTCCTACTTATTTTCTCAGGTTGTGCTGAACTTAAGGAAGTTGAATAGTTTCTTAGGATTTTATGAACCTTTGAGGTTTTGTAGACATAATGGCAAAATACCTTTCAGAAGGTTTGAACAACTTCATGAAGATTGAAATAAATTAATAAGCATGAAAATGGATTTTTGTGTCTTGAATTTGTATAATGGTCTGAAAGGCATAGATTTCTGGTTTCTACGTGATCTTTTTTCATTTTCGAGATTAGCCTCCTCTTGCAATTTGGACAATGCTATTCCATGTCATTCATCTTCATCACACTTTGAGGCAGAAATGTAGTGTTAAAGATGTCATTGAAGCAAAGAGGGTCATTGGTGGTGAAAAGCTGTTACTTATTTAAGTTATTTTAGTGTCAGCAAGTTGTCCTTCAAGAGTTCTCTCACAACGGTGACTCAGGAAATGAAGTGCTGTTACAGAACCTCTTTTTAGAGAAGTCTTACTCATGGATGTGGTGGCGATTTAATGCTGCTATCGAGTAGTGAGCAGATTTCTTCTTCGTTTTTAACTATAGAGTGCTTATCATAAAATTTCATTGGCATTGGTGTGGGAGGCACAGAAAAGTTGCCTTGGTCCTTATCACTTAGAAGTTTTATCATCTTGGGCAAGCCCCTTTAAAAAAGTGCCTTTTTCTGTTCCTTTTTTCTTCTAGAATGTTTGATCACATACTGTGAAAATCACCTGATGTTGGGATAACAAAAAAGAAGTGAGGGAAGAAAGGGCAGAAAGAAGAGAGAATAAGAAAGAAAACAGAGCAGAGAGTGAAAGAGAGAGATTAGTAAGAATGTCAATATTGAGGCAAATTCAGCCTGGTGATGGGTATTAAGGAGGACACCTATTGCATGGAGCACTGTGTGTGGTGCATAAACAGTGAATCTTGGATCACTGAAAAAATAAAAAAAAATGTAAAAAAATTAAATAAAAAAAAGAATATTGAGGCAAAATATCTTTATTTTCTTTCTGGTTGTTGTCTACATAGGCAGTAGAGAGCCCCCTGGTCAGTGCTGTCTCAGTGGGACAGCTTCAAAAATAATCAGTTCAACGGAACATAAAGGGTAACCTCTGTTCTTACAAAGCCTCAAGAAAACCAAAGATATATTGCCATCTATTCTTATTTTTTAAATTATGTTATGTTGGTCACCATACAGTACTTCATTAGTTTTTGATGTAGTGTTCCATGATTCATTGTATGTGTATAACACTCAGTGCTCATTGCAATACGTGCCATCTATTTTTAAAACTTCTCCATGTTTCTATTTATGTTTAGAAATGTATATAATTAAATTCACTTTTTTAATTTTTTTTTCTTAATTATGTTAGTCACCATACAGTATGGTGATGACATTCACTGTTAAAAAGGTAAACTGGAGGGGCACCTGAGTGGCTCAGTTGGTTTAGAGTCTGCCTTCCGCTCAAGTCATGATTCTGAGTTCCTGGGATCAAGCCCCACATCAGGCTCCCTGCTCAGCAGGGAGTCTGTTTCTCCCTCTCCCTCGGCTGCTCCCCCTGCTTGTGCTCCCTCATTCTCTCCATCAAATAAATAAATGTTTTGTTTTGTTTTTTAAATGTAAACTGTGTCACATACAGAATTGTAAAAGTTAGGAGACAATTTTAAATGACCTACATACTGGGTTACTCATCAATCACTCTTTTTTGAACAATTGCTTCTTTTATTACACTTTATTAGGCCACCTCATGAAGATTTCTGTTGTTTGTGATAATAGGCAATGGTGTAACAAGAGTTGTTAAATTATTTTCTATCTTCTGTAAAGTTCCGTGAATCTATACTGCCTAACTTTAAGTTGTATTCTTTCTTTTTCTCTCCAGTCATCATACATGGACTTAGGCCAGTTTGATTGATGTTTACTTGGTGTAATAAAGTAGCTCTTCTGAAAGGTCACATTTTCCTTTTTTATGACAATAACGTTCTAAGTCGAAAGCTCTAGAAGGAGCTTATAAAGCAATTTCCCTTGGTCAACAGAGTTATTTCTTTTTTAATATCTAAAATGGCCTCTGGGACTCTAAAATTCTTTAATCCTTGGAAGAAATTAGCTAGAAAATGTAGACACATAACCAATTTGTCTTTTTATTGCATGGAATTTTTTGAATGAGTTAATTGGTCAGTCGTTAAATTTGATTTTGTAGGACCGATATAGCAATACTTTATAATCAGGGAATTGAAAAGGAGTTCAAATATATGGTTCACCAAATCTCTGTCATTTTATCACGTCTTGAGAAATCCTTCATGTACACTAAGCCACAGGATCCTTTCTCTCCAGCTTTGGCATTTTGAGACAATTAGCCAGTGATGCTACTACTGTGTATGATGGTTTCTTGACCTGAGACCCTTGACTGAAATCACTGGGTCACTGAACAGGTGCTTGAATCCCTATGCCTGAAAACTAACTTGAGCTACTTAGTAAAAGTCAAGCCAAGGCTATAATGACTCAAATGACCCAGGAAGTAGAAAATGTAACCTGGATAAAAGCATGACAGATTTAAGGTACTCGTAGCTCAATTTCAAAAAATTCCCTCTCAGCATTCATCTGTGTAGAGAGAGCTTCCTACATATGGCTAGAGAAAATGGTCATCAGCCAGTTTAAATGTTTAAATGTTAACGGTCCTTAGAATTCATAGGTTAATAGGGTGGGCTGCTGGTTTTTTTTTTTTTTCCTTGATCTCATGACCTTTCTCAACCATTCCTTTAGTAGCAGTAGGGAGCTGGGTGGGATATCATGTTGACATGCCATCTCAAAGACACAGTGCTAGGCAGGGGTGGTTTCCAGGGTAAATGTGTTAAGATGTACTGGAAAAAAATGAACAATAGATACTTAGCAACTCTGATATTTGGTACTACATCTGAAAGCTTGAATTTGTATGACATCTTTACTCAATAGGCCTTTGTCTTGAAACCAAAAAAAAAAAAAAAAAGTTACAGGGATGTTTTCTCCTTAAAATTGGAGTGACTGAACAGTTGCCATTGTGCTAATGAAGCTGAAAGGAAAGCAATTAAAAATCCAAATGTCTGAGAAATGACATCCATTAAACCTTCATTATACTGCTATTAACTAAGGGAGTTTATTATGTCACATGGTAGATGTCTGAGAAGATCACTATGGAAAAGCTAAAATTGCCTTATTTCCGTGTATTTATTTTCTTATGTTTACCATAGATATGTTTCTGTAGTTTTTATAAAGTATGTTAGTCACAAGTTGTATTTAAATTTGTTAGGAATTTCCAACCATATCTCGCATAAAGAAATTATAGATGTAAACACCAAAAATTAGTAGCTTTCTGTTGATAGCAATATGTACAGCTGGATCAATAACTTACACCTTTTTTACACTTAAATGTAATGCGGTCACTGCTCTAACTTTTCCTTAGCCTTGTTCAACTGGAATTAGAGAATGTGGTACCTATTAAATTGGACCATCTTAAACATCAATACATACCTTCCCAAAAAATGGGATTGCTTAATAGCAACACCTTAGGCCACATGGTGTCAGATTTCGAACTCCAGAAATGGTTGGGAGTGAAAAAGGTATAGTTGATTCTTTAGTACATTGAAGGAAATATTCAAACACAAACTGTTAGTAAAACTAGAAGTTGTAAGGACAATTGGAAAGTTCTTCTGCTGCATTTACCTCTACTTTAAGGAAAGAGCACATCCACGGGTCACCTATTCAATTTAGATTTCTACCTTCTTGGTCATCTTATCTTTCCCAAACTCTTTTCCTGGGCTAGCTTCTTTCCCCCCAGACTTCAACTCTTTTCTGTGGTTGGCATATGGTCCCCCAACTATTTAAGGAAAACAAAACACAACTTTTTTGGAAAAAAGATGCCTCATAACCCTTAGAGAATTTATTTTACCTTGATAATTTCATACTATTGGCTCTTAGAACTATAATACAACTGCTACGGTCTGCCCCGGGGTGCTATAATGCAGAAATTAAAGATATTAGCTTTGGAGTCACACAAATTCGAATATTTACCAGTGGTTTGATACTGAGTAAATTAAGTTTCTGATACTTACTTTCTTCATGTGCGAATAAATGCGGCATTAGTATAATTACAACCTCATAGATATGTAAACATTCAATAATTAATTGCTTTACATTAATAGCTATAATAGTATTTTGTTTCTGCAGATCAAGAATGCCCAGATATTAGGAGCACAAATAGGAGATGCATAATAGGATAATCTTCAGCCCTCTTGCTTCATGTTCTCAGACTAAGATGCTTTGTTAAGCAAGAGTATTATCCACGGTGCCAAAGAATTATCTAAAAGTATGCCCTATCCCAACTTATTTTGGTGTAATACCAAGCATGTAGAAGACATTAACTATCTTTCCATTTCAATTTTCTGTCTTGATTGATTTAACAGAACTAAAGTTCTCCATTAATCTTCAGGGCCTAGACTTCCAAGAAAACCAGCGTTATTACTTTCTATAACTTCCACCTTGTACCTAACACCATAATCCTGTTGAGTGCAACTGTAAGGAGACCTGTGACGGTTATAATGGAGCCGTACAATAGTCTGCATTCCTACATATCCTCAGCAAAATCTGTTGGTCTTCCCTGACCAGCTTTCTCTTGCACCTCACCCTTCCAGGCAAATGGAAGCATGGGCCATATCTATGCACTATGTTGAGTCTTTTATTATCTGTCAATTTTTACTGATGCCTAGTTTTCATGACCATGTTGGATTCTCTGGGGTGGGCCTTCTGACTTGATTTAGGACAAAAACATTTGCCTCGGTCAGATTATTCCCACGCCTTTTCCAAAATTGATACTATGCAACACGGGTAGAAAATATGTATAACCTACCTTGACAAAGTAACTAGCTGATAGAGTATACTGTAAACTTCATCTTGTAAGTTTAAGTGGAAAAATGAAAACCTGGGATCAGTAGAATCAGGGTCACTCCCTCCAGAGGGCCGTGAGTCTGATGGTAGCTGCACAGAAGAACAGGGAACAGTAAGGCCCTAGGAGGAGAAGCCAGACAACTTCAGGAAAGGTTTATTTCCTGAAGAACATCATTCTGCTCAGCATCAGAACACATGTGCCCATCTCCGAGGAGGCACAATGCAGAGCCATCATGTGGACAAATTAAAAGGAAGAAGTGTGACGCAATAGGTTTCCTTGGGAGAAGCAGCAGGTACTAAAAGAATGGAATAAACCAACTAAGGCTAAGAACTTTGTTACGATACAGTAGAGAAAACCACCACCAACAACAGCATTTACCTATTGGAACTGTCAGCTGCTGTAGGAACCCATAGGAGAAAATCACTGGACAAGGAGCAGAAGCAACAGTCACAGGGTGTTGCCATTTGTAGACCTGATTTATTTTATTTTATTTTATTTTATTTATTTTATTCATTTTTTAAGATTTAATTTTATTTGACAGAGAGACAGCAAGAGAGGGAACACAAGCAGGGGGAGTGGGAGAGGGAGAAGCAGGCTTCCCGCTGAGCAGGGAGCCCGATGCAGGGCTTGATCCCAGGACCCTGGAATCATGACCTGAGCCAAAGGCAGAGGCTTAGCAACTGAGCCACTCAGGTGCCCCTGAATTTTTAACACAGTTATTGTACATATGTTTTATAGGCTCAGATTTCAAAAGGAAAGATGAACATAATGAGACAAGTAGATGATACAAGAAAAAGAATCAAATGGCAACTCTAGACCTGAAATAGGCAATATTGAAAAGGAAATTTTTATTAGGGCATAATAATAATAAGTAAGGGAAGTAGAAGAGATGATGCCAACAGTTAGTAGAAGGCTAGTGTGGGCATAGCAACTTCCACTAGGTCACATGGGAGGGTGTTTTATAATAACTTATTCTGTATGTTTAATATAGTTTTCTATGTTTATATAATACTTAAAAATATAAAAAAAATTAAACATTCACTGAAGATGCTAGTCAATGAAATTAAATAGGAGAAAACAATTCGACATATAACAAATATGGAGAAAAAGAAAGTAACTCTCTTAAGAGATAGCTTTTTTATTTAGCTGGAAAAAATGGAAAAGCTACTACCATTATGAGAAAATTCATTAATGGAGCAGGATGTGAATTAAATCTCTATGTATAGAAACAATCAACTAGATGACAACTGAAAAGAGAAGACCCCATTTTCAGTAATAAAAATATGAAATATGTTAGTAAGAAATACGTTAAACTTAGAGGAAGAAAATGGTAAGTAGATCCTAAGAAACAGTGGGGGCCTGAGCAGTGCTTGAATAGCTGAGTAACATGTTCTAAAACACCTAAGATGTTAAAACCTAAGGTGAAGCCTCAATAATAAAAATCACTGGATATGACATAGATATATGGACAGATTAGTATCAGAGAATCGAAAACCTAGACAGAGAGTCCAGTGCATAGGAAATTTAGTATGCAGTACAGGTGTTGTTTCAAATCAATGAGAAAGAAGTAGACTTTGTAACAAATGGTGTTGGAGTGTTGGGTCACCTAGATAGCTCTTTATAAAATGTTACCTCACATTGCATCGTAGGGTCATTTCCACATGGTCTGAAATGTAAAAATGTAAATGTAAACCATGTCATTATAAAATGACACTGGTTGAATTCTTCTATGACCTTGGAGTGAAAGAATTTTTTATTCAAATTCCAGAAACAGTGCAAAAAATGAGTAATTATTGTGAATATATAATTCAAAGATTTTTATAAAATAAGGAAAAGAAAGTCACAGGAAATTGATATTTATATGACAGGCAAAGGTCAATCTCACAAACTCATTCAAACCTCCTTATTATCAAGTGAAAAATGTCCAAGCTTCTGATTACACAATGGTCAAACCCATAAAATGCTTAAAGAAATGCCAGGAACATATAAGCCCGTGAAAACAATGCTCAGATTTACCCTTATAAGAGAAAATCAAAACGACACTTAAGAGGTTTTCTCATCTCTCAAAGTGATGAAAATCAGACAGTCTGACACCAAAATCAGGAGAAAAGAGATTATTTTATCACTGTATGGATGGTATTTGACAATATCTTACACTTCAAAGCAAGCCTTTCCTTTTTTACAATTCTAAAATCATTGTATTTTTTGTATGATACATCTTTCTGTCGGGTAGCAGGTTGGTCTTGTATTAATTGTCATTAGTGTAATTATCCTGTATCATAATTCAAGTTTTTATTTTATTTCCAGTTAAATAGAGTGTAACATTAGTTTCAGGTGTATGATACAGTGATTTGATATTTCTATACAAAATCTGGTGCTCATCACAGGCGGCCTCCTTACTACCCATCACCTACTTCACCCTTCCCCCCACTCACCTTCTCTCTACTAACGGTTTATTCTCTGTAGTTGAGAGTCTGTTTCTCAGTTTCCCTCTTTCTCGCTCTTTTCCCCCCTTTGCTCATTTGTTTTGTTTCTTGAATTCCACATATGAATGAAATCCTATGATGTTTGTCTTTCTCTGATTGAATTATCTCTCTTAGCTTAATACTCCAGCTCTATCCATGCTGTTGCAAATGGCAAGATTTTGTTCTATTTTAGGGCTATTCCTCCATTGTGTAGGTATACCACTTCTTTATCCACTCATCAGTTGATGGACACTTAGGCTGTTTCCATGTGTAGATAATGCTGCTATAAACATTGGGTGCATGTATTCCTTTGCATTTGTATTTTTCTATTCTTAGGGAAAATACCCACGAGTGCATTTGCTGGATTGTAGGGTAGTTCTATTTGTAACTTTTGAGGAATCTTCATACTGTTTTCCACAGTGGCTGCATGAGTTTTCATTCCCACCAGGAGTGCACAAGGCAAGGGTTCCTTTTTCTTCCCATTCTTGCCAACCCTTGTTGTTTTAGTGGTTTTGATTTTACCCAATCTGACAGGTGTGAGGTGATAGCTCATTGTGGTTTTTTATTTGCATTTCCATGATGATCAGTGACGTTGAGCATCTTTTCATGTGTCTGGTGGCCATCTCTCTGTCTTGTTGGGAAAATGGGTATTCCTGTCTCCTGCCCATTTTTAATTGGATTATTTGTGGGGGTTTTTTTTTTTGGTGTTGAATTTTAGAAGTTCTTTATATGTTTTGGATACTACCCCTTTACCAAATATGTCATTTGCAAATATCTCTCCTATTCCATAGGTTGCCTTTTAACTTTGTTATTGTTTCTTTCGCTGTGCAGAAGCTTTCTATTTTGATGTAGTCCCAGTAGTTGATTTTTGCTTTTGTATCCCTTAGCTCAGGAGGCATATCTTGAAAGAAGTTGCTATGGTGGCATTTTGACATCTTAATAGTTCTTTTTTTCATCATCTAAATCGAGTTATGTGCAGAATTGATAGCACACAGGTTGGAGTTGTACGCCAAGCAAAGCAAGTGAAGGCATAAGAAATTGCCAAATTTATCAGTATAATTGAAGACTTTTAAAGCAATAATAGGCTAGTGTCACTGATTCACACATTATTCAGAATCAACTCTGAGATAGTGTGTATCAACTTATAAAATCTTTCTGGTGAACTTGAGTAGGAAATGTAAATTTTTTTTTTTTAAAGATTTTATTTATTTATTTGACACAGAGAGAGAGATTACAAGTTGGCAGAGAGACAGGGAGAGGAGGAAGCAGGCTCCCTGCTGAGCAGAGAGCCCGACGTGGGCCTCGATCCCAGGACGCTGAGATCATGACCTGAGCCGAAAGCAGAGGCTTTAACCCACTGAGCCACCCAGGCGCCCGGAAATGTAAATTTTCTTAAACAGTAATATATCTAAGTGGGTTCTAGTCCCTTGGATTTAAAATCCAGAGATAATAATGTGCCACTATGTAAAGAAATGTTACTTTCAACAATAAATGTTGCAAAAGGACAGTGTAGTATAAAACAATACAAAGTTTGATGACTCTGAGTTAAAAAGTGATTCAGAGTAAGCTATAAATATGACACATTTTAGAAATGGCTTAATTGTATTATTTAACTTTTAATTTCTGTTACTATCATAGGTCTTCATCTCCAACTTGTATTTCTCTGTTCAGATCATTTTCTCTTTAATTTTTTGAGTACAGCTGATACACAGCGCTGCGTTAGTGTCATGGGTACGGCATAGGGATTCAATTTCTGTGTTACACTATGCTCAACAGACAATAATATAAGGAAACATGATGCTTAAGGACACAGAAATGCTAACATACCTTATGTTGATCTCCATCTTGCCGTTAATATCTGTATGGTCATTTTGTAACTATTTCATGCATGTTGCATGAAAAACTTTTTTTGGGAATCAAAATTCTAGTTAAAGACAATATATACACATATACAACAAAAATAATAATTAGGGCACCTGGGTGGCTCAGTCGGTTGGGCAACTGCCTTCAGCTCAGGTCATGATCCTGGAGTCCTGGGATCGAGTCCCACATCGGGCTCCCAGCTCCACGGGGAGACTGCTTCTCCCTCTGACCTTCTCCCCTCTCATGCTCTCTCTCTCAAATAAATAAATAAAATCTTTAAAAAAATAATAATTAAAACCCTGAAACGTTGAATTTGAAATGGAAGTACATTAGGCAATATATTTCCTAGTCTCACTACCAGAAAAGTTAGAAGCAATGATACCGACTGACAATAAACTCTGGTCCCTAATTACCGATAAATCCTACTCTCTACTGGAAGAACTGGTGCTTCCTGGAGAACTGGCCATCTTCGGTTCTTGACAGGGAATAGTAAGAAGGGCCTGTAACATTCTGTGAGAAAAGCAAAAGACTAGCAAATAAAAATGCACTGCTCAAAAAAAAAAAGACAAAACAAAAAACCCATAAGGGCCACCTTGAAGTCCTCCCTATTTGTCAATTTTAGAACTACTTAAACATCAGATAGAGAAGTACTTCAGTTGCCTGAAACAGACTAAACTTATGAAAAATCCATGTCTATAATCATGTTCAAAAAGGGAAAGTGAACAGCAAACAGACAATGACAACAAATGATACCATTAGAAATGACCCACTCCCTCGCTCTCTGAAAATTGGTTAGTTGAAGAATTATACATTAATTCCTCTGGGAAATATTTTCATGGCTAAAATCATGTAAGATCTGAGAAAAAATCTGTAATGAAGAACAACAGTGGATAAATATAGGTAGAATGATAAAAACGTGTGTATATACATATATATAATTTCCTAATTTTTTTTTTTAATTTCTAAAATAGTCATTTGCGAAAGCTCTTCCACATATACTAAGTCCATGAGGTAGAATGTTCACGGCCAACCTGGGTTGTCCCAGTTCTCATTCCTCAGATTCCTTGCTGTATAAAGAGTGAACCTAAGTCTGCATGGAGAGCAATTTCTGTCACTATTTGAAGTCAGAGAAGAATCTCATCATCACTAATCATGGGAGAACAGAACATGTCAGGTCTCCTAGTGTGATGGAGTCTAAAATGTTCAGCATCATCTCTTAAAGTAATCTTGTCAAAATCATTTTAACCTGAATCTATTTGAGTCTTTAGATAAAACATGTATTTTGCCAATAATAAAAGGTGGTGGG
Source organism: Ailurus styani (assembly GCA_002007465.1). Classification (NCBI taxonomy): domain Eukaryota; kingdom Metazoa; phylum Chordata; class Mammalia; order Carnivora; family Ailuridae; genus Ailurus; species Ailurus styani. The sequence continues at coordinate 2,278,803 of LNAC01000238.1, read as the reverse complement.
ATTGTCAAATCCCAACATGAGGAACAATCAGATCAGTGCAGGAGGTAGGAAACGTCTACAAAACAAACCGTTGCCGTGTCAAAGGAAGACTCCTCTGGATTCAAAAGACATCCTAAAAGATTCAGCTAAGGAATAATTATCTATTCAAGCAGCTGTAAATGATATTGGGGAAAATAGAGAATATATGAATACGGATTGGATATTAGATATGATTAGTAATTGCTGCTTTTGTTAGGTCTGAGAACCATGTCTCAGTTATATAAACGAGGCCTTATTTTTAAAAGTATTCATTGTTGAAATGTAACGATGCCTGCAATTTATTTTAAAATACTTTTAAAGGAATGGTTGAAGCAATAGTTTTTAATTCTGCAAGGTAGTATGCATATAGCTTTTCATTTTATTGTGCATTATCTATTTATTTTAAATATTTCTGTAAGAGAAAAAAAAACAAAAAGATTCTTGGGAGTTCCTAATGCTTCTTCTACATTTCCTCACCCTTCCACATGAACTCTGGATGAAAGGAACCTGAACTCCTTCCTTAAAGACAAGTACTAGAGGGGCACCTGGGTGGCTCAGTGGGTTAAAGCCTCTGCCTTCGGCTCAGGTGATCTCAGGGTCCTGGGATCGGGTCCAGCATCAGGCTCCCTGCTCAGTGGGGAGCCTGCTTCCTCCTCTCCTTCTGCCTGCCTCTCTGCTTACTTATGATCTCTCTCTCTGTCCAATAAATAAATAAAATCTAAAAAAAAAAAAAAA
>LNAC01000238.1:2261933-2277870 GCA_002007465.1 Ailurus styani | reverse complement strand
AAAAAAAAATAAAAATAAAAAAAAGAAAAAGACAAGTACTAGAACTCGGACATGTCAATGACTCCTATAAGGAAAAACAGAAACATTTAAATTTAAACTGATTTTTATGATTAAAGACAAGGACATGTCTTTAATAACTGAAAATTAAAAAATATATTTTCATAGATATCAGGATATTTAACTTTTGTCAGTTTTTCAAAAAGATGGGATAAGCTATGTTGAAAAATGAATATTTAGAGAGCTGAGAATTGTTAAAGTTTGAAATTTTTGTTGAATCTATAAAATCATTCCTCATTTCCTTAAATACACTCAAATGTTTTTTGAAAGATTTATTTTTTTAAAGATTTCTTTATTTACTTTAGAGAGCACGTGAGCAGGGGGAGGGGCAGAGTGACAGAAAGAATCTCAAACTCCCCACTGAGTATGGAGCCCAGTGCAGGGTTCAACCCATACCCTGAGACGGTGACCAAAGCGGAGAGCCACCTAGGAGCCCCTCAAAGCTTTTTTTAAACTCGTTTTGCATTTATTTGACGACCCTACCATTTTTGCAGTGAACATGAACTTCTTTCTTTTCCCTAATGCCTTTTTCCTTCCTCTTTGATCTTATTCTAATAGGGGATGGAGAGGAATCGAATGAAAAACATCAGTATAAGAAATAAGATTATAACTAGTATAATTAATGTGTTTTAATCACTAAAAAAAAGTTGTGTCATAGTGCATAGAGATACGGAGCTTTTCATTAAATTGAATTAAATATAAAGTCAGTAAGTAAATCAAGTTCCCTCAGATTGCCATTTAGATAACCCATACTGTGTCGAGCAAGACAGGTAAACTCAAGAGTTTGAAACTCCTGTGATGAGGTCCCTACCAACCCCACGCTGGCTATTTGATCCCATGAGGTCTTAGGTTTGCGCACAATAGATGAAACATAATTGACGAGAGCCTTAGGAAAAAGTCAATTGTATCAAACGTAACCCGGAGGTAAAATCAAATAAAATACAGATTTGAAACTGGCTAAAAGGGGAAAATTACTGCAACAACTGCACCCTGGAAAAGACAATTTAATGGTTTGCATTATTACCATTACTCTGTTATTAGAAGAGATATTGTTCTTTCGGTGCTCTCAAATACATCAGGCGTTGCTCCAGTGTTCCTGGATTCATTACATCATTAGTAGAACCTGATACTGTGGGTAATACCTCTAATTCGTGCTGATCTAGGCAGGCCACGCTTGAAATGGCATCTTCCCGAGAGGTTGTCCTTAGCGATGTTGAGCCTCAAACTGCCTCTTCTGAAGCGGATAATTCCCACTGTGATGTAAAATGCCTTATGTAGTCATCATTCCAGATGGTTGTCTTTCCAAAGACAGGGAGCTTTTAGGAGGAGTTACATGTAATCTAATATTTTTAGGTTTCTGAATGAATTTCTCTGTGTAGCTTTTCCTGAAGCAGAATTTTAGCAGAATTGTTTAAGGCTAAAGTCTGTGTTAACTCTTTTTTTTTTTTTAAGATTTTATTTATTTGTTTGACACAGAGAGAGAGATTACAAGTAGGCAGAGGCAGGCAGAGAGAGAGAGAGAGGAGGAAGCAGGCTCCCTGCCCAGCGGAGAGCCTGATGCAGGGCTCGATGCGGGGCTCGATCCCAGGACCCTGACATCATGACCTGAGCCGAAGGCAGAGGCTTTAACCCACGGAGCCACCCAGGCGCCCCCTGTGTTAACTCTTGACTCTATGTGATGGAAATTATCCAGTACAAATTGTCATTCCTTCTCCATCATGTCCAATGTGTTATGGCTGACATCAGGATGAAAGTCCAGCCCATTTTGCCACCAATCAATCCCACTCCAGCTTGCAACAGAGATAAATGGTGCTTTAATACTTCAGGAAGTCCTGTTGATCTATAGAGTTCTGTTCTCAGAATGAACTGTTTGTTACTCATAGTCATACAGTGCTGTCTACCAGAAACAGTAGGATTGTCTGGCCGGACTGAGCTTTAGGATAGAAATAAAACACTGGGGAAGAAAGGTTCAGGATATGGCTAGGGATTGGGGAGACGTACTGAGTCAAGGGCAAGGTCACAATGAAAATGATAACTGAGTCAAAAGAAATCAAAACATTTTAGTTAGGGGTGTCCTGACACCTTTTTCCCTTATGCATTGGTTGGTGTTTATAACACATCACATCAACTTTCAATCAAGAATGAATCTAAGAAAATAGCACACAGTTTAGAAGTGATCCAAAAGTTCCTGGCTTAGCTCTCTGGAGGCATAAAACTGACCTAGATGTGTCCTGCATCTCAAATAGGAAGTTTTATCTGAATACTGGTGTATATTAAGAGATATTTGTCATCAGTATACTATTAATTAATGTAATAGGTTTACATTACATTACAGGATGGGTGTGCATTTCATGCACTGCCTCTGGCTTGCACAGCACCTATTAATTTTATCTGTACCATATATAAGGATTCCGGGTTTATTGTTGTATTCTCAGAACCTTTTTAAAAGAATCCATATGCCACATTAGTCTACTTCAGTACCTGCATACAAGAATATGGTGACTGTTTTGCAAGGAATATAGATCCAGCCCAGTAGCAAAGGTGACAGAAAGCTCTCATGACAACTAGAAGACCTACTCTATGTTAAACAGTATCCCTTTTTCTGGAAGAGAAGAAGAGGATGAACAAAGTTAGTTATTGCATCAAATACTGAACTTGTATAAAAATCCCCTGTGACAATGTGCGTTTTTATGTCCAAGTGCTTAATCCAAAAAGAAACAAAAAACTGTCCTATTTCAAATGTCCACTCCATGCTGAGTCAAATCTTGAAGTGCATACAGAATCTTTATGATAAAACCACTAATACGTGAATAGACTGTGATTAATAATGAACTTGGCCTTATGCATAAAACATAATTAGAAATCTCCCATGATTTCTGCTCTCGCTACACCAGACTTTGTTTACATCCTCAGGTATCTGTTCTTTTCCCTAGTTTATGCTCCTGGCTACTCCTCTGCCTGTTTGTAAGTGACGTAGAACTGTTGACTGATTGACCTTAGTGATGGATGGTGTTTTCCAGAAACAAGCCACCCTGGAAAGAAAGTACTTCTTTCTGGAGTGACTTCATCTGACCTTCGTTTTCCACAGGACTGGGGCCCCAAGGTCATGGGCAGATAACATTTCCAGCCCTTCCGTACTTGGATATAAGCCCAGCTACTTGGCGTTCATGTACTCCATTTCTCTTCCAGTCACAAACCACACTCATGCCAACCCTGTAACATGAGAACACAGAGAAGGAGCAAGATCCTCACAGTGGAGCACAGTACACAGGGTGCGCTGCCCCTCACTGTGCCATTCTGCAAGTTGTATTTTTTTAAAAGATATTTATTTATTTGACAGAGATCACAAGTAGGCAGAGAGACAGGCAGAGGGAGAGGGGGAAGCAGGCTCCCTGCTGAGCAGAGAGCCTGGTGAGAGGCTTGATCCCAGGACCCTGAGATCATGACCTGAGCTGAAGGCAGAGGTTTAACCCACTGAGCCACCTAGGCGCCCCCTGCCCCCTATTCTGCAAGTTTTAGAGCCACTGGGTGACCATGCTTCACTTCATCCTTCAGACTTTGTCCTTCGGTACCAGGTGGTAACTATGTTGGTTGCCCTAAGACTTTGCTACAACATGGTGCATTGGAAGATTTACCCCCACATCTTGGGGATTCATTTCAGTATTCAGATCTCTGCTCACATCCTTCTTTTTCAGAAGTGTTCCTCAATCCCCCTAGCTCATAGAATTTACACACTCTTACAGCCTCCTGTAATTTTTATTGTTTGTGTGTGTGTAGTGCTCATAGTACTCTGGATGGGAGTACTTACACAATAAATGTTGGTTTTCCATATGGGCTGTAATATTCTTGAGACCCAGGATAAAGTATATTTTATTCACTATTGAATACCCAGAGTTTGGAAAATAATAAGTTCAATGAATCAGTCATTCAATAAATGGATGAATACCATTGGGTATCCATATCAATGGATGAAGGGAATACCAATTGATTAAAAAAAAAAAGGACAGATGTTATAAGAAGGTTATTATCCCCTTTTTGCAGGACAAGAACTAGAGTTATAGCCCATCATCAAAATTTCAGTGAATATGGATTTGATAAATGATACATTAAGGAGTTAAGGGATAGTCATGGATTCATTCTGTAGCTACTTAAAAATTGCCTCCTGTATGGCTGTCCCTGTCCTAGGCCCGGGGATGGAGTGGTGAGCCACACATACAGTTTCTGATGGAGCTTACAGCTTTTTGGACAAGACAGACAATAAACGATTATGCCAACAAATGCCTCATCTACATAATATTCACCTGACATATTTGATATGAAGGATATGCAGGGTCTAAATTGCTGTATAATAGAGTGATGACATAGTGTAAAACTGAGACTGGTGAATTCAAGTAAGAATGAGTTCTGAATAACAAGGTTGAGTCGTTCTTATAAAAATGATAGTATCAGCAGAAGGTGGTAAACAGTGTTTTGGGACTATGAATCAAGAACTTGTCAAAATCAGTGTTCCACTGGGCAAAATTCATCATGTGATGGTCTTTGAAATACATTGAGGTTTCTAATAAGTGCATTACAGATAGTGACAGCCAACTGTGGGATCTGTGAGAAACATTAGCATTGACTCTGGTTAATTAATCACACATCTCTAAAATCCCTGTACACAATACATAAAATGAGACCTTGGTTGATGTTTTTGTTTTTTAGATTTATGGTTTTAAAACTTCTCACCATGAAAACTTCATTTTTTTAGAGGATCAGTGAATACATTCCACATAAAGTTAATAGTTGTTAGATTACATTCTAGATACTGCATTTTCTCAGACAACCCAAGACATGGGTTTGGGAAAAGAAAGCTCACCTGCCCTGTTTACTGTTGGCTAATGAGTAGATAGCGCATATTTATGGCTAAGATCACATAACAAAGCTCTCCATTCTGCCATAAAAGTAGCACATTTAATACTTACAATTCATCTAATATATTGTGGCAGAATCATGGCATACCTTTCTGCATGTAAATGAAAATAAACAGTTAAGAAGTAAGTACAAGGGATGCAGTGACTCATGACGGTAATACTTAGAACATGCAAAAACACACAATACACAAACCACACACAAAAAAAACCATACCAGATATGTACCCCCCCCTTTTTTTTATAAAGTTGATACACGATGTTAAATTAGTCTCACATGTGCAGCAGAGAGATTCAACAACTCTGTGCTTTATGCCGTGCCTATCACAACTGTGGCTACCATCTGTCACCATACAACCCTATTAAAATACCATTGATTATATTCCCACTGGTACACCTTTTACTCCTGTGACTTGTTCATTCCATAGCTGGAAGCTATGGAATGGAGCTCCCACTCCCCTTGAGCCATTTGTCCCATCCCCCCTTTCCTCCCACTTTCCCCCTCTGGCAACCAGTTTGTGATCTGTATTTATGAATCTCTTTCTACTTTGTTTATTCATTTGTTCTTTTGTTTATTTATTTAGATTTTATGTACAAATAATACGGTATTTGTCTTTTTCCGTGTGTTGTATTTCACTTACCTCCTCTAGGTCCCTCCATGTTCTTGGAAATGACAAGCTCTCTTTTTCTTTTTTGATGGCTGACTAATATTCCCTTGTGTATATATACTGCATGCTCTTTTTCCATCAGTTATCAGTGGATATTTACGTTACTTCCATATCTTGGCTATTAGAAATAATGCGGTATATATAGAGGTGCATATATCCCTTTAAATTAGTGTTTTTGTTTTATTTGGGTAGGCACCCAGTGGTGAAATTACTGCATTGTATGTTCTTTCAGTGTTTTGAGGATCCTCCTTACTTTTTTCCACAGTGGTTGCGCCAATTGACATTCCTACTCACAGTGCAGAAGGCTTCCTTTTCTCCTTGCCAACACTTGTTATCTTTTATAGTTTTGATACTAGCCATTCTGACTGCTGTGAGCTGATACATCATTGTGGTTTTGGTTTGCATTTCCCTGATGATGAGTGATGGTGAGCAACTTTACATGTGCCTCTTGATCATCTGTGTATGTCTTCTTTGGAGAAATGTCTATTCTGGTCCTCTGTCCATTTCTTAATTGGATTATTTGTGGTTTTGGTGTTGTGTAAATTCTTCACAGATTTTGCAGGTTAACTCGTTATTAGATGTATTCATTGTGAATATCTTGTCCTATTCAGTAGGCTGCCTTTTCATTTTGTTGACATTGTCCCTCTCTGTGAAAAATCTTCCTATTTTGGTATAGTCCCAATAGTTGATTTCTGCTTTTGCTTCCCTTGCCTAAAGGAATGTCTAGAAAAAATGCTGGTAAGGCCAGTTTCAAAAAGATCACTGCCTATGTTTTCTTCTGTGAGTTTTAGGGTTTCACATCTCGCATTTAGGTAGGTCTTCAGTCTATTTTGAGTTTTTGTGTGTGTGTGTGTATGGTGTCAGAAAGTGGTGGTTTCATTGATTGGCATGAGCCATCATTTTCCCAGCACCACTTTTTGGAAAAGATCATCTTTTCCCCATTGTATATTCTTGCCCTATTCATCATAGATTAATTGACCATATATTTGTGGTTTTATTTCTGGGCTCTCCATTTTAGTCTGCTGACATATGTATCTGTTTTTAATGTCAGTACCAGACTGTTTGGATTACTACAACTTTGAGGTATAGTTTGAAATCAGGGAGTGTGATACCTCTCAGGATTGATTGTGATATTCATGGTCTTCTGTGCTTCCACAAAATTTTAGAATTCTTTGTTCTTATTCTGTGAAAAGTGCCATTGGTATTTTGATGGGGAGTGCATTGAATATGTAGACTGTTGTGGGCAGTATGGACCTTGTAAAGTGGAATAATTTCATCTTCCCGGTCCATATATTTAAGTGGTTTACTTGAATATTTAGCTCTCAAGATGACATTGAATAAACACAGTAAGGGTGTCAGAAGATGCGTTCGCCAAAGGGGAAAGAATTTAAAAAGAGTCCTGTTTAAGTATGGATTGTATTGAAAAGAACAGAAAAAAAAAGAAAGTGAACACTTCTTTCAAAGGGTCATAATCAGTAACGTGGCAAAATTTGCAGCGAGTAATACCTCTTTGTTGTAGATCCTTTTGTAGGCCACCCAGGTCTACCGTTAGAACTGAGAAATTTCCCACTTGGAGAATGGAAAGATTTTTGACTAACAGTTCTCAGTTTTCGAGAAAGCTAACTTAAGTTTTCAGAAAGCTAACTCAGCTAAAGAGAGCCTACCCCATGGTCAGAGTCCTCTTCAGAGACCACCTGTATCCAGTGCTTTTTGATACAGCAGCCTAAAGACCCAGGTCCCAAACACAAATCCTGACAACCGAGATGGGTCATCGCTGCAGGGATGGATGAGGTCTTGCTGGGACTGCATTGCTGTCCACCTTCCTTCTCTGCAGAATCCTGTATCTTTGTTCTCCCTTCCCCTGACGTTGATTCCAAAACACCTTCTAATGAACTTCTCCAAAGGCAGTCTGTCAAGTCACCTTTCCCAGAAACCCATCCTTGACATACTCCAACTCTGCCCTCCTACCTGCCATTGTTAATGTAGCAGGTAATTATAGGACTAGTCTCTTCTTGGCCTTTCCATTCTTCCCTTGGTAACACATCCATGTCCACAGGTGAGGGTAAAGAATGCAAATTTAATGCAAAAATATTTGTTCAAAAGTGCTGGAGTTACCTACGACAGGCTAACTTTGTCCTGACTATTCTTATCCAAAAACTCTAGAAAAAATTTCGAGTAAGCAAATTGGGTTGTTAAGAAGTAGTTTTTCTTCTGACACCTATTTTGTTGATCTTTGTGTCTGTTACCTTTTGAGTGTCCTCATGAAAATTCTATGAGGGTTTTATGAGTTATCTGTCCTGATGAAAATTTGCAATAAATACTGTGAGGAAGACATTATAAAAAAGGAAGGGAGTGTCAACACTGGGATTGGATGCTTCAGAGCAGTCTAGTACAGGGAGAGTTTTATTTGGAAGCAAGGGGTCTCACTGTCCTTTGCATTGCTTTAATTTGGGGGTTATCTTATCCTAAGTGTAAAAGCTCAACCCTGTTAAAAGGTACGCTTTTAAACTTCCATGATGGTATCATTTCAAATACTCCTTATTAACATTTTTTCTGCTACTTATAATTATATAAATCTTACTACCTTACCCAAATAGTTTTCTCACTCCCATCTGCAATGCTAGAAGGTAAATAAAAGAATTTTGTAAGATAAGTGCCTGCCTTTGGCTCAGGTCATGATCCCAGAGTCCTGGGATCGAGTTCTGCACCGGGTTCCCTGCTCGGTGGGGAGCCTGCTTCTCCCTTTCTCTAGGCCTGCAGCTGTGCCTACTTGTACTCCCTCTCTTTCTGTCAAATAAATAAATAAATAAATAAATAAATAAATAAATAAATATTTTTTGTAGGCGATATTTAATAGGATTTCTATGCTGGAAAATCAGCCATATGAAGATTTTTCTAAAAGATTTTATTTATTTGAGACCATGAGCGCATGAGAGAGAGTGAGCACTCTGTCAGGAAGAGAGGGAGCATGAGCAGAGGCGGAGGGAGAAGCTGAGCAGGGGACCTGATACAGGGCTTGATCCCAGGACCCCAGGACCATGACCTGAACTAGAAGGCAGGTGCTTAACTGTCTGAGACATTCCGGTTGTCCCCCTTTGAAGATATTTCTTTTCACATATAATGAATTATATACCTTTAATGTCCGACCCTCTCCTATTTGAACTCTCATCATACAGTAGTAGTCTTTTAGCCTTAGCATGCTACAGAAAGAACAGACATCTACCTGATTCTTTTTACATATACTAAAGAAAATATACTTTGTGGGTATAATAAAATCGGTAATAGTCACGGGCATTGCTTATATCCAGGCAATGCGTATCCCATGAAAAGGACCATAACCTTATGATCTTCTCCTGCATGCAAGTAACATTCCTGATATTGATATGCAGACTGTATAATTTGAAATTACTTGGAGCCTCAGTTGAGTCCTTGGGGATCTTACCATCTAAAGTCTTATGCCTTTTCACTTCTTGCATATGAGTTGTTAATGTACTGCAGAAGCCAAGTGAAAGCATCTTTCAGATGTTATCCACATTAAAATGTGAGAAAACTGAATCCACAACTCTGATTTCTGCTGCATCTTTTCTTTTCTGTTTGGAAGGTATATATGGATCTGCCACATCTCCTTGGGACAGATTTGCTGGATTTAAGACCGTTAAGCAGATTGTTTCTCCATGCATGCATAGTCCCTCATATGCACCAAGCTGAGAGTTTGCAAAACACTGTAGGGTAATACATTAAAAATCAATGCTACATAAACAAATTACTCAGTTGTGCATCTACCTTTTAATCCATATATTTGTTAAGGATTTGCAACCTTAAATCAGTTATGTTTCAGTCAATGTCTTTGGGCATTATTTGTTGGGTACTAGAAATTCTAAAATAAAAATTCACTGTCATCAAGGAGTGAGTTTAATGCAACTGAAAGTTGGAACTCAAGAATTCAAGCTGCCTTGAGAGCTCTAGGTACTAGAAGGAAGTCGGTTTCATTGACACTTTGGCTCACACATTCTCTACGTTTGACCTGAGATGAGATGATGTGAGTTATAAGACAGAGACGGGGGAAAAGTGAGCATAATTCTTCTTTGAGCAAACTGTGTATGTTCCATTTCCTTTTCCCTTTGAAGTAGAAGGGCCATTTGAAAGGCATTGCTGTTAATCTCCATGCCCCCAGTCTGTGGTGCTCCTTTTGAGAAGGAGTTACTTCTTTTTGGCTGTGTATTGAGGAAAGAATGCTTTGGAGAGGACAACCAAGATTCTTGATTATTAGTTAAATATTAGAGTATAGTAGTTAGAGAATGAAATTGTGATGACAGCTGATGTGTGGGGAGAAATTTAGAAACTAAGAAGCTTACAGATTGGAGAACCATCCTCAACTTGAAACACCATCTTTCCTGGGGATATATTATGGTTATTTTGGGGTTAGTTTTCTTTTTAAAAGAATGCCTAAACAGGTGGTAGAAGGGCATCTTGGCTCTTTCCAAAGTTTGGCTATTGTGGGCTGGCGGAGATTATGCTGAGTGAAATAAGTCAAAAAGAGAAAGTCAATCATCATACGGTTTCACTTATATGTGGAACATAATAGCACGGAGGACTTCAGGAGAAGGACGGAAAAAATGAAAGGGGGTGGTAGGAATTCAAGATGAACCATGAGAGACTGTGGACTCCTGGAAACAAACCAAGGGTTTCAGAAGAGAGGGGTGTTTGGTTAGCCCTGTGATGGGTATTAAGGAGGGCATGGATTGCATGGAGCACTGGGTATTATACGCAAACAATGAATCATGGAACACACTTCAAAAACTAATGATGTACTGTGTGGTGACTAACATATAATAAATAATAATAATAAAAAATAAATAAATAATGGGTGATAGGAACTCTCTTTAAAAGATTTTCTCTATTAAAAAAAATGAGGTCGAACAAATGAGCTAATAACTTCTGCATCCCTCAAAATTCTGTTGTTTAACCTCTCCAATTTTATTTCTTAGGTAGTGAAGTAAAATGCTACAAGGTTGATAGATACTTCTTGAAATACTAGATTTCCTCTAACATTTGTTTATTGAGATAAAAATGTATTAATCTGGGGCACTTGGGTGGCTCAGTCGGATAAGGCTGTGACTCTTGATTTCCACTTTGGTCTTGATCTCAGGATTGTGGGATTGAGCCCTCTGTCAGGCTTTGCACAGAGTCTGCTTGTCCCTCTCCCCCACTCCCAAATCCACCCCCCTCTCAAATAAATTATTTAATTCTTAAAAATGGCTTAATCTAGGGCGCCTGGGTGGCTCAGTGGGTTAAAGCCTCTGCCTGCGGCTCAGGTCATGATCTCAGGGTCCTGGGATCGAGGCCCGCATCGGGCTCCCTGCTCGGTGGGGAGCCTGCTTCCTCCTCTCTCTGCCTGCCTCTCTGCCTACTTGTAATCTCTCTCTATCTGTCAAATAAACAAATAAAATCTTTTAAAAAAATGGCTTAATCTAACAATGTAAACCTGGTATCATGTGAAATACAATTATAAAATATAATCCCTGTAACATTGTTTCAGTAGTAGTTTCTGTGGATTCTGCAATTTACGCCCAGTTCCAAATTTTCCCTTGCACTTAACCAATAATGCTTAATTTTGTCTTTTAAACACACCGTTTAGGAGCATGCTGGTTTGCATGTTGCCAATTTTCTTATTCATTATCCTGGTACCACAGTATAATGGGATCTTCAATGACTAACACAGATCTCATCTTGGATTTCCCCACTCTTAGAAATTTAGGGACTGAAATTGTGAAAAATACTTTAATCACACTCTCTTGATGTGTCCCTTATTCAAAGGAAAATTTACATGTTTATCTCTATTGATGCTATATCGATTGTATAAAATACATTAGTTGCCATGCACTAGGGTGAAGGAATAGTAGCCTTATGTAGACTGATGGAGAGAGAGAACGATACACAGATAAGAACACAGAAAGATATATACATTCATTATGGTTATTCAGGAAACCTAGGAGTCCTGTTTCGCCTGGGTGGTACGGAAATATCTCCCATGATATTTATGGATGACATTCTCTCACATGTATAATATACAAAAATAAAATCCCTCATGTAGTATAAAATATTAGGCTGGGAAGTTCTTGAACTTTTTTCAAGTTAACCAGAAAAGCAAATAATTTTTGAAAACACTCTTCATGAGCATGCGGTTAATCATTTTGGTTCCAAAATTGTCTTCCTCTGATTGTGACTCTCTCATAGAAACCATGTTGTATTTGTTCTCTCTCTCCTTCGCTCACATTCTCCTTTTTACTTTTTCTCAGAATGTGTGTGTGCATGTGTATGTGTGTGTGTGTGAGAGAGAGAGAGAGAGCCTGTGTAAAACTTAAAAAAGTTAAAATCCAGGTGTGTGTGCAGACTATGGTCTGCCATCTGTGTATTTGTTGCTATTTCACTGATTTGAAGATGTGCAGCTAACTGGTTAGCCAGCTGAGTCCACAACCCTCAACCTGATTGTGTACATAATTGCCAAAATTTAAAATCATCTTTGATTATTCTTCCAAATGTTTACCCCAAATAAGAGCCCTGTTAATGAGGAGCTCATTAGAATAATCCCTCCTTACTGCAGGGAATACATTCCAAGACCTGTAGTCCCCAGCGGATACCTGAACCCCGGAGAGTACCAAACCCTATGTACAGTGTTTCTTTCCTAAACATACATACTTAGGATAAAGTTTACCTTATAGATTGGGCACAACAAGAGGTTAACAACAATAACTAATAACAAAGTACAATAATTATAACAATATACCGTAATAAAAATTGTATAGCCTCTCCCCACCTCACTCTGAAAATATTTTTTAAAGATTTATTTTATTTTAGAAAGAAAGAGCTCAGGGAGGAGAGACAGAGAGTAATCCTCAAGCAGACTCCCTCCTGTGTGTGGAGCCCAGTGTGGGACTCGATCCCACAACCCAGGAGATCAGCTCTGAGCCGAAACCAAGAGCCGGACACTCAACTGACTTAGCCACCCACGTGCCCCTTGTGTCTTACTGTACTGGACTCACCCTTCTTGTGTTGATGTCAAATAACACAGTGCCTCTGTGATGAGATGAAGTGAGGTAGACAAAGGCACCATGAGACAGTGCTAAACTACTATGGACTTTTTGATGATAGGTCAGAAGGACGATCATCTGATTTGGGATCATTGTTAACTGTGAATAACCAGAAGTATGGAAAATAAAACCATGCATCAAGGAGGCCTAATGATATTCCCAAAGAGTTCTCTTCCATAATCGGATTTGAACAATATTAAAATTTGTTTTATTTATTTATTTATTTATTTATTTATTCTGTGATCTGAGATTCATTGTTTATGCACCACACCCAGTGCTCCATGCAATATGTGCCCTCCTTAATACCCACCACCAGGCTCACCCATTCCCCCTCCCTCCTCCATAACCCTCAGCTTGTTTCTGAGTCCACAGTCTCTCATGGTTCATCTCCCCTTCTGATTTACCCCAATTCACTTTTCCTTTCCTTCCCCTAGAGTCCTCCATTTTATTCCTTATGTTCCACAAATAAGTGAAACCATATGATAATTGACTTCCTCTGCTTGATTCATTTCACTCCAGACTCATCCATTGTGTATATGGACCATATCTTCTTTATCCATTCATCTGTTGAAGGGCATCTTGGCTCTTTCCACAGTTTGGCAATTGTGGACATTGCTGCTATGAACATTGGGGTACATATGGCCCTTCTTTTCACTACATTTGTATTTTTGGGTTAAATACCCAGTGGTGCAATTGCAGGGTCATAAGGTAGCTCTATTTTTAATTTTTCGAGGAATCTCCACACTGTTTTCCAAAGTGGCTGCACCAACTTGCATTCCCACCAACAGTGAAAGAGGGTTCCCCTTTCTCCACATCCTCTCCAACACTTGTTGTTTCCTGTCCTATCAGATACTTCTTCAAAGAAGACATACAAATGGCCAACAGACACATGAAAAAATGTTCATCACTAGCCATCAGGGAAACTCAAATCAAAACCACATTGAGATACCATCTTACACCAGTTAGAATGGCCAAAATCAACAAGATAGGAAACAACAAGTGTTGGATAAAATTCCTTATATTAAATCAAAATCCCTGATCATATAGTTTCTGCCCATTTACCCTATTTGAAACCATTTCAGTGGTTGTAGTTAACTGAGTGCTATGGGCTGAAGGTAGGTGAATGTGTCCCACCTCCTGACAAATTCATATATTGAAAACCTAATGGCCCAAGGTACCTTTGGGATATGATCAGGTCATGAGAGCCCTTACATAAGGGATTAGTGCCTTTGTAAATGAGGATCCAGAGTTGGTAGCTCCTGCCTTCTGCAATGTGAAGATAAAAGAAGTCTGGTGCTTAAGATGAGGGGCTTCACCCAACCATACCAGGATCTTGATACTGGACTTTGAGCCTCCAATACTGTGAGAAAGGAATTTCTGTTATTTATAAGCTATGTTGCTCCCAGTGTTGTGTATGGCACCTGATGGAGTGTGACCCTGAGGGAGAATGGTTTCCTATGTCTCTGTCCTCTAGTCCTTCACTCCTGGTTTGCTGATAAGCTCCTATCACCCAAATGTCCTCCTGGGAGCACTCTTTGTTCTAGCTTCTAGAGACCTTTTCTTGGAGTGGCTTACCTCCTAAGACACAGGGTTTACCTCTAGCTCCATTTTATTTCATTATTTTCTGGCAGTTGCATTGTCTAAATGGAAGAAGAAACTTCCTCCACAATAGTCACTGTGTTTCCACGGGGGATACTTCCTTCTACCATTTTATCTTCCATATTTCCTACATGTTTTTATTTTATAGGTTCCTCTTGGAAACAGTATATTTTAGTAGTTGTATTATTTAGAGTTCTAAGGTAATAATTATTCTACGTAAATTCTACATATCCCATAATTCCTGTTCTTTTTATGTCACACTTGACCGATGTTTTCCCCCCACTCATTTCTTGTATTTTTTGGATATGAGGAGTTTGTTTTGACTATTCTTTCTTCTTCTGAACTATTTTAAGTTTTTATTTAAATTCCAGTTAATTCATATGCAGTTCTTCTGTACTGGTTTCATGGTAATACAACCTGTTTCTAATTTTCACTTCTTACCAAGAAATTACAATTGGAAAATTTAACTTTATCATTTTCAGTCCCTTGTGACTTACATTTATTGTTGGAATACTTGTTAATTCTTTTTTAAATTAGATTCCTATAATATATTACTATATTTTCCAGTAGTCAATATTTAATTACATTTCCTAACATTTTCCTTCTTACTTTGCGCCTGTCCTTCCTGTCCCTTAAATCTTCCAGCTGGAGTGGAAATGCAGCCTTCAGAAATCCTCCAGCTATTGTTTATATTTTGTTTTCTAAAAACAGTTTTATTTTGGTCATACTCTCGAAATACATCTTTGCCAGGAATTAATATATGAATTGGTAGTTAACGTCAGCACAGAAGGAAAGACCATTTCTCTGTCTTACAGTTCCCGCTGTTGCTGCTGAAAAATCCCATCTCAGTCTGAATGTTACTTTTGAAGATAGTTTGTCTACTTCTGAGATGATCATTTTGTCTTTTATGGTTTGAAATTAGACCATAAAATGTCTGGATGTGAATTTCCTTGGAACTCTCATGCTTGAGATTTCCTGTTTGCATTAGTCCATTTGGGCATCTCTACAAAAATATCATAAAACAGGTGGTTTATAAGCAATACTTATTAGGATAATTTTCTGTGTAACCTCACATGCTGGGAGGGGCAAGATAACTTTTTTTTTTAAGATTTTTATTTATTTATTTGACAGAGATCACAAGTAGGCAGAGAGGCAGGGAGAGAGAGAAGCAGGCTCCCCGCTGAGCAGAGAGCCTGATGCGGGGCTCAATCCCAGGATCCAGAGATCATGACCTAAGCCGAAGGCAGAGGCTTAACCCACTGAGCCACCCAGGTGTGCCACAAGGGAACGTTCTCATGCCTCTTTTATAAGATGCTAATCCTATTCATGAGAGCTCCACTTGCATGACTTAATCATCTCCCAGTGACACCACCTCCTAATATCACTGTGAGGGTTAGGTTTCAACATACCAATTATTTTTTACATTTTATTTTTTATTTATTTTTTATTTTTTTAACATCTTAATTTGATTTTGTTTTTTTCACTGTTCCAAGATTATAGTTTATGCACCACATGCAGTGCTCCACGCAATACATGCCCTCCTTAATACCCACCACCAGGCTCACCCATTCCTCCACCCCCTCATCTCCAAAACCATTAGTTCGTTTCTCAG
>LNAC01000238.1:2164788-2261896 GCA_002007465.1 Ailurus styani | reverse complement strand
GATTTACCCCAATTCACTTTTCCTTTCCTTCTCCTAATGTCCTCCATTTTATTCCTTATGTTCCACAAGTAAGTGAAACCATATGATAATTGACTTTCTCTACTTGACTTATTTCACTCAGCATAATCTCCTCCAGTCCTGTCCATGTTGATACAAAAGTTGAGTATTCATCCTTTCTGATGGCTGAGTAATATTCCATTGTATATATGGACCACATCTTCTTTATCCATTTGTCTGTTTAATGGCATCTCGGCTCTTTCCACAGTTTGGCAATTGTAGACATTGATGCTATGAACATTGGGGTACATATGGCCCTTCTTTTCACTACATCTGTATCTTTGGGGTAAATACCCAGTAGTGCAATTGCAGGGTTGTAGGGTAGCTCCATTTTTAATTTTTTTTTAAGATTTTATTTATTTGACAGAGAGATCACAAGTAGGCAGAGAGACAGGCAGAGAGAGAGGAGGAAGCAGGCTCTCTGCCGAGCAGAGAGCCCAATGCGGGCCTCGATCCCAGGACCCTGAGATCATGACCTGAGCCGAAGGCAGAGGCTTTAGCCCCCTGAGCCACCCAGGCACCCCATTTTTAATTTTTTGAGGAATCTCCACACTGTTTTCCAAACTGCCTGCAAATGACACTACAGACAAAGGGCTGATATCCAAGATCTATAAAGAATTCCTCAAACTTAACAGCCAAAAAACAGATAATCATGTCAAAAAAAATGGGCAGAAAACATGAACAGACAATTCTCTAAAGAAGATATACAAATGGATAACAGGCATAGGAAATAATGTTCATCATCATTTGCCATCAGGGAAATTCAGATCAAAACCACATTGAGATACCACCTTAAACACCAGTTAGAATGGCCAAAATCAACAGGACAGGAAATAAGTGTTGGAGAGGATGGGGAGAAAGGGGAACCCTCTTAAACTGTTGGTGGGAATGGAAGTTGGTGCAGCCACTTTGGAAAACAGTGTGGAGATCCCTCAACATACCAATTTTGAGATACACCAACATTGGGATCATAGAAGCTTTTTTTTTTATTCTGGATAGGTGGGTGGAAATATTTGGTCAGTTCTGAAAAATTATCATCTAATATATTTCCTGCTATGGTTTTTCCCAGGCACTCTGTGATCTTCTATAATGTTGTTAAGACATATATTTGATGCACTTTATATTCATATCTTTACATTTCTCACATATTTAATAGTATTCATAAATAAAAAGCTTCGTATGATTTATACATATTATTTGTTATATATTACAAATGTGCTGTTTTACAGCATAAGAGGACTAGTATCCAAGAATATTATATAGTTTTGTTTCTGAAGTATGACAAAAGATGATAAAATTAGACTTATAGAGACATCTTGTTAAAAACAAATGTAAGACAATGGACACAACTTTCCACCCTATGGGCCTGAAATTGGTGGAGTGAGGGAATCAAGTGAGCGTTAACACAAAGATGGTAGAATTTGGATTTCTCTTGACTATAGTAGAGTGTTCTGCCTTCTCTCTTCAACAATGAAATAGTGCTATATTCTGGAACTTGTCGTTATATTTCTAATTTCATTTATTCTGTGTTCTTCCTTTAAAGAAGAAAATGAAAATGATCTATCACTTTTATATTAATCTTGTATTTAGTTCAACTTAATACAATTTAGAACCTTTCCACCTCTGTAATTTGAACAACATAAACGCCCTCTGATTCAATACATGCAAACTCTGAATCCCATTCTCAAATTCTCAATGCCTTTTGAAATCTGTGGATTGATGTTACTTTAATTGTGTGTCATGGCTTAGTATCACAATTGTTGTAAATAACATTGCACTGCAACTTGGTCCAACTTGTGTTGGGAACTGTTTGTTTTTCATTTTTCCCCCCAAATCCACAATAGTATGTTGTTAGAAATGCCGTGGTCACCTCTGGATTGTGATTTAAAGCTACCCTAAGGTCACAGTTCCTCCAGATTTTCTCAACCAGGTTTTGTGACCATACTTGGAATTTCTGCCACGGATCCCATAGCGACCTTGGGAAATAGCTCTTAGAACTTTAAACAGCTGTATTAATATTAGAGCTTTCAAAAGCTAGAGCATCATAATGAACATGTACAACTTTGAGAAGACCCTGAAGTGGTGGAATATAGGATAGAGAATTGTGTATGAGATGCCTTACAGAGCTAGTCTTGTTGATGGGCTATTATTGTTTCTAAACTGAACTCCAAGGTTTTTTTTTTTTTTTTTTTTTTTTTTTTTTTAAAGATTTGATGTATGAGAGTGTGCGCGCACACACAAGCAGGGAGAGCAGCAGGTAAACGGAGAGGGAGCAGCAGACTCAAGCAGGGAGCCTGCCGTGGAGCTCAGTCCCAGGCGCCTGGGATCATGACCTGAGCCAAAGGCAGATGCTTAATGGCTGAGCCACTCAGGAGCCCCTAAACTGAACTCCATATTGAGGATCCTCAGAAAGTTATATTTGATTTGAAGTAGAAGAGAAAATTTAAAAAGTTAGATGCTTGGTTATGTGTGTAATACATTTTCTTACTTCATATAATTTGTTTCAGAATTGTTCAAGTTGGAGAAACATCAATTTAGTCCTTAGTTTCCTTAACCGTTTATAGAAAGTGGTTCATCTCTCTCTAGTTATTTTGCTGTTAAAGACACATGATTTTTAGTGCAGACTAATTAGTTCTATACACCATTTTAAAACAGCAGTTAACAATAGCATTTATTAGGCAATAAACTATTTACAAACCTATTCCCTTTAGAAGATAATTTTAGAGAGATTTTCTGACACTGGCATTCACGCACATCCTGGTGATGGGAAGGCAGTGACATCTTGTAACCATTTTTTAAACAATTCACATAAAAAGGAAAACTCAAATGTCCTATTTCTTCAATGAATGAGTATCAACTAAAACTACCTAAGCTAAAGTGTTTGTTTAGTTACCCATTGTAGTATGCCAGTGCTTTTGAATGAGGGGTGTCCAAAATAAAATGTCACCTTTCATTCAGAGATGTGCCTCGTTTTGTTTCTGGCTTATTTGCTGCCTTTTGTTTCTGTAACGGGAGTCAACTTATAATCAATATGAACTTGTAATAATCTTGTCTTTCCACCCTTTCTTCCTTAGATGACTAAATCTACAGTGTGCCTTGAAAGGAAAGGTAAAATTAAGGATATACGATGTGTGATTTCTAATCATAAAGTCGTTATACTAAAGAAAAAAAATAAGTTTTGAAATGGAAATTCTTGGATAGACCATATTTCAAGGCCTCCAAGATCCACTAGGTAAACTGATAACACTACATCATACAGGAAATTGAGGGTAAATTTTTTCTTTTATATTCATTAAAATAAAGTAACATGATGTGATTGGCACATATAATTCATCACTATCTTTTATCTTTAGTAATTTTGTTCAGCACAATTAAAAGAACATTTTTTCTGCAGTGGTAATAACAGATACTACACTGACAAATTGACAATAAATTCCCTATAAATACACAATTTCATTTGTTAAAATATAATACATAATGGTGTAAATAACTTGAAAGTCACATAACTTGAAGGAACACAAAGTATTGAAGGTTGCTTACAAATTAATTTAATACTTGGGGCACCTGGGTGGTTCGGTCAGTTAAACGTCTGCCTTCGGCTCAGGTCATGATCCCAGGGTCCTGGGATCGAGCCCCACATTGGTCTCCCTGCTCAGCGGGGAGTCTGCTTCTCCCTCTCCCTTTGCTCCTCTCCACTGCTCATGCTCCTTCTGTCAAATAAATAGATAAAATCTTAAAAAAAAACCTAATATTACATAAAATGTAACAATACAGTTGTCATGAGCATTACAGAAACCGCGGAAATAATCTTGAGTATCACAAGTATTCTTAAAATGGCCTACACTATAACAGTATTTCTTTAAAATACATATCTAGTTACACAAAAACTCAGTACAATATCAAAACATGATAAGTATATATATTTATTTTTAGTTGAAGTATAATGGAAATAAAACACTATATTAGGTTCAGGTATATGACTCAGTTTTATATATACATATATTTTTTTTCAAAATAACCAAATAAATCTAATTAAGACCCATTACCATATCTAATTGCAAAATACATTTCCTTACATTGAGAACTTTGAAGATCTCTCTTAGCAATATTTGTGTAGTACAGAATTGTTAACTATCATCACCATGCTATACATTATATCCCCATTACTTAATTACTCTATAGTTGGAAGTTTGTACCGTTTAAACCCCTTCACTCAGATCACCCACCACTCAGCCTTTGCCTTTGACACCACCTGTCTCTTTTCTGTTTCTGAGCTGAGGTTTTTGTTTGCTTACTTGTTTATTTGTTTCTTTGGTTTTAGATTCCACATACCAGTGAGATCATACACTTTAACCTTCGACTTATTTCACTTAGCATAATTCCTTCGGGGTCCGTCCAGGTTGTTGCTAATGGCAAGATTTTATTATTTTCTTTTTTGACCGAAGAGTAAGTATTCCACTGTACATATAACACAATTGCTTTGTACATTGATCCATTGAAGCGCACATAGATTGTTTCTATATATAAAGTATTGTAAATGCTTTATGCTTCAATGAACATGGGGGATGTATACCTTTTCAGATTTTTGTTTTTGTTATCTTCAGATAAACACCTAGACATGGTATTATAGAATTACATGGTAGTTCTATTTTTAATTTTTTGAGGAATCTTTGTACTCTTTTTTCATAGTAGCTGCACCAATTTCTATTCTAACCAAGAATGTACATCTTGGGGTGCCTGGGTGGCTCAGTGGGTTAAAGCCTCTGCCTTCAGCTCAGGTCATGGTCTCAGGGTCCTGGGATCGAGTCCTGCATCAGGCTCTCTGCTCAGCAGGGAGCCTTTCTTCTTCCTCTCTCTCTGCCTGCCTCTCTGCCTCCTTGTGATCTCTCTCCCTCTCTGTTTCAAATAAATAAATAAGATCTTAAAAAATAAAAGAAGGTGCATCTTTTTTTCCACATCTTTGTCAACACGTCTCTCTTTTGCCTTCCTGTTACTAGCCATTCTAACAGTTGTGAGGTGGTACATCATTGTGGTTTTGAATTGCACTTTGCTGAAGATCAGTTCTGTGTATCAGTTTTTTGTGTACCTCTTGGCCATGTGGATGGCTGTCTTTTGAGAAGTGTTTGGATCACTTCAGAGCTTCTAACAATTTTTAAAATATTTTTTTCACTACTGAGCTGTATGAGTTCTTTATATGTTCTTGATCATCCCTACTGGAGATGTATGATTTGCAAAAATTATCTCCCATTAGGTAGACTGACTTTTCATTTGGTTGATGGTTTACCTTGGTATGCAGAAGCTTTTTAGTTTGATGTAGTGTCACTTGTTTATTTTGCTTTTGTTACTTTTGCTTTGGGTGTTAAATCCAAGAAATTATCTGCAGGACATGTCAAGGAGCTTAATGTCAATGTTTTCTTCTAGAAGTTTTACTATTTCAGGTCTTAAGTTCAAGTCTGTCCTCCATTTTGAGTTAGTTTTTGTGCATGATATAAGACAGTGGTCCAGTTTTGTTTTGTTTTTGCTTGTAGGTGTTCAGTTTTTCAGTACCGTATTGGAGAGATTGTCCTTTGCCAGTTGTATTTTCATGGCTAATCTTTGTCATTAATAAATTGGCCATATTGTGTGGGTTGATTTCTGGCCTCTCCATTCTGTTGGATTAATCTGTATGCCTCTTTCTTTGCCAATTCCATACTGTTTGGATTACTACAGGTTTGGAATATATATTGAAATCTGGGAGTGTGTTACCTTCACCTTTGCTTTTTTTCCTCAAGACTGCTTTGGCTCTGTGGGGTCTTCCAGGGTCCATACAAATTTTAGGATTTTTTTTTATTTCCGTGAAAAATATTATTAGAATTGCCATAGGGCTTACATTAGGCTGTAGACTGCTTTGGGTAGTATGGACAGTTTTACTGTATTTTTTTTCGAATCATGAGAATGGAGTATCTTTCCACTTCTTTGTATTTTCTTCAATTTCTTTCACCAGTGTCTTACAGTTTTCAATATATAGGTCTTTCACCTCTTTGGTGAAATTTATTCCTAGGTATTTTTTTGATGCAATTATAAACAGGATTATTAATTTCTTTCTGAATGTTGTTATTTATGTATAAAAACTGGAGTAATGCTAGCCTCATAAAATGAGTTTGGTAATGTTCCCTCCATTTGTTTGTTCGTATGGTTTTTAAGAGATTGAAAAGGATTGGCATTAATTCTTTAATGTCTGACAGACTTCATTATTGAAGTGGTCTGGTCCTACACCTTTGTTTTTGGGAGATTTTTAATTACTGATTCTGTCTCCTTACTAGGAATTAATCTGTTTAGATTTTCCATTTCTTGATGATTCAGTCTTGGTAGTTTTGTGTTCCTAGGAGTTTATTGTTTTTTTTCTAGGTTTTCCAATTAGTAGTAATTAATTGTTCATAGTAGCCTCTTGTGATCCTTTGTGTTTTTGTGCTATCAGTTGAAAAGGCTCTTCTTTTATTTCTTATTTCATTTATTTGAGTTTACTCTGTTTTTTTCTTGGTGAGTCTAGCTAAAGATTTGTCAATTTTGTGTATCTGTTGCAAGTACCAGCTCTTAAATTTATTGATCTTTTCTGTTGTCTTTTTAGTTTTTATTTCATTTATCTCCGCTTCGATCTTGTTATCTACTTCATTCACCTAACTTTGAGCTTTGTTCTTTTTCTAGTTCCTTGAGGTGTAAGGCTGTGTTGTTTGATATTTTTCTTGTTTTTTTTTTTTTTTTTGAGGTAGGCATTTATTAGTATGAACTTTGCTCTTAGAACTGCTTTTTTGTTCCCCATAAATTCTGGTATATTTTTCCCTTTTAAACAATTAATTTTAATAAGGTATTTAAAAAAATTTCTCCTTCAATTTCTTTTTTATTTTTTTTAATTTTATTTTTATTCTTTGCCCAAGGGGTACAGGTCTGTGAATCATCAGGCTTACATCTTTCACAGCATTCACCAAAGCACAAACCCTCCCCAGTGTCCATTACCCATCCACCCTATCCCTACCCTCCCACCCCCCAGTAACCCTCAGTTTGTTTTGTGAGATTAGGAGTCTCTTATGGTTTGTCTCTCCTTCAATTTCTTATTCCACCCATTGGTTATTCAGTAGTGTGTTGTTTCATCTCCACATTTTTGTCAATTTTGTTTTTTTTTTCCTGTGTTTGATTTCTAGTTTTGTACCATTCTGTTAAGAAAATATACTTTGTATGATTTCAGTATTAAACTGGTTTAGATTTGTTTCATGGCCTAACATAGAATTTATCCATGTGCCTTTGAGAAGAATGTGCATTCTGTTGCTTTTGGACACAGCCTTTTGTGTCTCTCTGTTAAGTGTGTATCTGCTGTAACATGGCACTTAAGACTAGGAGTCCCGTGCTATGGTGAGTGCTGTGAAAGGGGTAAGCCTGATGATTCACAGACCTGTGCCCCTGGGGCAAATAATAATAATAATAATAATAATAATAATAATAATAATAGACTAGTAATTCCATACTGATTTTCTATTTGGATAACGGATTCATTGATAAAAGTAGGGTATTAAAGTCTCTTACTTTATTGCTGTCTAATTCTCCCTTTAGGCTTATTATTTATGTGCTATTTTAGGTACATAAATATTTACACGTTATAACCTCTTGTTGGATTGACCCTTTGTCACTATACAGTGCCCACTTTTGCCTTTACTACCTTATTTTTAAAGTCTGTT
Source organism: Ailurus styani (assembly GCA_002007465.1). Classification (NCBI taxonomy): domain Eukaryota; kingdom Metazoa; phylum Chordata; class Mammalia; order Carnivora; family Ailuridae; genus Ailurus; species Ailurus styani. The sequence goes on along the minus strand of LNAC01000238.1, from coordinate 2,254,130 downwards.
TTGTCTGTTGTATGGAATATCTTTTTTCATCCCTTCACCTTCAGTCTGTGTCTCCTTACATTTAAATTGAGACTCTTATAAACAGTATATAGATGTGTCTTCTGTGTTACTCTTGGTCCTTTGATTGGAGAATATAGTTCATTTAATTTATAGTAATCATTGATAGGTATGTACTTACTGCCTTTTTTTTTTTTAATTGACAGAGAGAGAGAGAGATCAGGAGAGGCAGGCAGAGAGAGGAGGAAGCAGGCTCTGTGCTGAGCAGAAAGCCCGATGCAGGACTTGATCCCAGGACCCTGAGATCATGACCTGAGCCAAAGACAGAGGCTTAACCACTGAGCCACCCAGGCGTCCCTTTACTGCCATTTTGTTTATTGCTCTTTGACTGTTTTGTAGTTCCTTTGTTTCTTTGTACTCCTCTTGCCCTCTTCATTTGTGCTTTGATGATTTTCTTTAGTGGTATGTTTAGATTACTTTCTGTTTTGTTTATATACCTAGGTTTTGGCTTTGGGGTTACCATGTGGCATACATAAAATAACTTAAAACAGTCTATTTTAGCTTGAGTAAATTCTAAAGCTTTGCATTTTTACTCTTTACACACCCACCTTTTGTTTTTGAAGTTATATTTGACATTTTATCTTATAAATTCCTCATAACTAATTATTATAGTTATTTTTACTACTTGTGTCTTTTTAACCTTCAAACTAACTTTATAAAAGACTTGTTCACTGCCTTTAGTTTACATTTATCTTTACCAGTGAGATTTACACTCCTGTCTTTTACTGTTACTAATTGATATTTTCATTTCAACTTAAAAGAAGTCCCATTAACATTTCTTTTAAGACCTTTACATTGGGGATGAAAGACATTAGCTATTTGAGTGTCTGGAAAACTCTTTCCCACTCCTTCAATTCCGAAGGACAGATAGGCCCTGAGTAGCATATTTGGTATTTTTTTGTTTCTGTGTATATTAAGCAAGTATCTTCTGGCTTGCAAAGTTTCTGCTGAAAAATCTTTTCTGTCACTTACTAGGGTCTCTTGTACATAACAGGTTATTCTTCCTTTACTGCTTTTAAGATCCTTTTCTTTCACCTTTGACTTTTTATCATGAGTCTTGGTGAGTGTGTCTCTTGGTTCCTAATATTTGGAACTCTTTGGACTTACAAGATACCTATTTCTTTTTCCAGGATAGGGAATTTTTCAGGCATTATTTCTTTTTTCTTTTTATTTTTTTTTAAGGATTTTATTTATTTATTTCACAGAGGGAGAGAGATCACAAGGAGGCAGAGAGGCAGGCAGAGAGAGGGGGGGGGAAGCAGGCTCCCTGCTGAGCAGGGAGCCCGATGCGGGCCTCGATCCCAGGACCCTGAGATCATGACCTGAGCCGAAAGCAGGGGCTTTAACCCACTGAGCCACCCAGGCGCCCTCAGGCATTATTTCTAATTTCCAGTAAGTTTTCTACCCTTTTCATTCTCTGTTTTCCTTATGGAACCACTGTAATGTAACTATTGGTCTGCTCGATGTTGTACCATTAGTCTCTTAACCTTTACCCACTTTGTTCCTTTCTGTACATTTTTGCTGTTCTGATTGAGTTCTAGTGTCCTTTTTTCAAGTTCACTGATTCTTTGTTCTGCTTCATCTGGTCTGCTCTTGAACCCCTCTAGTGTATTTTTCAGCTCAGTTACTGTATTCTCCAGCTCTGTGATTTCAGTTTGTACTTTGTTATGATTTCTGTTTCTTTGTGTTTCTTTGTATTTATTCTTCTTCTGAGTTTAATGACCATCTTTATGACAATCACTTTGAACTCATTATCAGGTAAATCACTGAGATTTTTATGTATCTTGAAATTAGGTGTTTTTAAAATGTGGATCAAATTGCTCCCTTACTTCTTTTTTCAGTTACTCCCTGTGTTGGTTTCTTTGTATCATTTAAAATAGTCAACTCTCCCTGTCTTGAAGGAGTGCCCTCCTGTAGGAAACGAACTGTATCGTTCAACCTGGCTGTAGTTCATGGTTGTCTCTCCAACCTTTGCTGTCGTGCAAGCACCCGATTGTATTTTCATTGACTTCCACTAGTTGAGCCATTTACACACCTGTCCTTGTGCCCAAGGGAGGGTCTTAACATTTAGATTCAGGCTGATTTGAAGCCACACTTTCAGGTAGCAGCTTTTAAAGTGTACAGATGCAGTATTGTGGAACCACAGAAGTAAGCCCCACTGGCCGCCAGAGTCATGCAGTCTAGAAGTATCCCCTGACAGTATCCACAAAAAGCGGGGCATGAGACAGATGAAGCACAGCAGAGGTTGAGCGCAAACATTGCATCCACCAGCCTCCATTCCTTGAACACAGTTTTGTAGGCTCCTAGATGTGCGCCAAACCAGAAGCCTACCCATCAGGCCAAAGCTCTTAAACAAGCAAGTAGGCCTTTTTTACATAAAGACCAGGTGTGTTTTCAGTTCACTGTGTGTAGTGCTCTGTGGTGTTAGTCAGCCAAGGATGGTCTCTCTGATTACTACAGTCCTGTGGGATCCAGAGACAAAATTTCTCTGGCCACCAGACCCAAGGGGGGTCAAGGGGGTTTCCAGAGTGGCAGACACATACCCCCCCACACACCCAAATGGGTAGCAGATAGGCATGAAAGCTCCATTTCACTGGCACTTGAGAGTGTACGAGAGGGAGTTTGAAGATAGCACCTGCTCTCCGAGGTCTCTGGAAAGAATTACAGTCAGCTCGTAGATGTGTGTTAAACTAGAAGCCTGCCCTTGAAGCCAAAGCAGTGAAGGTAGAAGCCTGCCCTTGAAGCCAAAGCAGTGAAGGTAGAAGCCTGCCCTTGAAGCCAAAGCAGTGAAGGTAGAAGCCTGCCCTTGAAGCCAAAGCAGTGAAGGTAGAAGCCTGCCCTTGAAGCCAAAGCAGTGAAGGTAGAAGCCTGCCCTTGAAGCCAAAGCAGTGAAGGTAGAAGCCTGCCCTTGAAGCCAAAGCAGTGAAGGTAGAAGCCTGCCCTTGAAGCCAAAGCAGTGAAGGTAGAAGCCTGCCCTTGAAGCCAAAGCAGTGAAGGTAGAAGCCTGCCCTTGAAGCCAAAGCAGTGAAGGTAGAAGCCTGCCCTTGAAGCCAAAGCAGTGAAGGTAGAAGCCTGCCCTTGAAGCCAAAGCAGTGAAGGTAGAAGCCTGCCCTTGAAGCCAAAGCAGTGAAGGTAGAAGCCTGCCCTTGAAGCCAAAGCAGTGAAGGTAGAAGCCTGCCCTTGAAGCCAAAGCAGTGAAGGTAGAAGCCTGCCCTTGAAGCCAAAGCAGTGAAGGTAGAAGCCTGCCCTTGAAGCCAAAGCAGTGAAGGTAGAAGCCTGCCCTTGTAGCCAAATCAGTGAAGGTAGAAGCCTGCCCTTGAAGCCAAAGCAGTGAAGGTAGAAGCCTGCCCTTGAACCCAAAGCAGTGAAGGTTAGCCTCTTTCATATAAAGCCGAGGCTCTTGAGACTGTCGCTCAACAAGCTGTGAGTCCTGGACATGGCAGTCATTGAAGAGAGCTTTCTCCACCAGGGATAGTTCTATGGGAACTTGGGGAATGAGCCCTGCTGGTCACGGGAGCCACGCAGTCTGGTGGTGTGTCCCTTGGGTGGCAGGCACCAAAATCAGGTTGCCAGAGGTGACTACAAGGTACTTTTCAAGAAATAACTCAAGCTAGAGTGCAAAGATGGCATCTAGTGTGAAGTAGAAAGTGTGCAAAGATGTTGCCTACCAGCCTTCTTTCCTGGAAAGAATTCTAGTAGCCCCCAACATGTGTATTGTTACCTGCCTAAACCCCAGGCTCACACTTGAAGGTAGGCAAATAAGCCTCTTTTACATAAAGTCTGAGCACCTTTTAATTAGCTGCCTTTGGACTGGTCTTTGGAGCAGGTGAGTCTGAAAGAGTTCTTTAAGAATTGTCTCTCAGTTTGGTCAGTTGTGGGTCTTGGGGATGTGAGCTCCACTGGTTGTCAAGGCTAGATATTTGAAGGCCCATCTGCCAGGGATAGGTCCTAAAATTTGAGGTTCCTGATGTGCAGTTCAAACTCTTTGTTTCTGAGGGAGAAGCTTCAAATTTTGAGTTACCTCCTGATTGTCACTGTACTGGAGGTAGAGCTTATAGTGAGATTTTTGTCTCAGTCTCTCTCATCTGCTTGGATATGTTTTTTTGTTTGTTTGCTTGATAAGTGTAGGTGTTACTCAACTAATTTGTACATTTGTTTTGAGGAAACTGTTTCATATGTAGCTGTAGATTGAGAGTGTCTATATGAGGAGCTAAGTCCAGGATCTTCCTTGGTCATCATCTTGGAACAAAACCTTAGATATTGGGCGCCTGGATGGCTCCGTGGGCTAAAGCCTCTGCCTTCGGCTCAGGTCATGATCTCAGGGTCCTGGGATCCAGCCCCGCATCAGGTTCTCTGCTCAGCGGGGAGCCTGCTTCCTCCTCTCTCTCTGCCTGCCTCTATGCCTACTTGTAATTTCTCTCTGTCAAATAAATAAAAAATCTTAAAAACAAAAAAACAAAAAAAAACCCCTTAGATATTAATTAAATTTGAGTTTTAAAGAAAATCCTCTCACTGAACTTGGATTAACTTTTCAGTAACAGCAATATTAAGTTTGTCAATTCACAGTTCTAAATCTAAAGGCTCCTCTGCCGTATTTTTAGGTGATTAAAAATAGATGGGTTGGTGAATATCAGTAAGAACTTTTGACTCACAGAGGGGAGTATATCTCCACTGTACACTATTCCACACTCCTAGGGAAGTTTTCCAGTACTTTCAGGATTCCTCAGTCAAAAAACTTTAAGAAAGGAAGCTGTTGGAGAATGCTTTTAACCCACATATATTTTTCACTATTTAAATTGATCTACAACCCTCTGGTAAGGTTCTATTTTTTTAATTTTTATTATTTTTTAAGATTTTATTTATTTACTTGAGTGAGAGCATGAGTGAGAGGGAGAATCTCGGGCAGACTCCATGCTGAGTGCAGAGACTAACACGGGGCTCAATCCCAGGGTCCTGAGATTGTGACCCGAACTGAAATCAAAAGTCAGACGCTTAACCAACTGCGCTACCCAAGTGCCCCTGCTTCATAAGTTTTAAATAAGGACAGTTCCATGGTTCTGTGGATTAGAAATGTCCCTCTCTATTGTCCACTTAAAAAAAATCAGCCTTATCTCAATGAGAAATGAATAAAAAAAAATCTCCACACCATGTCTTTATTAAATGTTTTCTCTAGTCGTCCCATTGAAATTACAATATGTATTCTGTTTTTAAAAATTAACCCTGTTATACTTGACCATCTTCAAGCTTAAAATAAAAACAGACGAAAAATAACTTTACAAGTGAGAGCAGAACATCAAGAAAGAAATCTCAGGGATGCTTCCCACTTTCTTTGAGTTGTTATCTATGGGGATAACTTGGCTTCCATCTGATCATTTTCTCCAGATGTGTGCTGAAGTCTCAATTCTGAGGGAGCCTGTAGAGAACAAAGGATGTCAAACTTGGCTCCCAAAATTCCTGTTCTAATGGAGGTTTTGGCCTCCCATGTGAGTTATATCTAGCTTCTCAACTGTTAGCTGCTTTACAAGCTCCCAAATAACCTTTCATACCAAAATGTTTAAAAACCTTAAGTATGGGCGCCTGGGTGGCTCAGTCGGTTAAGCCACTGCTTTCGGCTCAGGTCATGATCCTAGGGTCCTGGGATCAAGTCCCGCGTCGGGCTCCCTGCTCTGCAGAGAGCCTGCTTCTCCCTCTCCCTCTGCCTGCAGCTCTGCCTACTTGTGCTCTCTATCTCTCTGTCAAATAAATAAATAAAAACCTTTAAAAAAATAAATAAATAAAAATAAAATAAAAACCTTAAGTATAGGATGAATATTGTCATTTGAGTCACCTTCCTTGCAAGTGGTAGGAGCTGTTACTGCATTCTTACATAATGAATTTGGGAGTAATTAGCATGGATTTTTCCAATAAACAGTAATTAATGCAGTGAACTCCACTGTATATTTAATTCCAGATTAGGTGTGCAAATTTAGTTTCACATTGTTACATTCAAAATATATCCATGAAGCAATAACTGAGAACCAGATATGTAATGGGCTGCAAAAGGTTGTGTATTAAATGTGGGTAAGAAAATTTGTAGTACATTACTTCGTCAATACAGTATTAGTAAAGATAATCTATGTTAATTACCTGCCTGGCTTTAATCCATGCTAATAGCTAATGTAGTCTGTTCAGAATTCATATAAAAGCTTAGGGCTGACTTTTTTTTTCTTTTTCCAATATTTTATTTATTTGACACAGAGAGAGAAAGATCAGATCACAAGCAGGCAGAGAGGCAAGCAGAGAGAGAGGAGGAAGCAGGCTCCCCTCCCCGCTCAGCAGGGAGCCCGATGCGGGCCTCTATCCCAGGACCCTGAGATCATGACCTGAGCCTAAGGCAGAGGATTTAACCCACTGAGCCACCCAGGCGCCCAAGGGCTAACTCTTAACTATGACTTTTTTTTCTTAAATATATTAAATACTTTAGATTAGTGTTAATTCACTTTTCCTCTCTCTCTCCCTCTTTTTTCCTCCCTCCCTCTTTTTCTTCCTCCTGTTATTCAACAGATGTTGCCAGTGCCTTCTACTTACTGATGTAGGAAATACCTAAAAATTAAAAAAAGAACAAAAACAACAAAACACCATAACATTTCTCGCATTGTGTTTTTGTTTTCTACAGAATGTGTGGTTTGGGCTTTATCTTCCCTTCCTTGATTGTATATTCATTTTTGGCTTTCAGATTGATTTTTCTATGAAAAATCCCCTTGCCTGTCTTCTGCTCTCTTGCCTCTTCTGTGTTTTCATATGTACACTCTATTTTTCATTACTTCCAGAAAATAGTTGTTGAACGAGGGTTGGCTGAACATTTGTCAGTATTAGCTGCTGGTTAACCCTGCCCGCCAGCAGATTGTTGCACTGGCACTTTGAACTCTTTTGGAAAAATTTATCTCGGGCGCCTGGGTGGCTCAGTGGGTTAAAGCCTCTGCTTTCGGCTCAGGTCATGATCTCAGGGTCCTGGGATCGTCGGGCTCCCTGCTCAGCGGGGAGCCTGCTTCCCCCTCTCTCTGTCTGCCTGCCTCTCTTGCCTCTCTGCCTCCTTGTGATCTCTCTCCCTCTGTGAAATAAATAAATAAATAAAATCTTTAAAAAAAAAAAAAAGGAAAAATTTATCTCATTTCTTTGTCTATACCTAGTGTTAAATGAACTGTGTTTTATTGGTTTTTTGTTTTGTTTTGTTTTTTGTTTTTGTTTTTGCAGCTCTGGGATATTCATAGTGATGAATTTTGCTCTTTGGTCCTAAATTATGGTCTGGATTCTAATTTTTTAAAAAGGATCGATTGATCTATCTATCTATCTACATCAGAGAGAGAGAGAGAGAGTACGCGCACAAGCTGGGGGAGTAGCTGCCGGGGGAGGGGAGAGCAGCTGGCAGAGGGAGAAGCAGGCTTCTCCTCACTGAGCAGGAAGTCCAGTGTAGGGTTTGATCCCAGGACCCTGGGATCATGATCTGAGCTGAAGGTGGACGCTCAACTGACTGAGCCACCCAGGATCCCTAGGTTCTGACTTTCAAGAAAGAATTCTGTTTTTGGTTTCTCTGTAACTAGTCTGAACTTTTTTATGAGTGCAAACACACTGAGACGAATGCATGAATGAGACTGTGGTGCTGCAGATTAGTCTTGTCTAGGAATTGGGGCTGATTTTTTAGACACCTTAGGTTCTGTCGTGTGACCCAGCTTCATTCTTAAAGTTTTCTAATTACCGCATCTTCATTTCTCTTCTGGAATGCATGTAAGTGAGGTGTCTAACATGACCTCAGTTAGGAGAGGATATGGGGTCCTTACATTCATGGGAAGAGGTCTGGTACTTTGGTCTGTTCTTGTGTAGAGGGACAAATATGACCTCATGGGACTTCTGACCACAGAGCTGTGTTGGTGCTATAGCTGGGCCACATTTGCAGGACCCAAGAAAGAAGTAACAGCCTTTTCCCCTTTTTAGTGATGGCCTTACTCTTGCTCCTGCTTATTTGGCCTCACCTTAGCCTCTCCACCTTTACCTTACAGATGCCCTCAGGCAAGGGTGCCTGCTTGAATTCTCCTAAGGGGCAGGTGGGACCTTGCAGGGCAGCTTCCGATTGTGAACACTAAGGGGTGGTGGGAGTTAAGGGCTTATTTTTTTCCAAGAGATGAAATGTGAAGCAAGAAAATACTTAACCTCAGTATTTGTTTTCAAATGTATGTGCAACCTCCAAAAGTCAATACTTTTTAATGAAAAGAATGTATTTCAGTGACCTTAAGATGCTTAAGTGTTTCTGAAGAACCACTACTTAAGATAACTCGAGGTTTCTGGATGCCTGGATCCCAGACAACTGGGTTCAGTTGTTTAAGCATCTGACTCTTGGATCTCGATCTCAGGGTTGTGAGACTGATCCCCACATGGAGCTCCATGCTCAGCGTGGAGCCTGCCTGAGATTCTCTCTCTCCTTCTGCCCCTCCTGCTCATGCTGTCTCCCTATCTTCCCCATTCCCTAAAATAAATAAATATTAAAAAAAAAAACTCAATGTTTTGTCATTAAACTTAACTACAAATGTTACATGAAGTAGGAAGTAAGAAAATTACCGTGTTTGGACAATTAGGTGAAAAACTAGCTGAGGAAATTCAGGTTTTTCTTTTTATTAGGATTACCTCCCCCCCCCCCGCCCGCATTGGAAAGCACTAGCATGTGATGGTTTAGAGCACAGTCTCTTCCCAAATTCAAACTGTGACTCACATTTACTAACGGTGTCATGAGAATGTTACTTAAACTCTCTAATCTCTGCCTCTTTGCCAAAAAAGAAGCATGGTAACAACAGGAACCTAGTAGAGCGATTTAGAATGAAGAAATATAATCTCTCAACATAGTAGTTAGTACTTAAAAATACTCAACAAATGGGACTTCAGGTATTAAAAATACTCTCATGCACTCCCATGTTAATGACACATAGTATCTAATCCTTTGTTGTCAATTTTCAAAACAGAATTTGTAAACACAATCCACAGATTAATCTATGATAGGTTGTTACTAATGTCATTACTTACATTAACATTTTACATGTCATTTCTCTCATCAGGAAAATACTGTGAGTGAGTGAGCACAAAAATAATATAAGCCTCTGAGATCTTTCTCTTGATACACCTGAGAAAATACAATATGATCCTGGATTGAGTTTAAGCATTGCTAAGAGCCTAAAAGGAGAAAAGTAGAAAATAAATGATTCTGAAATGCTTTTTATTTTACCTCTTTCAGTCTGCTACCAACAAAACAGTCAAAGAAATATTTTTGAAACATTCAGCCCTATTGTATCACTCTCTAATAACTTTTCACAACTAAAATAGCATCCCATATTATTACTGTGACCTTTAAATCCATACATGCTCTGTACCTTAAACCTTTGTTAGCACACTTAATACTTTCTTTCCACCACACTGGCCTTTTTGCTATTGTCTGGGAAAACACAGTGTCTCCTACTCCTAGATTTTTGCACTTTCTCTTCTGTCTGTATAATATTATCTTCCCCTAAATAGTTCAGTTAGCCTCACTTTGTCTAAGGTGTTCCTGTTCATCTCCACAAAGAGCAGTCCCTTTACTATCCTATATAAAAGTACACTACTAATTCTTTTTTAAATAAAACATACTTGATTTATTTAAATTGAACTAGTCTTTGCATTTAAGTTCCAAATGATTTTTTACTTTCACTGTATTTCTGAAATAATACACTGTATGTGAACCAATTGATTTTAAATAAAATAAAATTACCAAAGGGACATGGGTGGCCTATGGGGGTCTTAGGTGATGGGGATTAAGGAGGGTACTTGTTTTGATGAGCACCAGGCAATATAGGTAAGTTAAGTGTTGAATCACTCTCTTGTACACTTGAAACCAATATAACATTGGATGTTAACTACCTGGAATTAAAATAAAAAGCTTAAAAAAAAGAATTATTCTTAATTTTTAGGTACAGTTAAAAAAATAAAAATAAAAAAACCTATCACCTGTCCCCTCACTCTCCAAATCTTTTATGTATTTGGGGATTGTAGTTGAAAACATGTATTGTTTTTACAGAATAAATTTTTGGAATGTATATAAGGGACCAGATTTGAGGTTGGAAACAACACACTAATTAGCTTCATAAACGCAATATGAGATATTAATGTAATTTATATATTAAATCATTGATAACAGCAAGTTCACCATAAAATAATATAAAAAAACTATCTTAAAGGAAAAAAAGGAATAGAGTTATTTTTTATCTCATTGTCCTATACCTTGAAGAGTAACAGACAGTTAGTATGTGCTCAGTAAATATATACTAAATAAATAGTATGCATTCAAAAATATTTGATGAATAAATATATTAAATATTATATGAATTCTGCTTCCAGCCATGTAGGGACAGCTTGTATCACACAAAGCAGTACATAATGCATGACTGGAAAATCTGAATGATTCTCGGTAAATAAAATCTCACAGCATAGGAGAACAGCCAGAGCTCTGAGAACTTAGAGGAGCTAAGATCAAAGAGGGATCACAGTATAGAAGTGAGTGCATTACTCTGAGTAGATTGTTACTTTGAGGTGAAACAGTTTTAGTTGTATCATACAGGTCTAGAAGCCAAATAGCTGAGATTCTCCGCTACAGAGAACCCAGTGATGAAAAAATCCAGAGTAAAAGATTAAAGAGGCAATGGTGGACAATGATAGGTGAAACATTGACAGACTGAGTGCAGTTGTAGACATATTTATATGGAAGTGGAGCAAAGAGCATCCAAGAGCCCAGGAAAATGTGGATTCAGTGCATGGATACATGTGTAATCCCTCCAAAATGAGCACTAAATTAGTTAGTTAAGAAATATGTATCAAGAGAAATCTAAAAGAGAAGCATGTATATCTGGAAAATGCTTGATGAATCTGAAAGAAGCCTCCCCGTCAAAAAATAGTTATTTGTTAAGTGAAATAAACCAATCACAGGTGGGCAAATACTCTGCGGTCTCGCTTAGATGACGTAGGTAAAATTCAAACTCATGAAAGCAGAGAGGAGAATGGTGGCTACTAGGACCTTGGGGGAGGGGAAGAGTGAGTGAGAAGTTATTCAAGGGGCATAAAGTTTCCAGTATGCAAAATGAGTAATTCTGGAGATTGGCTGTACAGCCTAGTGCCTGTAGTTATCAATGCTGTATCGTACTCAAAACATTTGTTAAGAGGGAAGATTTCATGTTAAATGTTCTGCCCATAATAATAATTTTCCTAAGATTTGCCTTTATCTTAAAATCAAAATGCTATGATTTTTTAAGTAGTTAAGGAAACAAAAGTTCTTTACGATTTCAGATTGTGTAGTTTGTATTTGACTATGACTTATTTTCATGATTTCTATTCTAATACTGTATTGAGCAAACTCTTTATGACTTTTTTTCATGTTAGATTTTCATGAGGTTGAGAAAAGGAACACAATGTTTTATAGTATTTTTTGTATGTATTTGCTTTAGCAGGATTTAAGTATTTTAGACCTTAGAGAAAAATAATCTGAGCATCTTCATTTTAGATGGTAGAGTTATGGTAAACAGTTTTGACTTTTAATATCCCATTTTTGGTAATAACAACAATCATTGTGTTGATTTACAAAGAAAATGCTACTGAAATAGTTGGTTATACATAACAGTCTCCTTTGCTGACATGTTATTTTATGAAAGGCCACAGATCCTATAATTTGATTTTATAATAGCCAACATTAGTATTTATTTGGAACTTCAATGATGCTTTTTCTTGCATAGAAAAGTGAATTTCCTATGGTGAGATACCCATACCTGTCCATGTGCTAAATAGTTTGAAATACAGATTGTTGTTAATCACACTCTTGACCACAAAAATCAGAAAAGGAAGAAGGGGGATGCATCTCTCAGATTTAATTTACTTCCTCTGCAAGCATTGCATTTTGAATTCTGTATTTTATCTTGTTTTTATGTTCCTTTAGAGGTCTTTGACCTGTCTTCACCTTTGAAATTGCATCAATTTTATACTTCTGTCTGTGTCTTTTTTCCAAAGCTAGATCTATTAAAAATTTCAGAGATGAATTAAAGTCCTCATTTACATTACTCATTTAAGAGCATTTCTTCTTACTGCTAAGAGATTATCCTTCACCTTTACCCCACTTGATCTGATGAAATACAAGCAATCTTCTCTACTAATTAATATATCTCACAATCTATATTAATTTTATGTTGTTTCCATAAATAACTAGTCAGTTATTTTACACTTATCTTTTGTATAACTACTTGAAAGTGAACTGTAAATTGAACTGTAGCCAGAGACTTTACTCACATATTATATGTACATATGATATGTCCTACATTTTTTCAAAGTTTAAATTCCAGTTCACATACAGTGTCATATAAGTTGCAGGTGTACAGGATTATCTGCATTTTTTTGTTGGTTTGTTTAAATATGTACTTACTTACTTTAAAGAGAGGGGGCATGAGCTGGTGGGGCAGAGGGAAAGAGAGAGAGAATCCCAAGCAGACTCCATGCTGAGCACAGGGCTGGATCCCACAACCCTGAGATCATAAGCTGAAACCAAGAGTAGGACAGCCAGCTGACTGCATTACCCAGATGCCCCAATATCTCCTGCAGTTTTATGGCAAAAGAAGACTTGTATAAAGAGTAAACCAGGACAGTTAGCAACTTACACTCTTTGCTGAAGCTAAGTATCAAAGTCTTTTATTTTTTTCCCCTGGAAATAACATCTGTACAAATCATCTGTACCTCTTGGAAGGTTTTGTTTTGTTTGAAAATTTTGTTACTACAAATTCGAACTATTTAGTAGTTACAGTTCCTTGTTATATAACTCTTTATTCTTGCATCTTTCAAAAACATTGGTACAATTCACATGGTTGTCACATTTATGGTTATAATGTTCTTTAGAGTAATCAATTTCCTCTAGTGATGTCAAGTCACTCATTTCTGTTTTGTGTCTTCTCTGACTTTTATAATCTGTTTGACTGGCAGTTTTTAAATTTTGTTGCTCTCAAAGAACAAGTTTTGTTGCATTGATAGTTTATGAGCATCCTATTATGTTGGTTTTTAGTCTGATGTTCTTTCCCCATTTTAGGCTGCTTCATTAGGTTTTGTTTGTCCTTTTTCTAGTCTTTGAAGGTAGAACCTGTGGTAATTGACTGGAGATGTTTTTCTTCTTTTCTAATATAAGTATTGAGTGCTGTAAATTTCTCTTTTCTGATCATGGGTTTGGTTGCATTCCACACATTTTGATAGGCTGTGTTTTCATTTTCACTTGGCTCTGTATAGCTTCACCTTTACCTTAATATCTGTTTCAACTCTAGCCTTTACCTAGTTTCCTTAAAGAGTAGTTTAAAAGGGAAAAATATAATTTCACCTTTTAATGTATATTTATTCCATTTCCATTGCTCCCCCCACCTTTTTAAATCAGATATAAAAACTTCTGTCTGGAATTCTATTCTTTCTAAACAAGTAGCTTGTATTTTTGTAGTTTCAGTTTAATGACCCTGGATTTTTTCACTGGGTGGTGATGGTGGTGGTATTAATATCTGAGATAATCGTAACTCTCTATGTGATACTTGCAGTAGATAATTACAGATGGAAAATTGATTTTAACACCATAAGTCATCACTTAAGTGTCTTTTGGTTTGTCTGATAAATGTTAAGAAGCCATCTGTGTGAAAATTGACTAAAAATGATTAAAGACCTAAACATAAGACCCAAAACTGTGAAACTACTAAGAGAAACAGGGTGGAAGTTGACAGATGTAGATCTTTGGCAATGATTTAATGGTTATGAAGCTGAAAGCATTGGCAAGAAAAGCAAAAATAGAGACATGGAACTACATCAGAGTAATAAATAGGCTTCTGTATTGGGAACAGCCAACAAAGGGAGAAAGTAACCTACAGAATGAGAGAGCATATTTGTAAACTATGTATTTGATAAGGAGGTGATTTCTAAAATATTTGAGGAACTCCTACAAATTAGTAGCTAGCTAGCTAGCTAGCTAAAGAAGTGGACAAGGGAGCTGAAGACATTTCTCCAAAGACCTATTACTGGCCCACAGGGGTACGAAAAGATGCTTAATATCAGTAATCAACAAGGGAATGTAAATAAGAATCATAATGATTGATTACCTTACAAGATGGCTGTTATCAAGAAAACAAATATTTTTCTTGTTATAAATATATGTACTATAAAATACATTATAAAATATGTTCTTGGGGCATCTGGGTGGCTCAGTGGGTTAAAGCCTCTGCCTTCGGCTCAGGTCATGATCTCAGGGTCCTGGAATCGAGCCCCGCATCGGGCTCCCTGCTCAGCAGGGAGTCTGCTTCTCCCTCTGCCTGCCTCTCTGCCTACTTGTGATCTCTGTCAAATAAATAAATAAAATCTTTAAAAAATAATAATAAAATATGTTCTTATACATAATTAACAGATAAAATTGATTATAATAAACACGTTCATTATCTTTAATCATTTTCAAAATAGGAGTAGGATTTTCTGTTGTCCAGCCCCCTACTTCTTAAGTGGGGAAGGTCTGTTGTCCTAGCTCAGTTCTTTTTCAGTATTCTGAAAAACTCTCAGTGGCTCAAAATTCTTATGTTGGAAGGTTTTACATTATTTCAGTTTCCTGGGCACTAGGTTCAATAATTCAAGAGGCAGTACTTTCTTCATATGCAAAATCAGTGGGTATATTTCATATATACAAGATAACGATTCACAACTTGTATGTATAATGAAATAGTCACCAAAATAGAGTTAGTTAACACCTGCCACATGTACAGTTTTTTAAGAAGGTTTTAAAACTCTCTAAACCTACTAATTCTCATTTTAAGACTTTAAATGTTACATACGCTTGTAATTTCTAAATTCTTTTGACAAACAGATGGTTTTCTAGTTGAATTGCAAATAAATAAATTCAAATTAGTGAAGTCTTGTGCCATCAGTATTTCATCTAGTTACCATCTCTGGTCTTGACAGTTTTTTTTTTTCTTTTAAGATTTTATTTATCTGTCAGAGTGACAGAGAGCACAAGCAAGGGGGTGGGAGGGAAAGGGAGAAGCTGTTTCTCCCACTGAGAACTGAGAAGCAATTCTCAACCAAATTAGTAGGTTTGAGGAGATAAAATAAACTAAATGGGAAAGTTTCAATATAGTCCCTTTAAAAGATACAGCAACAAAAACCTGGCACACAAAAGGTTGATTTGAGTAAGTGGAACTACTTGACTAAAAGGAAATAAAATTATCAATGAGTATAAAAAATTATAATTTTTATTTTTGATTCTCTGCATGTAATATCATTTTTTCCTGAATGCCTTCAAGAATTTTTGTTTTCTTTTGAGTTCAACAAATTCAGTAAGATATGTCTATGTGTTTATTTTTGTTTGACACTCATCGTTATGTTATTCACAGAATCTCATAGTGAGAATATGTAACAGGAGTATTATCCCCGATGATAATTTTGGGGATAATTTGTAAAAAAAATTTTGAGGGTTTTTGTCTTTAAATACTCCTGTTACATACTCTCACTTTTCCTTCTGGTATTGCAGTTTTATTTATGTGAAACTATTTGATATTGTTCTACAGGTCTTAGAAGCTCTGAATTTTCCCTGTTGTTTTTTTTTTTCCCCTCTATGTTTATGAAAATTGTCAAAGTCTGTAAGTAAAGCATCTAAGACTGAAATTACTATGAAAATCAGATTAGGAAAAATTTAGGAGAAAACATTAGAACTGCTGAAGCATAAAGAGAAAAAAATTGAAGTGATAAAGCATATTTAGTGGAATTAATGCCTATAAAAGTAAGGTTGGCTGCACATGAGACCCTATCACAATGCATAATTTTTTTTTCTCTTCTTGGAAACTTAAACGAAATCATGACTGTATTGTTGTTTGTATAAAGCTTGAGCTTTTCACATTGTGTAATGGTTTTTGAAAACCTTGTATAGTATACTGACAGCCATTTAATTGAGGGGGGTCTTATATTACCAAGTTGATACAGCGAAATCATTGAACACCTTGGGATATCTGAAAATGATGAAGGGATAGGTAAATGTTTTGTTCACAGACTTACATTTCAAAGCAAATATAAGGTGGCTTGAGGGATTTAGGAACTCAAATTCAACATAATTTGTAAAAGCAGCTTCCACATTCTAGACACCAAATCTTAGTACAGAATTGTATCACACACCTAATTTGGAGTGTGCATAGGCATGACCTTGACAGAAACATCACATTCAAAAATTTAATTGCAATTGCAAGCTGAAGTTATTAGGGAATAATGACAAGTAAATTAAATACATAGTCACATTATGTATTTTTTTTTTCTGATAACTGGTCTTCCTATAGTTTTGAGAATGTGGTTGCTTTGCCTCCTTATTTTGAGTCTTAAGTGCAAAAATAATGTTTTCTACCAGTTCTCTTTATTTGGATGTAAATACTGCTGAGAAATTACTGTTTCACTCAGTACTTTTAACTATATTCTGTTTACCTTCAGTAACACTGAAGAGCAAACAAGAGATTGTATGGAGGCACTGTTTCAATGATAGAAAATACTTGCTAATCACATCATTTTGTAGCTCTTTTACTGAAAAGTAATTATTATTTTCATATCTCTTTTAGACTCTTTTAGTATTTCTTTACAACAATTTGCTCAGTATTATTACACTTGTACAAAAATAAACACTCGGATTAGTTCATCAAATGCCAAATAAGATAACTGATGTTAGGAATATTTCTTATCTTGCAAAAGTCAAAAGGACATTGTTATAGAAGTCTTTAAATTATCTTAATGGTATTTAGAAAAATTGGATGGATTTGATTAATAGGCAGGAACTAAATTACTACATTTTAACATTTAAATAGATGGAATGTAATTTTCTGCTATTTCAGAATTCATTATCCAAAATGTTGTTAGGAATCCATCCTAGCTGGGTCTTCAGGGATGCCTTATTAAAATGATGATTGAGTGTTTCCCAGGAAATATAAAAGACTTGAAAATTTAGTTTCAGGGGGCACAGTGGGTTAAAGACCTGAGACGAAGGCAGAGGCATGATCTCAGGGTCCTGGGATCAAGTCCCGCATCAGGCTCCCTGCTCAGTGGGGAGCCTGCTTCCCCCTCTCCCTGCCTGCTGCTCTGCCTACTTGTGATCTCTCTCTGTCAAATAAATAAATAAAATCTTACAAAAAAAAAAAAAGGAAAAAGAAAATTTAATTTCGGGAAATAAGTCCCAAATGAGATAAATGAGAAGAAATCTATACCTACAGATGTAGTAGCAAAACTGAGAAACAAAACTAGAGAAAAATTTCAAAAACCTGAACAGAATAGACAGATGGTATACCTGAAAAATTAGGATAAGTGTAGTAAGATAGAAAAGAGTGAAGTCCTTGAAATGCTCAGAGAAAATATCAGAAAAATTAGGAATGAAAACACTGGATACCGTTTCTAAAATGAAAGCAAGTTGACAGAAAAAGTCCTCTAACAATTTATTAATAGTAGGTGAGACTAATTCTAATCTGATACAAGTCACAATTATTACTTTGAAAAACCTAGTAAGTATGTAGGTAAATCTCAACAAGTGTTGACTGAAAATGTCTACTTCAGTTGACTAAAGAAAATAAACTAAAATAATGGAAAAATCTAACAAGAATGGAAGGGGTTAGTGTAATAAAAGTGTTTATTTTTTCTTTTGTTGGAAGATGAATGATAGTGATTTTTTTTAAAATAATTTTTAAATACATATTACAATTTTAAGAGTATCAATTAGAATATAAAGTTTTAAGCTGTCAATTCTTTTTACGATGATCTATATAGCTTGAATGTAATCCCAATACTGATTCTATCACAGCAATTTGAATAGCCTCAAAAAATATTTTGGGAAACTCATAAAGCCTGATTTCATGATTTACTATATGCTCTTATTATTAAGACAGTGAGGTATTGGTAGAACATAGATAAATAGGTGAGGAACGGACTCAGACTTACATGGAAAATGTACATTCAACAAAGTCACCAGAGAAATTCCAGAGTGTGGAATGGGAAATGTTTTCTTTTTCTTTTTTAAGATTTTATTTATTTATTTGACAGAGAGAGAGAGAGAGAGAGAGAGAGAGAGAGAGAGAGAGAGAATATGAAGGAGAGCATGAGAGGGAAGAAGGTCAGAGGGAGAAGAAGCAGACTCCCCGTGGAGCTGGGGGCCCAAAGTGGGACTCGATCCCGGGACTCCAGGATCATGACCTGAGCCAAGGGCAGTCGCTTAACCAACTGAGCCACCCAGGCGCCCTGGAAAATGTTTTCAACTGTGGTGCTGGAACAGTTAGATATCTGTATGAAAAATCATGAACCTCAATATCTACTTATAATTATACATGTCAAGTAATTTGAAATAGATCATGAGTGAAAATTTGGAGGTTGGCAGCATTTCCTTAGGACACAGAAATAAAGGAACATATATAAAGTACTATTCATTTTGTGATGATTTCTTAAATATATATTCATCAAAGAACACAGTTAAATGAATGAAAAGAAACACACTAGAAATAAAAAGGATTGCTTTCAGAGTAAGTTAACACTCTGAAAAAGAAAAATAAGAGTAAACTAAACATAAGTTTTGAGAAGAGGATAACCAAATGGCAAAGAAGCCCATAAAAAGATACTTAACTTTATTATTATTATTATTGAGGTGTAATCGACAGTGTTAAATTAGCTTCAAGTATACAACATCCTGATTCAGCAATTCTTTTTTTTTTTTGATTCAGCAATTCTGTAATCAGTGCTCACTCTGACTTGTGCCATCACCACCTGTCTACGTATACAGTATTATGTATTATTCACTATATTTTCTAAACTATATTTTTCATCTCCATGACTTACTTATTTTATAAGTAGGAGTTTTTACGTTGTAATCCCTTTATCTATTTTGCCCATCCCACACCCATCTTCCCTCTGGAAACCACAGTTCATTCTCTGTATTTAAAATCCTGTTTGCTCATTTTTTTTAATTCCACATGTAAGTGACATTATATGGTATTTGTATTTCTTTGACTTCTCCAGGGCCACCCATGTTGTTGCAAATGGCAAGATCGCATTCTTTTTGTATGGCTGAATAGTATTCCATTGTATATGTATTTACCACATCTTCTTTATCCATGCATTTTTCAAGGGACATTTAGGATGCTTCCATAACTTGGCTGTTGTAAATAATACTGTACTAAACATAGGGGTGTATATATCTTTGGAATTGGTGTTTTATTTTGATTGAATAAAGACCCAGTAATACTGGATCAAATAGCATTTCTATTTTTATTCCATTAGGTATCCTTTCTGTATTGTTGATGTTTTGCTTCTCTATGCAAAATCTTTTTATTTTGGGATAGTCTCAGTAGTTTATTTTTGCTTTGGTTTCCCTTGCCTGAGGAGACAAGTCCATAAATACTATATCCAAGATATATAAATATCCAAGATTTTACTGCCTTTGTTTTATTTTAGGAGTTTCATGGATCAGGTCCCATATTTAAATCTATAAACTATTTTGAGTTTATTTTGGTGTAGTACTAAAAAAGTAGACCAGTTTCATTCTTTTGCATGTAGCTGTCCAGTTTTCCCAACACTCTTTAGTAGAGACCATCATTTGCACATTGTATATTCTTGCCTCCTTCGTAAATTAAATGACCATGTAGGTATGGGTTTATTTTTTAACTTTCTCTTCTGTTCCATTAATCGATGTGTCTATTTTCGCGCCAGTACCATCGATTGCTTTGGGTTGTATGGACATTTTCACAACGTTAATTCTTCCATTCTATTAGTATGGTTTACCTTTTCATTTGCACCATCTTCAATTTCTTTCATCACTGTCTTAGAGTTTTCAGAGTATAGGTTTTCAAACTCCTTGGTTAAATTTATCCCTAGGTACTTTATTCTTTCTTAGGTTAATTGTAAATTGGATTGTTTTCTTAATTTCTCTTTGTGCTGTCTTGTTAGTAAGTGTACAGAAATGCAACAGATGCCCATATATCAATTTTGTGTCCTGCAACTTTACTGAATTCATGTATCAGTTCTAATAGTTCTTCAGTGGAGTCTTTAGGGTTTTGTATCTATAAAATCACGTTCCCTGCAAATAATGTGGGTTTTCCTTCTTCCCTATCAATTTGGGTGTGTTTTACTTACTTATTTCTGTAGAACAGCCATGACTAAAACTTCCAGTACTATGTTGAATATAAGTGGTGAGTGGACATCTTTGTGTTTGTTGTTCCTGATCTTAGGGAAAGAGCTCTCAGTTTGTTCAGCATCAAGTATGATGTTAGCTGTGGGGTTTTCATACATGACCTTTATTGCATTGAGGCATGTTCCCTCCGAATCCACTTTGTTAAATTTTTATCACGAAGAGATATTGTGTTTTGTCAGTACTTTTTGCTGCATCTGTTGAGATGGTGCTATGCTTTTATCATTTTGTGAATTTAATGTATCACATTGATTGATATATTGAATCACCCTTGCATCTCTGGAATAAATTGTATGTGGTTATGGTGAATGATTTGTTTAAATGTACTGTTGAATTTGGTCTGCTAATATTTTGTTGAAAATTTTTGCTTCTGTGTTCAATAGACACATTCACCTATATTTTCTTTTTTTGTAGTGTCTTTTCTGGTTTTACTATTGGGGTAATGTTTGCCTCATAGAATGAATTTGGAAGTTTAAAAGGATATTCAATCTAATTAGCAACTAGGGAAATGGATAGTAAAACTAAATGATATGCCATTACATGCCTAGCAGATGCACAATGGTTTTTTATTTGTGTAAATCTGACAAAGCCATGTGTTGGTGAGGATTACCAAGAGCAGGGCTTTTCAGAGTCTGCTTGCACGAACATAATTTTGTTAAGCCCATCTGAAAAACAATTGTGCATCATTTAGTGTAGTTAAACATTTACATATCCTAATATCTAGCAGTTCCAAACCTTAGAATATACTCTACTGAAACTCTTGCACCTATGCACCAGGGACTTACGCAAGGAAATTTATAGCAGCATTATTCTCAGCGGTGAAACACACAGTGCAAACCAAATAGCTAACAATGGACTGGTTAAATAATTGATGATATTTTCGGTTGCTGGAATATCATGTCTGTGGCATTTAGCTTCTAGGGTTGAATGTTTTCTTTAACTAAAATTTCACAGTTTGCTCTGAGCATAGCTTCTAGTTTTCCTCTTATCCCAGAGTAACTGATTCTCTCTCTTTTTTCCTCCCCATTATTCTTAGATTGTATTTATATTCAAGTTAACATAGTGTATTATTAGTCTGAGGTAGACTGTAGTAATTCATCCGTTGCGTATAACACCCCGTGTTCAGTACATCAAGTGCCCTCTTCAATGCCCCTCCCCCAGTTACCCCATCCCTCCACCTACCCCCCCTCCAGCAACCCTCAGTTTGTTCCCTGTAGTTAAGAGTCTCTTATGGTTTGCCTCCCTCTCTGGTTTTATTTTTCCTTCCCTTCCCTGTGTTAATCAGTTCTTTTATTGTGCAGAATTGCCTTGCTCTTTGAAATAATCCAAGTGTATTTTTATGAGCTGTTCAGTACTAACTTTGGTTAGTTCAGTAGTATCGTATAAAGTTCAAGAAAAGTCTTTTGCAAGTTTTCTTGCCTGTTGCCAAAATGTTGGTGTCCATCAATTTTTTTTCATCATCTCCCTCTTCTCCATGCTATTCGTGGTTAATCTCATCCATGCACGGAGCTCTGGCTTTTATGTTCTGCTAGGTGCAGAATTGATATTTCTCTGCACAGAGATTTCTGTAGCTTCATTTCATTACATCATTTAATTTGTCATCTACATCAACACTTGAGAGAATGAGTGAAAAGCAAATACAAACCACAGCTGTTTAGGGCAAACAGAGATGCATATCATTCTACTAATATTCACCTGCCTTCTGATAGTTCTATTTTAATGTCTCACAACCACCAAAAATTTACATGTCTTTTTGCTGAATTTATCATCTCTTGACCCAAGCCAACTTTTTTTAAAATTTTCCATTCACACTGCTTTGTCTCTGAAGTCAGAAAGTCAATGCCATCCTCACTTCCTTCTCCCTCTCTCTCCACATTATTTCTGATACTGAGCATTTATAGTAAACTTTAAAAATACCTCCTAAATCTTTGTATTTCTCTCCATACCTATTGTAACTAGTTCTAATTTTTCTTACCCTCTTATATTAGAGCAGACCTATCAGACTCATCTCTGCTCCTCATTGTATGTTCCAAGCCAACCTCCCTACTGCTCGAGAAGTAATTTATTTTATTGTTTCAGTGATCCAAGATTCATTGTTTATGCACCACACCCAGTGCTCCCTGCAGTACGTGCCCTCCTTAATACCATCCACCAGGCTCACCCCTCCTCTCCATAACCCTCAGCTTGTTTCTCAGAGTCCACAGTCTCTCATGGTTCCTCTCCGCCTCCGATTTACCCCAATTCACTTTTCCTTTTCTCCTCCTAGAGTCTTCTATTTACTCTATCCTGTGAGTCCCTTTATTCAATGCACTTTGACTTTTTTAAAAAAATTTGATCCCATAGTACTTTTAATTTAACTAATTATTTGTGGTTACAGGAGTAGAATTGAGTGATTCATTATGGTCTTTGTAAGATGAAGTTTTAGAAGGCTTTTTATTTTCATTGCTGGTCTGTCTAGGGGTCTCTCTCTCTACTTCTGTATCTCTGTCTCTAACCCCAGATTCAGCATTAAAGGGGAATACACATAAGCTAATTCACCATGCTTCCATCACGTTTTTTGACTTTTTTCGTTTTCTGAAACGTTTCAGTGTATTTGATTGCAGTTAAGTTGAAAGAGTCACGGGTCAAACACCTTTATTATTTTCCTCATTTCCTCTCATACTTGAGACAAAGTCAAGGTATATCCCAAGCCAAAGGCTAAATACATTTTGCTTTATTTTATAACATGTATATCCTCCAAATTCTTACACTATATGTTATTCCTAGATATTTTTCTTGTTATTAACATAAAAAACATTAATTTTATTCTCCATTTCTTATTGCAAAATGAATGAGAAATTGCCATTTTGATCCAGGCTAATATATTTTATCAACATTCTAGGAATATAAGCAAGTATATCAACATGATACTTGAATAGACAATTAATATTGGTTGTGGGATAAATCTAGATAAAGGACTAACTGCCTGTAATTAAAGTGTAATCAATGAAACTAGGATTAAATAATGGTACAAGTAAATATGATTGATGTGAAGGACTGGTAGAAATGAATGTAGTAAAAATTTGAATACAAAGTACAAAAAAATAATTTTGAGAGGATCCCTCCTAAAAGTGAATTTAAATGCGGTTTTCTTATTTTTAGTGGTGATAAATTTAATAAAGAATGAGTATAGGGGAAAAACTACTAGCATTAATTAATTAATCAAGGTAGATTATTTCTCTGTTGCAAGGGTGATTGAATATTTGCAAATCAATCAATGTGATACATACATAAAAGGATAAGAACCATATGATTATTACAATAGATGGCAGGAAAAATATTTGATAAAGTACAACCTCTATTCATGATGGATAACATCATGAATAAGCATAACATCATCCTTAATGGGGAAAATCTGACAACCTTTCCCCTAAGTTCAGGAACAAGCCAAGGATGTCCACTCTCATCACTTTCACTCAACATAGTATTGGAAGTCTAGCCACAGCAATCAGACAACAAAAAGAAATAAAAGGCATCTAAATGGACAATGAAGGAGTAAAAATTTTACTGTTTGCAGATGATGTGAGACCTATGTAAAAGAATGAGCACCACAGGAAAGAGCAAATAAGTGGGTAAATATAAAAACATTTTTCCTCCTTCTAATTTTCTTTAAATAATAAGTGACCATGTAATGCAAATAACAGCACTGTAATACAGGTTCATAACAAATATGTGGAATGGATGAAGACAGTATCACAAAGGATGGGTGGGAAAATGCATGTGTATTGCTCTAAGCTTCCTAAGAAATCTATGAAGTATGAAATTATTAGAGGGTAGATTGAGTTAATGATACAGATAGTATAAAGCTTATTGCAACTAGTTAGTTAAAGAAAGTCATGTAAGTTGTCTTTTGGTTTTGTTGACTGTTTCCTTTGCTGTGCAGAAGCCTTCTAGCTTGATTAAGTCCCAATAGTTTATTTTTTGCCTTTGTTTCCCTTGCCTTTAGTGACATGTCTAGCAAGTTGCTGTGGCCGAGGTCACAGAGGTTGCGGCTTATGTTTTCCTTTAGGATTTTGATGGATATCTGTCTTACATTTAGGTCTTTCCACCCATTTCAGATCTATTTTTTGTGTGTGGTGTAAGGAAATGGTCCAGTTTCATTCTTCTACATGTGGCTGTTCAATCTTCCCAACACCATTTGTTGAAGAGACTGTCTTTTTTCCATTGGACATTCTTTCCTGCTTTGTCAAAGATTAGTTGACCATAGAGTTGAAGGTCCATTTCTGGGTTCTCTATTCTGTTCCATTTTTTTAAACATTTTATTTATTTGTCAGAGAGCACAAGCAGGCGGAGTGGCAGGCAGAGGCAGAGAGAGAAGCAGGCTCCCCACTGAGCAAGGAGCTGGATGCTGGACTGACTAGATCCCTGGGATCATGACCTGAGCTGAGGCAGCTGCTTAACTGACTGACCTACCCAGGCATCCCTATTCTATTCCATTGATCTATGGGTCTGTTCTTGTGCCTTACCATACTGTCTCGATGATTACAGCTTTGTAATAGAGCTTGAAGTATGGAATTGTGATGCCACCAGCTTTGTTTTTCTTTTTCAACATTCTTCTGTCTATTCAAGGTCTTTCCTGGTTCCATATAAATTTTAGGATTATTTGCTCCAGCTCTGTGAAAAAAAAAAGTTAATGCTATTTTGATAGGGATTGCACTGACTATATAGATTGCTCTAGGTAGCACCGACATTTTAACAATATTTGCTCTTCCAATCCATGAGCATGAAACGTTTTTCCATTTCTTTGTGTCTTCGTCAATTTCTTTCATGAGTGTTCTATAGTTTTCTGAGTCCAAGTCCATTGTCTCTTTGGTGAGGTTTATTCCTAGGTATCTTATGGGTTTGGGTACAATTGTAAATGGGATCTATTCCTTAATTTGTCTTCCTTCTCTCTCAGTGTTAGTGTATAGAAATGCAACTGATTTCTGTGCATTGATTTTGTATCCTATCATTTTGCTGAATTCCTGTATGAGTTCTAGTAATTCTGGAGTGAAATATTTTGAGTTTTCCACATAGAGTAACATGTCATCTTCAAAGAGTGAGAGTCTGACTTTCTTTGCTGATTCTTTTCTTTTTTAAAGATTTTATTTATTTATTTGAAAGAGAGAGAGAGCCAGAGAGAGCATGAAGGGAGGGGCAGAGGCCCTCTTGAATGTTATCTGATGATAAATGCTATCAACTTCTTATTTTTTGCCTTTAAATTCCTTTAGTTCACCTTTATTTTTATTTTTTTAAATTTTTTATTTATTTATTTCACAGCGGGAGAGAGATCACAAGGAGGCAGAGAGGCAGGCAGAGAGAGAGAGAGAGAGGTGGGGGGAAGCAGGCTCCCTGCCAAGCAGAGAGCCCGATGCGGGCCTCGATCCCAGGACCCTGAGATCATGACCTGGGCCGAAAGCAGAGGCTTTAACCCACTGAGCCACCCAGGCGCCCAGTTCACCTTTATTTTTGAGATACTTTTTTTTTATATTGGGTTTATTGGGAAGTCTTTGTTGACAATACCCACCCTCTCTACCCTTACCCCCCATAATTTAAAAATACTGTTTTTTTTAATCCTCTGGCTTGCATTGTTTCTCATAAGAAATTAGTTTTTATTTATGGTCCTCTAAATTATGTCTTTGATCTTGGTTGAGATTCTTAGAACAATATGATTATAATTTTCATTAAAAGTTAAAAGACTTTGACCACTAGGTACTCCAAAGTCTGCCTTCTCTGATACTACAGATCACTGGAGAAATAAATAAATAAATAAATAAATAAATAAATAAATAAATAATGTGTGTGTGTGTGTGTGTGTGTGTATATGGTATTTTTACTGTCTTTAATTTTCATAAATTCAATGCTGTGTCTTAAAGTTCACTAATCATTTTGTGACGTGTCAAGTATACTTTTTTCATTCCAGGTACTATATTTTTTCATCACTCAGTGTTTAATTTGAGCTCATTTAATATCTTCTATTTTTTCCCTACATTTCTTCTTTTACCTTTTTGACATTTTGAACATACTTCTAATAACCTTTTAGACCTCCTGTCCTTCCAGTTTCATCATTTATGTCATTCTTGGGTCTGCTTTTATTGATTTTTCATCCCTTGATTATGTGTCATATTTTCCTATTAATTTTTATAAGTGGTAATTTGTGGTGGTCCAGGTGAATCCTGGACATTGTAAATTGTATGTTCTTGGATGCTGCATTTTGCTGTTTTTTCTAAATGAGTACTGGATTATCTTTTTTCTTTAAGTTGGAATCATTTTAACCCTTTTCAACTTAGTTTTGGTTACAGATGCAGAGAAACACTTAATTCAGAGTTATTTTTGGCCCCCTACTATTCAAATACCATTTAGAATATTTTATTCAAAACACAGGCATTACAAGGCCTTTCTATTCTGGCTTCTGGAAATATAAACCTTTTCCTGGCCTTTGTAAGCTCCGATAATTTTTCTGCCTACTTCTTTCTGATACTCAGTTCTTCAAAGACAAGGTTCTTCTCATACCTCTCAAGCTCAGCTCAGGTGATGGTATTCTAGAGTTCTCCTTTTTCCTCCTTTTATTCAAGAATGATAGCACTGGGGTGGGGGGAACTGGGTGGTTCAGTCAGTTAAGTGTCTGCCTTTGGCTCAGATCATGACTCCAGGGTCCTGGGATTGAGTCTAGCATCAGGCTCCCTGCTCAGGGGGAGTCTGCTCTTCTCCACTTCCTCCCCCTGTTCATGTGTGTGCATGTGCACTCTTTCTCTCTCTGAAATAAACAAATAAATCTAAAAAGAGAATAATGGTCCTGGGTTGCTACTACTTGAAAACTTGTTTTATAAAATTTGTCTGGTTTTTTGTCCATTTGGGACAGAAGGCTAAATCTAGTTTCTTTTATACCACTGAGGTAAGGGATAGTTGACAGTTGTTTTTATACTTGATAGCAACATAATTTTTGTTCTAAATTCCAATTATTTTACAATCTTATGAAAATAAAATTCAGTTATTTTTGCTTTTTTTTATTCCACCAGTTGTAACCCTATCATGCAGCAATTCACTGTAGGGGATTGGTGGTCCATTAACCTTGAGTCTACATGGTTATCAGGAAAGTTATCCTTTGTCCAAGATATTTCTGTTAGGACTAATGTTCTTTTTAGATTTTGGATTATGCTTAAGATCCAGACATTTGACATACCCTTTGTACTTGGCTTATAGCCTAGCCTTTTTAGTGACTTAGCAAACTACAATCTAAAGTTAAGAATAAACATCTTGTCATGTAATTATTTTATTCAAGAACTTTTTTAAAACTACTACTAGGTGTCAGGTTTTGCTCTAAATATTAACCCATTTAATCCTCATAACTATTCAATAAAGGAACTATTATCATCCACATTTTATCAGTGATAAAATAGAGCCACAGAAAGGCATAGTGACTTGCTTCCTAATCTTACAACTAGTCAATAAAATAAATAGGATTTTTACCCAGACATTCCAGCTCCAGGGTTGGGGTTCTTAATCATTTTACGGTATAGCCCTAGATACAGGTAAAGCAGCATTTAGATAAACATTTATTTTCTGAACTGCCTATATTAGTAAACAAAATAAAATGAAAATAAGTGAACTGAGCAACCAACTGAAGTTAGGACAATAAAATCAATCCAAAGGAAGGATAGCAAAGCATAATAAAGGAAGAAACAAATATAGAAAACAACAAAAAAAATGGCAATACTAATAAAGTAATGCAAGACCTCCATCTTTGGGATCTTAGGTGGGAGCAGTGGAATGCTAATCCCTCAGATAAGAGAGTACAAAAAGAAAAAAGAAAGCATAAATCACAAAAGGAGAAATGCTAATAAGGAAATAACCATACCCATACACACATGAAAGATGGTTAAAACAATCCTATTGATCAACTACAGAAATAGATTTTAGAATATGAAGAGAATATATAACTTCGTAGGTGTATAGAATGTTCAAAACTGACCTGAGAAGACAAAATACAAACTCACCAATCACCATAAATAAAATAGAGAAAATTGTAGAAAAACTGCTTTGTGAGAAGGCAACAATCTCAGCTGTTTTAATGACAATTCTATTAAACTTCTAAAAAATAAAAATTTCAGTGGTATTTAAATTATTTGCAAGGAAAGTTTTATAAATTTTTTATGATGCAGTCATGACATTGACATCAAAACCCAACAAAAAGGGCAGGAAGTGGATAACTACAAGTAGTTTTACCATTTTTTAGGATGCTTTTTAATGAAGTAGGGCTTATTCTAAGATTTTGAGAATTACTCAAATAATTGTCTGCATTAATGAAAAAAAAACTATTTTTATCTCCATAGATGTTAAAAAGGCACTTTGTAAATTTAACATCAGTCATTGGTTGATAACTTGTAAAAATGAAACAATATATATTATGAGAAATTTTTTCCCCCTTAGGGAGAGTACCTCAGGGTTCTCATAGGTGCTTGTTGGTCATACACCCTCATCTGCTTGCAGGAGAATACTCTTTTCTTGTTGGCTGTCCCTCAAGTTACGCTTCTCTCCTCTGTTCTTCTGGAACTCACTAGTATACTTCACAGAGGGTTTACATTTTGATAAAACCCAGGAATAGACATTGGTCAAGAAGCTATGACTCTGTGCTACTGAGAAATATTATTGAATCAAGGCATGATGTGCAGAACCGTAAAGAAATACAAGATGAAGCAATCAATGTACACTGTCTTCTCAGTAATTTATCCTGCTTCAGTTACTTGGAACGTGAGGGCCCACGTCTCTGCCTGGTTTTTGAGCTTTCTGTGATTAGTCCCACATCATTATTTCCAAGCTTGCCATATTCCTCGCTATTGCTGTGAGTTTGTTTCTGTTCTTCCACTTCTCTTAACTTCATTCAGCTTTTAACCACACAACTTCTAAATGTTGTGCTAAGCACTGCATTCGCGGTATCTCCTAACTGAAACATTTTGCTGACAAAACCAGCTGACATTGATCATTGTCTTCCTTGATTGCTTGGTGCTTTTATGTTGTAAATCACCACTTGGGAAGTATATTTTAAAACTATTGAATGAAATCTTGCATTTCCCACATCAGAGACTTTAAGAAAACATACCGTGTTATATATTCTGTTTTCCCTCCGCATATAGTAGCATTCATTTACTACAATTTAACTCTGTACTTTTATGATATTGAAGATTTATCATAAAACTTTGTTTTAAAAACTTGTTAATGTTTATATCCATGATCTCAGGATTAAGGAAATTTAGGCATATCATCAGTACATTTTCTGAAAAATCTTTCATTACAAAGCTCATCTCACCTTCTGGGCACTTTGTCCTGAGGGCATTTTTCATTTCAGGTACCATGTCACCGCTCCATTTGGATATGTGGGTGGTCCCTCTGATTTGCTGGCAAAACCCTTTACATATTTGGCTTAAGTGTATGTTGATGAATATTTACGCATGTTTGTTCATTTGGGTGAGGTGTTTACCCCCTGATTTTGTTAAATCGGTACAGTGCTTTCTTAGACACAATACAATTTCCCTTCAGCAGGTAGAATGTGCTGCAAAAAGGTCCTTCCCTCCTAGTAAGGGAACTTTGAATAAGCTGCTCCACGTTCTCAACCTCTGTGCCTTGTGCACATCAGGTGATCTGTATCTACTGTAGTGGTTTTCCCCTTATTTGGTCCAATTTTCCTTGTATTAAGCAGTTACTCTGAGTATCTTGTGGTTTGCCATGTGTCTTTCCTAATTTTTTCTCTTTATTCTTTTTATTATTTGGATTGATATTTTAAAAGACAGGGCCCTATATAAGGCTTTTTTCTAGTTTTTTTTTTCCCTCACCATCTCATCAATTTATTTTAGTGCAACTTCTGTTTCAGTTTGATTTGTTATTGTCTCAAATTTCTTCCATGCCTTGAGTTTGAGCTCTTATCCTCAACTGTAATAACTTATGGATGGAAATGTTACTGCCAGATGAGTTGAGAACATTAATCTATGACTATAACATATTAATTTGTGTATTCAGTTTTTCATGTATGACAGGTACATTATGGATCATTCTCATTTTGATGTTTAATGTGTTATCATTTTTCATTGAATAGTAAATGATACATAATTACACACGTTATTAATTACCTACAATTGTTTATTTCTTAGTGAAAACAAGTACAAAATAGAAGCTCATTATTCAGAATAATAAGTGCGTATCTATGAAACTCATTATCAATTTCCGATCTGTCCATCTCTTTCTCTCCTAATAGATATCATTTGAAGAGAACAGCCTAAAAATCTGTTAATGTCTTACAGCTTTATGTAAATATCACTTCTCACCCATTGTTTGATCACATTTGTATGGATTTTTAAAATAATACATTTCTCAAGAGGCAACACCAGTATGTTCTTTGTTTCTGTTTATGAACAGAATTTAATATGATCTTTAGGTTGTAAAAGTGTGATTTGTCTTCATTGTTGTCTCCATAAACATAAGCATTTCTTACACTACTCCAGCCAAGGGCCCCATCAACAGTGAGTTCTGATAAATTCCTGTTTTAGCAACAGCCATGAGCTTTCTGAAGCAGTATTTTTAGCTTAAGCACAATATACAGAGGATAGCTAGAATTTACTTATCATGTAAACAGAAACTTTATACCCATTAAAAAGCTGCTCTTCACTTCTTTCT
The DNA here is from genome assembly GCA_002007465.1 of Ailurus styani. NCBI lineage: Eukaryota > Metazoa > Chordata > Mammalia > Carnivora > Ailuridae > Ailurus > Ailurus styani. The sequence continues at coordinate 2,223,148 of LNAC01000238.1, read as the reverse complement.
ACTCCCCAGCTCCTGGTGACTACCATTCTATTTTCTGCTTCCGCATGTCTATTACATATACCTCTTATAAGTGGAATCTTGAGTATTTTTGCTTACATGTCTGACTTCACTTAGCATAATGTTCCCAAGATTCATCCCTGTTGCACATACAAGGATTTCCTGCTTTTTTATGGCTGAATAATACTCCATTGTGTGTATATACCACACTTCTTCCTTCCTTTCCTTCCCTCCCTCCTTTTTCTTCCTTTTCCTTTCTTTCATTCTTTTCCTTCCTTCCTCTCTCCCTCCCTTCCTTTTCCCCCTCCTTCCCTCCCTCTGTCGTTCTCTCTTTCCCTCCTTCCTTCCTTCCATCCAACCTCACTCCCTTCCTCCCTCCCTTTCTTGTCACCATTTTCTTTCCTTTCTTTCCTTCTTTCTCCCTTCTCTTCTCTCCATTCCTTCCTTTCCTCCCTTCCTCTTTTAGTCTGCTTGTCTTTCCTTCTTTTTGACAACCCTGAAGACCTACTATCCAAGCAGATTTTAAGTACAGAATATATGTTTGTTAACTATCATCACATGGCTATGGATGACCTCTCCAGACCTTGTGAAACTGCAGCCTTGGATCCTTTAGCCGGTATCACTCCAGGTCCTCCTCTTGGTCCCTGGCCACTGACATTACATTCTCTGGTTCTATGAATCTGACTGTTTTTGATTTTACGTATATACGAGGTGGTGCGGTTATTCATCTTTCTGTGTCTGGCTTATTTCACTAGGCACAGTGTCCTCCAGGTTCATCCTTTTTGATGTCCATGGAAGGATTTCCTTTAAGGCTGAGTAAGATCCGTGTGTGTGTGTGTGTGTGTGTGTGTGTGTGTGTAATCACATTTTTTTATTCATTCATCTACTGATGAACATTTAGGTTGCGTTTATACTTGGCCTACTGTGAATAATGCTGCAGTGAACATGGACGTGCAGATTTCTCCTAGATATTGATTTCATTTCCTTTATTTTTTAAGATTTTATTTGTTTATTTGACACAGAGAGAGAGAGAGAGATCACAAGTAGGCAGAGAGGCAGGCAGAGAGAGGAGGAAGCAGGCTCCCCACTGAGCAGGGAGCCTGATCCGGGGCTCGATCCCAGGATCCTGAGATCATGACCTAAGCCGAAGGCAGAGGCTTTAACCCACTGAGCCACCCAGGCGCCCTGATTTCATTTCCTTTATATGTGTACCTAGAAGTAGGACTAACTGGATCACAAGGTAGTTCTATTTTCAATTTTTTGGAAGAACCTCCATACCAATATACCTCATGGTTGAAACAATTTACATCCACACCAAAAGTGTGCAAGAGGTCCCTTTACTCCACAAACTCACCAATATTTGCTACCTTTGTCTTTTTTATAGTACCTGTCTTTACTGTCGTACAGTCGTATCTCACTGTTGTTTCAATCTGCATTTTCCGGATGATTTTTGATGTTGAAAAGCTTTTTAAATATTGGTTGGCCATTTCTGTGGCTTCTTTGAAGAAAAGTCTACTCAAATCTTTTGGCCATTTTTAAATAGTGTTATTTGGTTTCTGCTTTTGAGTTGTAGGAATTCCTTAAATATTGTTGGAAATTAACCTCTTACCAGGTAGATGGTTTGCAGATACTGTTGGATGTGTTTTCACTCTCTTAAGTATTGTGATTTGCATAAATATGCTTTGATATAATCCCACCTGCCTATTTTTATTTTCATTGCCTGTGCTTTTGATGTCATATCCAAAAAAACATGTGTTGTCCAAATCAGAATCAAGGAGCTCTTTCCTTATGTTTTCTTTCAGGAGTTCATAACTTTATGTCTTACATTTAAGTCTTCAGATTGAGTTGATGCTTGTGTATGATATAAGATAAAGTTAGATTTCATTTTTTCATATGGAGATCCAATACTCCCAAACTACAGAATAAAAGGATTTATCAAGGTAGGAAGACTGATATGAGCAAGGACCCTGGGACATGCACAACATTTGCCGTTAAATTACATATTTAACTTTCTAGACCTGGTACACAGTAAAGTTACTGTATTTGTATCTCTGGTCTCACAAAACCGAATATGATATATTTACTCAAGTTTGCTAATCTTTGTTGTTGGTACCTGTGTTTCTCTTATAAATTCAAGTCCTTTTTTTTTTTTTTAAAGATTTTATTTATTTCACAGAGGGAGAGAGATCACAAGGAGGCAGAGAGGCAGGCAGAGAGAGAGAGGGGGAAGCAGGCTCCCCGCCGAGCAGGGAGCCCGATGCGGGCCTCGATCCCAGGACCCTGAGATCATGACCTGAGCCGAAAGCAGAGGCATTAACCCACTGAGCCACCCAGGCGCCCTCAAGTCCTTTTTTTTTAAAGCTCTAGTCATTCCTCCAGTTCCTGCTGAAATACTACATTCTTCAGAAATTCCTCCCATGACTTAGTCATTATTCTTGCTCTTTAAACATCCTATAATATATTGATTTTTTTTTTTTTTGCCTCTGTGTTTGGTCTTTGCAGCTAGATTGCAAGACCTTGTATTGGCAGGTCCATAAATTACATGTTTTTATATTCTACCAGGTCCTCCATAGAGTAAACACTATAATAATATTAATCACAATAACTAGCTTTTATTACCTTCTTATTACATGCCAGAGAATAGTGAAAAATTTTTGGTTGATTGTTACAAATGAGTAACGTGAAAGGGCACTTACTTTCTGAATTGGACAATTAAAATTAAACACTTGGACAGCTTCCAGGAGTTGCCAGTTAGAATTCTATGAATACCGCACGGATGTTTATGTGGACTAATGGACAGATTACACTTAATGGAAAACAGTATCATTCTCATCCTTGTGCTGCTGGTCTGGGTGAGTTAGCCAGCTTCTCTAGATCTGCAACCTCTACTTAATCATATTCATCAGCTGTATGCTGTCTTCTCAGACCCTGGATAAGGAAAGTTAAACTCCATGCATAACAGAGAATTTCTCTCTCTTTCTCTCTCTCTTTTTTTTTCTTTAAGATTTTATTTATTGAGAGAGAGAGAGCATGGGCAGGGAGGAGAAGCAGAGGGAGAGAGAGAGAAACAGGCTCCCCACTAAGCAGGGAGCCCATTGTGGGGCTGGATCCCAGGACCCCGGGATCATGGCCTGAGCCGAAGGCAGACGCTTAACTGACTGAGGCACCCAGGTGCCCTGAGAATCTCTTAGGTGATTAAAATTGGCTGGTCAGTGTCCTTTTTTTTTTTTTTTAATTTTTTTTTTTATTTATTCATTTGACACAGAGAGAGAGATTACAAGTAGGCAGAGAGGCAGGCAGAGAGAGAGGAGAGAGGAGGAAGCGGGCTCCCTGCTGAGCAGAGAGCCCGATGTGGGCCTCGATCCCAGGACCCTGGGATCATGACCTGAGCCGAAGGCAGCGGCTTTAACCCACTGAGCCACCCAGGCGCCCTGGTCAGTGTCCTTTTGTTTGAACTTCACCACATACTTTTTTCTTTCATGCCCCTTAGCTTTATGCTACTAAATGCAGAGACTCCTCTATCTTCTGGTACAGCTGTGCCAACAACATTGACTCGCGAGAAATCTTTACACACCTTTTGCTCAGAAAATACTGTGATCCTTAGATCCGTACATACATGTAAGGAATTTTTCGTAGCTGACGGTAGTGCTCATGTACCCAGAGGCAAATGTGAACCATTCCTATATACCACAGGAAGGTAATCAGAAGCTGAACTTATGCTAACACTACTCTAGTCTGAGGTCAGGCCTACTGGAGCAGTGTGGCTACTGGGCAGATACAAAGAACATATAGAAACTGCTGGACTCTGTTTGGTGGGTCTCATCTCACTCAAGGCAGCTTACATCAGTTAGATCAACTGAGTAAGAATTTTCTCCATTAATTCAAACCGTGTTTCATTGCTCACAAAAGATGGGTTTCCCTAGTATGCAATGCTGTATCTTGAGAACCTGAAACAAAATTACCTACTTCCCATATTGAAATGGTGTGGGAATCCAACTATTTCTGAGCGCTCAGACCAGTGCCAGAAGCAAGCTGTCAAAAACAAGAAAATTACAGAAAATATTCTGTAGGAAATATTACCTTTGTTTTGACATCTGTGAATATAGATAGATAAAAATATAATACTGATTTGTGGAGTTTTTGTTTTATTTTGCTGGGAGGAGGAAATCATTTATTTATTAAAATGTATTGAAAAATTTTGGGAAAAATCATTAAATCTTTCTTCATAACAGCTCTGTTTTATAGCAACTTGTGTTGACATCTTAGAGCAATGTGAAATGTGTTTGGTATTCAGTATCCCATAAAGTTTACTAGAAGAGAAGGCAGTTTGCTCTAGCTATGAATTACTGAGTGACAGCCTATCCCCAAACACAGCAGCTTCAAATAACCACCAGTCCATTATGTGTGACACTTTGGCGGGTCAGGAATTGAAGCAGGGCTCTGCCAGGTGGTAGTTCTGTTCCATGTGGCATCAGAGGTCCCGGAATTCTCCATGACTCATTTCCTTGCCTTGCTTTCTCAAAGTCATAAGATTTGCATAAAGTGGATTAAGTTACACATAAATTAATAACTTGGCACATATTTTATATCAGGCACAGCTATAGGTACTAGAGAAAATGGATGAATCAAACAAAATTTGTGAGCTCAGAACCTTGAACAGTGTGGAGTTTGGGGAGGCTGACTCTCCAGGCTGTCGGAAGTTCATGTGTAACGTGTGACCCCCACCTCGCAGAAACTTAACTAATAATAGCCTACTGTTCCACAGCAGCCTTACTGATAGCATAAATAGCTGACAAAAACATTTTACATATTACATGTATTATATGCTGTATTCTTGCAATAAAGTTGAAGAAAATGTTAAGAACATCACACAGCAGAGAAAAGAAATTGACAGTACTATACTGTATTTACCAAGAAAGAAAACTATGTACACGTGGACCTGTGGTGTTGAAATCCGTTTCATTCAGGGTCATCTGTATAATGAATAAGATGGATGTATAAGCTGTTACTAATACAACATAGCGACAAATATTTTTTTACTCTTAGGCCTTAATTAAGCCATCGGAAAAAATAAAATGTTAATTGCAACATCAAACATGAAAGATTTTAATTTCCATTAATAGATAATCTTTTATATGTATTTTAATCAGAAAAAATAATGTGGCCCATGTTACTTGGTGTGAATGTCAAGATATGTAGAATTGAGCACTGAACCTGCTTAAATTTTCCTGTGTTAGCAACAAAGTCTAATGTGGACCTTTGATACTTTGCTATCAAAAGTAATGATGAGAGAAATTTAGAGCAATTAACTCTTTGATAATTATTTGCAAAGTTACACTCACTGATTTTTTAAATTTTAAAACTATTTAATACCCCTGTCATAATATTAAATAAACTATAATATTAAAAATAAATATTCACAATATGAAATAAATGTAACAGATACAAAGACTTTCAGAATGTTGCCAGGTCCTAAGACATGTTATTAGGCTATCACCATTATTAATTCAACTTCTAAATCATATGCGGTTTTAAATGTTTCAATATTGCTGTTTCTTTGGGACACTGGGAAGTTATATTCAAAAATAATTGGGTACTGTCCCAAAATACTTCAGAAATAACATTATAATTAAAGTAATCACCGTGGAAGCTTGGATAATTAATGCTTAGTACCAAATTCCCCAGCAACTACCTGTTTTCAGATGCTTATCATTGTCAAGCACCTAATTTTCTCATGATTGGAAGTCTCCCTATAATATCACATGGCCAAACTTGCCTAGTCCGCAAGATAAAAATAGCACCTTTGAGAGAAATAGCCATTTTGACTCTACTGAAATTATTGGCTGACTATTACAGACACTGTGTGAAATTGTGGCCTAAGTTACCTTTAGGCTACAGGGGAATGTGGTTCCCAGACATCCCCATAGCAGTGAATACAAATTAGGGTTGTGAGTGAAATCCCCAAACATCAACACTCTGAGCTCCTGCTTCCTTACGTGTTCATCTTGTGACATCCTTTGCTTTAGTCTCCTCACATACCATTTCCCTTCATCCTCTTACGTATGAGTCACTGGCCTGTTCTCTTGCCATTGGCACCAGTCCGTGTAGAAATACAAGCACATTCTGTCTTTGCATCTTCTCGCTCTGTATCCGCGACCTATTGGATTCTTGGATTGGAAGCCTATTCTTCCATCTGAGCAGGTTTTTTTGTTTTTGTTCGTTTGTCTTCATCTGAGCAGTTCTTACATGGTTTCATCATGGTCCTTATAGATGGGGGAAAGGTCTTAAAGACCACATCCTTTTATGTGATGAAGGTTAAAAACTTCGAATGTAGTTTTTTACTTTATTTTAGTCACTGCCAAATTTAATAAAAATTTAATACATTTTAATAGTTTAAATAGTTTAGTAATGTAATAGTTTACATTTTAAAATCCTAGCTCCAACACTTCTATAACTTGGAGCAAATCACTTAACCTCTGAGTTTGTTTCTCATTTGAGACATCCCGGCTAATAAAAATCCTTACTTAATTGAGTTTACATAAGGGTTAACTTCATCAGTGTACAAACAAGTGGTACCTGCTACAGAGAAATTCAATGGGTGTTCACTCTCAGTAGTAGGAATGTACTAAAGATAATAAATTGCTAGTAAATACTCCTTTACTCCTATGTATGAAATTGAGCCTCTAAGGATACATGACATTTGGGCATCTGGGTGGCTCAGTCCGTTAAGTGTCTGCCTTCGGCTCAGGTCATGATCCCAGGGTCCTGGGATCGAATCCCACATCGGGCTCCCTGCTCACCGGGAGTGTGTTTGCCCTTCCCCTTTGTTCGTGCTCACTCTTCTCACAAAATAAACAAAATCTTTTTTTTTAAGGGATCCATGACATTTATGTATAAGAATGAAAGGCAGTATTGTAGTTTTCATAAAATGATACCTAACCAACAGTCCTTACGGCCCACCATTCGGCTGTGTACCAGTTGGTGAGAGTAACTACTCTAGGTTTGCCAGTCATGACTTAGAATCTAGAGACAGTACAAATAGAGTTCTGGGGCTAAGTCCAGAGATTGGCTGATGAACTGGAGAAGCTGGAAATCCCACCGAGGTGGTGTGTGCCACAGCAAGCCAATCAGAGACTGACTAGTGTAGACCACGCACATCTGTAGGAACTAGTCACTACTGAGGTTTCTGCATGTACCTCAGGCTGGGGTACAGTGTTCTCTGGTTCCCCCGGGAAGTCAAGCCTGCAAAATCAGGGGAAGGGCATCTTCCCCCTCTGTGACAGATTCAGCACAAGTGGCTGGAGGCCAGTGTTTCTCTTTTTCCGCTTTTCCCCCTGCATTGCCACCATAGTACCAGAGTGGTGAATGTTTTAGGTTTAGAAGACCATACCCACATTTTTGGCCAGTATCTGTGCCCTCTGTTTAACACTAAGACTGCACTAACTGCAGCCACAGTGACCCACACTCCAAATTTCTGATAGAGGATTTTGTCCTCTGTGATCTGAGGTCCTTTCCTGTATGAGACTTCAGATATATCCGCTCATGTCCTTGAAACGTCAGTAGTGTTCCCTGAAGTAGTCTTTTATTTCTTTGGGAAGAAGTAAGTCCCAGGTCTACATTTTCATCATGACAGTAGCAAGGTGCATGCTGTCTTGTTCAACCATTTGATCTTTTTTTATATCGATGGTTCATCAGTGTGGTACCCTTTAAAAGAAAGAATGAAACAATATTCAACAATGGAGATGATGAGAAAAAACTTTTGAGTGTTTATGAAAGGGAATAGTATACAGTAATAAAATTAATGAAATTTACACTGGCTAATGTGAAGGTGTTACCATGACAGACCAGAATAGATAACCCCAATTATTGCAACTTTACAGAATTATCTATGTCTGTTTACATATGAACAGTGACACCACTAACAACAATAACATTTATTAAACATCCCTATGCCTGGCTCTGCAGGAAGCATTTTACATTGTTTATCTTAATCAGTCTTGATGCTAACCTCATGAAGTTCTATGTGGGGAAAACAAACCCTAAAATTTAATAAGAAAGGCTAAATTCCATGCATAAGTACACCAAGCTATTGAGTGGTAGAACTAGGACTTCCTAATGTTGATTAAGATTTTAAATGAAACCATACACACACACAAAACAAAGGGTGTTCTATCTTGTCTTAAAGAGGTAATAAGGTCTCAGGGCTTATACTTTTTTTTTTAAAAGATTTTATTTATTTGACACAGATCAAAGGTAGGCAGAGAGGCAGGGGGAAGCAGGCTCCCTGCTGAGAAGAAAGTCTGATGCGGGGCTCTATCCCAGGACCCTGAGATCATGACCTGAGCTGAAGACAGAGGCTTAACCCACTGAGCCACCCAGGTGCCCCAAGGGCTTATTCTTTCAAACTCTAGTGTAGACTGAAGCTTTCAGAGGTTATATCACTGAAGGATAGGGTTATCTATGACTTTACATTAACTAATACTTTCCCTAACTGTTTTTCTCACATGTTTCATAAGCGTGTGTCATAACATGAGATGCTTACTTTGGGAATTGAGAAGTCCTAACAATCACTATTTTGTTATTCACAAATTAGCCAGTTATTCATGCATTCTTGAAAAAGGGCGAAGATCAAGGTGAAGTTGATCAGGCTACCATTTCATGATAACTTGTTTCACTTCTTCTAGTTAATAGTACAAAATAGTTGCTGATGGTCCATGCATGCATTCATGCTACATTCTTTGACCAGAATGTATTTATTGTGCACCCATTAATGTTGGGTGGTGTTCTAGGTGGTAGGGATAAAGAAATTTATAAAACAGGTCAGATGTCTTTTCTTGTGAAGCTTCTATTTCAGTGGAAGGAAACAGACAATCACAGCTAGTCATGGAAATGAAGTCTATTTCTTGATCATTAAGGTAAACCGAGCAGAATGCTGTGATAAAGATTAAGTAAGGTGTAGTGATTGGATGGTTGAGCCGGGTTTTCTGGAGATATGATGCTGCACAATGAAGTGAATGTTTAGAAAGCCCACGGTGCCTGGGTGGCTCAGTCAGTTAAGCTTCTGCCTTCTGCTCAGGTCAAGATCCTAAAGTGCTGGGATCTCAAGCCCTGTGTCAGGTTCCCTGCTACTTCTCCCTCTCCCCCTGCCTGCTGCTCCCCCTGCTTGTGTCCTCTCTCTCTCTCTCTCTCTCTCTCTCTCTCTCTCAAATAAATTGACAAAATCTTAAAAAAAAATAGAGTCATCCTGTGAAGGCATGGTGGATGAGCATTTCGGAGAGAAGACAGAGCAAAATATAAAATCCCTTAATTACAAATGGACTTGGCAATTTTGAGGGGCAGACTTCTCTCACCATCAGTTTGTTACTGCAGGGGCTGTGAAGATATAGGAGAGATGTGAAGAAAGGCCTTAAACATGTTCATGAGTACCCCTTTATTAGAACTTTAAGGTTAAAACAGACACAGTGCTGCCAACTCTTCACTTGAATGAAATTAGGTAGTTCTTTCCATAATCAAAGGAGAAAAAGAATTCAACATGCAGAACACTCCACATTAACATAAAAAACAAAATTCTGGCAATGCATCAAGAATGCAATAGAAATTAAAAGGGAAGCATGTAAAAGCTATCCTCATTATTGTTGTGCATTAATTCTTTTGTTCAATTATATTGGCCAAAGAGACTTTAAAAACCAAGCAGATTAATGATTCTAAAATTTAAGCTCCTTTATCTTCAAACTACAGAATGATGTGTACTCTTCCTCCATCTGGTCTTACTGCTTTTTGTCTTATTTATTTGTCATCATGTATTCAGTATTCAGTGATTTCAGCGAGGAGCAATTCTTTAGCAAAAAAAAAAAATCACTGTTTCCATCATAATGAATGAACACACCACAGTTCAATACAGGCTTTGATGTTTGCTTTTTGCACAGGTGGAATTGCAGGGAGAGTCTCACCTGTTTCTCCTATGGGTTGTTTTCGATCCTCCTCCCAGTATGGTTTGGTTGATTTTGCAGAAAGGACTGTGTTTTCTAACTTGGAACCTAAGAATTTCTCATTGACATAACTTGATGCACATCATTTCTGCCCGTCAATAACATAGAGTTTATGAATTCCTTCTTGGTTATTTTAGCCTCAAGTACTGAACTTTGTTTTTCTTATTGTGTGGATTATGTGTTGCTTATGTTTATTTTTTTAAATGCCAGTGCACCATATGTTTCTCTTTTTGTGTGTTACTTTTTTTCTACTTCTACTGAAAAATAATGGACATACATCACTGTATACGTCTAAGGCGTACAGCATGATGGTTTGATTTACATATATTGTGAAATGATTGCCACAATGGGTTTAGCTCACATGCATCATCTCATATAGCTACAATGAAAGGGAAAGGAAAAAGTCGTCTGCATGATGAAATCTCATAGATCTATTGTTTTAAAAACACTGTGTCTGCCTTTGGGCTCAGGTCATGATCCCAGGGTCCTGGGATTGAGTCCAGCATCATTCTCCATGCTCAGTGGGGAGCCTGCTTCTCCCTCTCTGTCTGCCCCTCTCCCTGCTTATGCATGCGCTCTCTCTCATATAAATAATTTTTTTAAAAAGCAAATAAAAATTAAAACATTCCTGTATATCATACAGCAGTGTTACCTGTAGTCATCGTGTATGTTATATCCCCAGTAATTTTTTATCTTATAACTGGAAGTTGCAGCTTTCTGATGACCTTCTTCCAGTTCCTCCTTCCCATATCCTCCTCCGCTGGGAACAACAAATCTACTATCTTCTACTATGAGTTTGGTGTTTTGTTTTTTTCAGTTTAGTTTTAGAATCCCCGTATTATTGAGACCACACAGTAACATCTTTCTCTGGCCTATTTCACTTAGCAGAATGCTTTCAAGCTCCGTCATGTTGTTGTAAATGCAAGGATTTCTTTATTTTTCTATAGCTGTATAAACACATGACAACTTCCTTATATATTCAGCTATTAGTGGATATTCAGGGTGTTTCCATGTTTTGGCTCTTGTAAAATAATGCTGCTGTGAACATGGAGGTACAGACCTCTTGTGGAGTTAGTGTTTTGTTTCAGTTCCAGAAGTGGGATTGTTGGCTCATGTGGTGCTTCTATACTTAATTTTGAGCAACATCATTACTGTTTTCCACAGTGGTTATACTTATTTTCATTCCCACCAATAATGCACATGGGTTTCCTTTCTCCACATTCACACCAGCATTTTTACTGCTTATTTTTTGATGGTATCCATTCTAACAAATGTGAGGTGATATTTTATGGTGGTTTTAATGTGAATTTCCCTGATGACTGGTGATATTGACCATCTTTTCTTGCACCTCTTGGCCACTCGTATATCTTTTTTTTTTTGGAAAAATGTCAATTCATGTCCTTTTCCCAATTTTAACTGATGGTGGAATTCTTTTGGTTTTCGTTTTGTTTTTTGCTTTTGAGTTGTTTAAATTAAGAGTATATTTTGAATATAAAACTCTTAATAGGTAGACGACTATAAATAATTTTCACAATTCCATAGGATTTTTCATTTGTTTATGGTTTCTTTTGCTCTGCAGAAGCTTTTAGTTTGATGTAGTCTCACCTTGTTTATCATTGTTTTGTTGATTGTGCTTTTCATATGATGTCTAAAACACTATTACCAAGACCCAAGTCAAGGATCTTTATTTTTGTGTTTTCTTCTACGACTTTTAGGTTTTCAGGTCTTAAATTTGTGCTGTGGTGTGAGATAGGGGTCAAGATTCTTTCACGTGCATTGAAGTTTGTATTGCGTGTAAATACCGAGTTTTTTCTGCATTGAGTAATTTTGACTCCCTTATCAGATATTAGTTAACTATATACACTTGAATTTATTTCTGGGCTCTCAGATCAGTTCCATGGGTCTACCTGTTTGTTTCTATGCCAGAACTATACTGTTTTCATTATTATAGCTTTATATGTAGCTTGAATGTATGTGTAGTAGTACTTCCTGCTTTGTTTTTCTTTCTTAAAATATGCATGGCTATTTAGGGTCTTCTGTGGTCCTATACAAATAGGACAGTTTTTTCAACTTCTGTAAAAAACGTCCTTGTAATCATGATAGGGATTACGCTGAATCTGTAGATAGCTTTTGGTTGTAGTGACATTTTACTAATATTAACTCTTCCAATTAATAAGCATGGATATCTTTCTTTTTTATTTACACTGCCTTCTATTTCTTTTATCAGTGTCTTCTAGTTGTCAGAGTAGAAATCTTTCATATCCTTGATTAAATTTATTTCTAAGAATTTTTAAGTGTGCTATTATGAATGGGATTTTTAAAAAATTACTTTTGAAAAAATTTGTTAGTGTGTATAAATGCTACTGTTTTGGGTATGTTAATTTTGATTCTGCAGTATAACCAAATTTGCTGACTAGTTACAATAGTTTATTGGTGGAGTCTTGAGGATTTTCTTTTTCTTTGTTTTTTTAAAGGATTTTCTATGTGTCAAATCATATCCTCTGAAAATAAAAATAATTTTACTTTTTTTCTTTCCAGTTCTCATGCCTCTGATTTTTCTTGACTGACTGCTCTACGTAGAACATACAGTACTGTGTTGAATAGGAGTGGCGTGAGCTGCCTTTTCTTATTCCTGATTTTTAAGGAAAAACTTTCAGTCTTTACCATTGAAGATGGTATTACTTGTGGGCTTATCATAGGACTTTTCTTATGTTCTTATACATTCATTCTATGACTAATTTATTAAGATGACTGTATTATAAATAAGTAGTGGATATTTCCAGATGGTTTCCCTGGGTCTTTTGAGATGATCATGTGATCCTTTTTCTTTTAATACGAAATAATATATAGGTTGATTTGCTTAAGCTGAGCCATTCTTGTATTTCAGGATAAATCCGTTTAATCACAGTGAACGATCTTTTCACTGTACTACTGAATTCATTTGGCTAGTACTTTGCTGAGAATTTTGGCATTTATATTCATCAGGTACATTAGCTTGTAGTATTCTTTTCTAGCCATGTTATTAGCTGGACTTGGTATCAGGGTAATCTTGGCCTTGTGGAATGAGTTCGTGAGTGTTCCTTCCTCTTTAAATTTTGGAAGGGTTTAAGGATTGGTGCTAATGCTTCTTTAAACGTTTGGTAAAACATACCAGTGCAGCCATCAGGTCATGCGATTTTCTTTGTCAGGAGGGTTTTGGTTACTGATGCACTCCTCTTCCTAGTAACTGGTCTATTCTGATTTTCTATGTGTTTCAAAAATTCAGTCTTTGTAGGTTGTATATTTATAAGAATTTTCCCATTTGTTCTTTGTTGTCCAGTTTGTCAGCATATAGTTGTTCATAAAAGCCTCTGATGATTCTTTGTATTTCAGTGCTATCATCAGTTGTAATTTCTCCTTTTTCACTTATAATTTTGTGTGACTTGGGTTCTTTGTTTCCTTTGATGAGTCTACCTAAGGTTTTGTCAATTTCGTTAATTTTTTCCAAGAACCAACTGTTAGTTTGGTTCATCTTTTGTATTGTTTTTTTTGTTTATTCTCTGTTTATTTCTGCTCTGCTCTCTCTTACTTATTTAGCTAAGTTTGACTTAGTTAGTTCTTTATCCATTTCATTAAAGTGTAGACTTAGGTTGATTATTTGGAATATTCCTTGCTTCTTAAATTCTTCCTAAGCATTTATTGCTTACATGCTTCCCTCTTAGGAATACTTTCGCAGGGGGGCCTGTGTGGCTCAGTAGGTTAAGCAGCTGCCTTTGGCTCAGGTCTTGATCCCAGGGTCCTGGGATCCAGCCCCACATCAGACTCCTTGCTCAGTGGAGAGTCTGCTTCTCCCTCTCCCTCTGCCTGCTGCTCCCCTAGTTGTGCTCTCTGTCAAATGAATAAGTAAATGAAATCCTTAAAAAAAAAAAACAAACTTTTGCAACATTCCATTGGTTCATTTTATGTCTCTTAAGAAACATTCTTATTTCCCTTTTATTTCTTCTTTGATTCATTGACTATTCATGAGAGTATTATTTAATTTCCATAGTTATGAATTTTCCCACCTCCAAGAAGAGGTTGTTATTGATTTCTACTTTGCTGCCACTGGTCAGTGAAGATACTTGATCTGATTTCATTCTTCTGGAATTTACAGAGTTGTTTTGTGGACTAACATATGGTCTAACCTGGAAAATGTTCCATGTGTTCTTGAGGATACTACGTATTCTGATATTGAACAGAATGTTGTGTGCATGTCTGCTAGGTCTGTTTACATTGTTATTCACAGCCTCTGTTTCATTATCGATTTTCTGTCTGGATGGTCTACCCATTGTTGAAAGTGAGGTATTAAAGTCTCTAATTATCTTTGTATTGGTATTTATTTACCCTTCTAGCTTTGTTAGTTTTCACTGCATATATTTAGTTGCTCCACTGTTGGAAATATAGATACTCACAGTTCTTATGCCTTGATAGATTGACCACCTTATCACAATATAAAGACCTTTTTTGTCTCTTTTTCCATTTTCAGTTTAAAGTCTATGTTGTCTGACACAAGTATAACTACTCCTGCTTTCCTGCTTTGTGTTTTGTTTTGTTTTGTTTTTCTTTTTGTTACCATTTGCTTGACAGGTCTTCATCCATCTCTTCATTCTCAGTCTGTGTGTGTTTAAATTTCAACTGAGTCTCTTTTAGGCAACAAAACACTGGATCTTATTTTATCTTTTGAGACCTTCTGTCTTTTGGAGAATTTAATGTTTACATTTAAAGTAATTAGTTATAAGTAAGGAATTATTTATGTAATGGCCATTACAATGGCCATTAATTGTTTACTGGTTGCTTTGTAGATGCATTGTTTCTTGTTTCTTATCCTGCTTTCTTTAATCATACTTCAATGTCTTCTGGAATCCCTACACTTTGACCTTTTAATCACGTTCCTCTGTGTAATTGCTGCAAGATTTTCCCTTGTTGTTTGCATGAGGCTTACATAAAGTATCTCAAAGGTGTAACACTCTAAGTTGATGGTAACTTAATTTTAATAGAAATCCTAATCTTTACACTTTTACTACTTCTCTCCCTCATGTGTTAGGTTATTGTGGTTACAGTTGGCATATTTTTGATATTATGTGACTAATAACAGGTTATTGTGGTTATGATTGTTTTTACTCATTCATTTTTTAATTTTCAAACTAGAGGTTAAGTGTATTGTACACCACCATTACATTATTGAATCTGTGATTATATATTTACCATTACCAGTGATTTTTATGCTACCTTTTGTTGTTGTTGTTAATAGGTGTCCTTCCACTCAACCATCTTGTAAGGCAGGTCTGGTTTAATGAACTTCCTCAGCCTTTTTTGTTGGGAAAAATTTTTGTTCCTCCCCTTAATTTTCTGAAGGAAAGCCTCACTAGGTATAGAATTTTGGGCTGCCATTTTTTTTCTTTCAGTATTTTGAATACATCATCCCATTCTCTCCTGGCTTAATAACTTTCGAGAAATCTGCCAATTGGCTCATAGGGGCCCCCTTGTATGTAACTTCCCTCTTGCTGCTTTTAAAGTTCATTTTTTATTTTTGACTTTTGTCAGGTCATTATAATGTGTCTTGGTCTATCCCTATTCAGGTTCCACCTATTTGAAACTTGTTAAGCCTCAAAGATTTGGATGTTCATTTCTTTTTCTAAGTTTGGGAACTTTTTAGCCATTATTGCTTTAAATGTGCATTCTGACCTTTTTCCTCTTCTTCTGGAATTCCCATGAAGCAAATATAGGCATACCTCATTTTGTGGGACTTTACTTTCTTGTGATTCACAGATAATGCACTTCTTTAAAATAGAAGGAATGGGGTAATCTGCTTCAGGCAAACCTCCTGTTACCTTTTTTTTCTTTTTTTTCCCCCCAAGAACATTTGTTCCCTTGGTGTATCTATGCCACTTCTTGGTATTTCAAAAATTTTCACACTTTTTCATTATCATTATATTTGTCATGGTTGTCTGTGATGAGTGATTTTTGATGTTACTGTTCTAAATATTTTAGGGTGCCACAGACCATGCCCATATAAAATGGTGTATGTAATCAGTAAATGTCACATGTGTTCTGACTGCTGCACCATCCACTGTGGGTTCACTCCATGCCCCCCATCCTCCAGTCTCTCTTTAACAATATTGAAACTAGGGCAGTTTATAACCCCGCATTGGTCTCTAAGTGTTCAAGTGAAAGGAAGAGTCCTATATCACTCACTCTAAATCAGAAATTAGAAACGACTAAGCTTTAGTGAGGAAGGCATGTTTAGAGCCCAGACAGGCCCAAAGTCAGGCCTTTTGAGCCGTTTCTGAGGTTGCCCTGTGCATAGTCATATCCATGGAAAGAAAGGAAGGAGGAGGAAGGAAGGGAGGGAAGAAGAAGGAAGAAAGGGAGGGAGGGAAGAAGAAAAGAAAGGAGGGAAGGAGGGGAAAGAAGAGGAAGGAGAAGGAGGGAAAGAACAAAGGGGGAAAAGAGGCAGCGTTGTAACAGGTTTGAGGATGACTGCACATAACACCTGTACTGACCCGCTAGGTTATTTGAACATGGGTATGTGGGGAACAGGGCTACCATCCCTCCCATCATAGCAGCCTCTCTCCTATTTTCTAATCAGACACTAGAAGACACTAGACTTCTGAAGAACATTAACAATCCATAAAAATAAGGGACAGAAAAATAATAAGTACTGCCATGAGGTTGCTTACTCATTGGCTGTGTGTATGAATACACTGTTCATTTGGACAGTATGAACTAAGTTTGACAATGAGCCACTGCTAAACGCTTTTTGAAATAGAAAACGTTATATTGACTCAACATCCTTAATGAGGAAATGTGCCTATTATCTGGCAGGAGGAATAACCACTGGTCACCTTTTATTCACGTAATAGCACATGCTTTCTAAAAATGCTTCTTAGTTACTGTTCTGTGAACATCCACCCCACAGTGCTTCTCCCAGGTGTGACACCTTATGGTGCACAAACAGCTTCCACTCGTGCTTTTAGTTTTAACTTGGAGTATCTATGCAGAGACGCAGGGACTGCGTTACCCTGCTTATTCTAAAGTCGGTGGATTGGAAGCTAAATGAAGTGAGCAGCGTGCCCCTACCCAGCTCCTAGGGAATAATGGGGAACAGGCTGACCAGGCTGGATTTGATGCTTGGACCATTCCATCTCCCAGGCAGGCGAGCCTCTGGATTGTGCTGACCTGATAGAGGCAGACTCTATATTCCAAGGGAGTTTGGCTCCAGGTGTTTACTTGTGATCCAGTCCTTAGGAACACAGAGACTTTTCCTAAATAAACAACATTATACAAACTACACTGTAAGGAATTCTAATTTGACTATCCCTGTCTGTACAACTGTATTTCAGTGGCAAATTACATTCCCGATTCTGGCTGTAGAACAGGGTTCTTTCCCACAGAGGAGCATTTAATGACTTAGAATTTTTGAAATATCAAATCTGGATGAAAATTGAAACTCATCCAGCCCAACATTGTTATTCTTCTGGTTTGCGACACCAAGGCACAGAGAGGATAAAGAACTTGTTTACTCTGAGTTTGCAATGCACAAAGAATCTTGGCCACAGGGGCAGAAAAGAGCTGAGATTCAACCTCATTCCACTGGGCCAACTGTGGGGCTTGGCCCAGGGCCAGACATCTGAAAAGGGGTGTTTTTTTTTTTGTTTTTGTTTTTGGGGTTTTTTTAAGGTGCCAAATTCCATGCCTGTGGGGATGAGTCTGCTCAGAGTTGAGCTGTTTTCCTACTGTGCATGAAGGAACTGTATAGTTTAATGTATACATGTGTTCACACTGGATTGGTCCTGCTCCTTTGCTCACTCATAGGTCTGTGAGGGTCCTGCACCATTGAATGGAGCTTTATGTGTTCACTGTTATGGCGCTGTAGCATTCCAGGGAATGAAGGCGGTGAAATGTGTTCAGTGTTAGCTTACAGACATTTGGGGTCTTTCCGGTTTCAGGTTATTACAACTCATGCTGTGGACAATCTCACATTCATTTAGTCATTTGATCAGTATCTGCTGATGATAAAAATTATCATGAGTCTTCAGTTTGACAACACATGAAATTTGAAATGAGCTCACATGGTCCCATCTCCAGAGTTTTTGATTCAGTAAATGTGGGATAGGGACCCCACAGTGTACATGGGTGACAGTTATTAGGTCCTGCAGCTGCTCTACTAGAATCATGTCCTTGGTGTTCTCACGGAGTGAGTGGAATAGGTTTCTTGAGGGCAGTGAGGATTTCTTTAGAGTGGGCATCTTTAAGTTGGAAACCAACCATGAAGACTGGCCTTAGCTAGTTTGATTGATTTGGAACTAAAGAAAAATCGGTCCTTACCATACGCGCATTTTAATGTTTACTTTACTTCTAAGAGTTCAAAGTGTATGTCACAGTCTGTTATCTTGGGATGTCTTGGCACATCTTATTTTAAGTCACTGCAGCCCAAGCCTGGATTGTTGTCCATACTTAACAGGGGTGGAAAGGGGAAGGAGCAGCAAGGAGGAAGAGAGAGCTGGCAGTTTTAGGATGTCTTGAGCTCACCTCTCACTATGGGATATAGGAAAATCACCAACCCCTCTTGTCCAAAGACCCCTCCCTCCTCTATCTGCATGCCCCCTGACTGCAATCTGAGAGCCGGCTCAGAGTGAATCTAGCAGAAATCTAGGTTAGCCATCAATGCTTTTTGTTAATGAATGCAGTTTTCATACTATCAATGAGAAAAAGTTTGTATTTAGCTCTTTTGTTTTATGCATTCAAAGCTGTATTAACCTTTTAAAGAATAGATGAAGATTTCAGTAGCTATCAGTTCAAATAATTTTCTGTGTTTTCCATTTAGTAGTTCTGAAAATAAAGCAGAACTACAAAGATATTAGCTTGTGAATGGGAAAGGTTATGAAGGAACATGGCAAGGAATCTTCCATTATTCAGACGCTGCTGGGTGTTGATGGAATTCTTCTAAGTCAGAGTACTTTATACAAACTTTGCTCTCTTACCAAAGTAGAGCAGTAAAACTTTAAAACCACAAAGAAAATGAAAATAGTTTAAGGCTGTAATTTGTGGGTGGGTGATGGAGAAGTTGCTGCTTGCTAAACCCTGACCTTTTTTTTCTTCTGCACACCATGCTGAAAGCCAGAAATGGGCATTTCAGCCTGCAGGTGTGAGTATCAGGGCTTGCGGAATGTCTGGCAGGGAAATAATACTCACTGTCCTCTCTGCTTCATTTACTACTAACCAGGAGACGGACCAGTAGAAAAATAGAAAAGCAGGCCACATGTGAAAGTGTAAACAAAAAGTTGAAGAATGGATGTTAGAAAAATGTTTTTCATATACTCTACAGTGGAAACAACCCACAAATGAGAGAAAGCAATGGCATGTAGAACCTTGTAAAAGTCTTAGGCTCTAATGTGACAATGCTCACTGATGTCCTTGACTACTTTTAAGAAAAACTAGCTGGCTATGTCTCGCTGTTTACGAATTTCAAAATATTAATATATGAAAGATACAGCTTAGTGGGGTGCCTGGGTGGCTCAGTCATTAAGGGTCTGCCTTTGGCTCAGGTCATGATCCCAGGGTTTGGGGTTCAAGTCCCACATCAGGCTCCCTGCTCACTTCTGTGAGCCTACTTCTCCCTCTCCCACTCGCCCTGCTTGTGTTTCCTCTCACTGTGTCTCTCTGTTAAATAAATAAAGTCTTAAAAACTTGAAGGACCTGGTAGGCATAATACTCTTCTAAACATACATTTTCATGTTTAGAGTGATAGTTCAGTTCAATTATATATAATGACCCACATGAAAAGAAGTCCAAATGAGCTTTAAAACTTTAGATTATCCTGCTATCACATCTTTTCTGTATGACTTCATATATTAATGTATGTTTATATAATTCAGAAGACAAACGAAGTATAATAAATAAAGTGAAGTAGATGATATTCATGTCTTATTTTCTACTCCAGTCTTTTATAAGTGAATGGCTAATGTTTTGAGCTATTACTCTAGCAAAGCACCTTGAAAACAGGAGAGGGCTGAGGAGGCCTCATTCTCTGATTTCAGAGGTTAACTACTTAGGCCTGAGGCAACCATGTCCTTGTTTGTTACTGTGGAGACCTTCTCCATCTGGAACAGTTAATCATTCCCCAGTATAGGATGGGAAGAACAGGAGGGAGATGGAAAAGGGGAAAGCCATTTAGACATTGTGTCTGTAGTGATTCTGTGTTGGGAATGCTGTTGATATCATAACAAACAAAACAAAACACATTTGGTCATCTTACACCACTCAACGTAAATTGCCTTTAAAGTTCTAAAAAAAGACCTTAGGGTTGTCGATTATCATGTGATGTAACACAGTACAATAATTTATTAACGATATTGCAAATTAAAATGATGGTTTACATCTAGGATCAGAGAACACTTTAGATTCTATCTAGCCACATTTTGTTGTCCACATCAATGGTGATAACTGAAAAACCATCCTAGGACCTATCGAAGGTCATGGGGAAACTATCTTACCCAGAGAATCAATTCTACTAGACAGAAATGAGTACCAAAAATATTTTGTCATCTCTAGATGAGTTTCAACTTTAAAATATTCCTTGTCTGAATTATCTAAAGGCTAGTGCAATAGTTATTTCATATAAGGAAACGGAGTCATTGCTGCTACAGTATACCCTTCCAAGAAATTAGGTTGAGCTAAGAATTGGTCTTCGTTCCTCAGCAAGAGGTCTCCTGGTGAAAGAAATTTTATTTTATTTTGTTTCATTTTATTTTGTTTTGTTTCATTTAATTTCATTTTATATTTTATTTTTGAGAGAGAGAGAGAGCAAGTGCAGGAGTAGACGGAGAGGGGGAGAGAGAATCCCAAGCAGACTTTGCTCTCACTGAGGAGCCTGACTCTGGGCTGGTCTCATGACCCAGAGAGCATGACATGAGCTGAAGTCAAGAGTCAAACACCCATCTAACTGAACCACCCAGGTGCCTCAAGAAATTACTGTAATGAGGGAAGAAAACTCAGGATGGATATCTTGAAAATACTATTTAATGACATCTATATTTTGCTTAATAACCTATTTCATATTACTTTGAAATTTCTTTAGCTCAATGGATGAACAAGCCACTTACTCTGCTGTTCCTCCAGAGAGTAGCACCCATTCAAATAAGAGAGCTTAGGAAGGGAGGGGCACCACATTCTCCAAGTTCCTCATATCCACCAAAACTCCCCTAGAAACAGCCACTGTTAATACTGTGGTGTTTGTCTTCCTAGTCTCTCTTCTATACAAATGTATCTATATTAACACAAAGAATCAAGCTATATAGTTTTTTTTCTTTTGACAATATATTATTAATGTTTTTCCTTACCAACAAATACTCTTCTATAAGATTTTTAGTTATTATGAAGGGTTCATCATATAAAGGTTCATTATCCTTATGGTATAAGGATATGGTATAAAACTGATGAATCACTAAATTACCTCTGAAACTAATAATACACTATATTAATCAAATTTAAATAAATAGTAAGGGATGCTTTGTGTATTTCAACCTAGGATTTTCAAAAAGCACGTAATTCTAAGGATATTAAAAGTTACAACCTATGTCTACCTCAGTTAAAACCCTTTAGAAGATAAGTAGTGATGGATATTAAGTTCAAGCAGAAAAAGGAAAGACATCATATTGAGATTCTAGTGACTCATCTCAGAAAAAGACAGAACAGGGTAGACTCTTGAACATAAAATGATACAAGCATGTCTGGTGGTATCTATAATGCTGGCTCCGGATAGGGGGAGCTGTGTTCTGATACTATACTTCACATATAACTCGCAGAAAGCGTGTTTAGGGTCACCTGTTACTAGCCTTAAAGATAACCAGGTGCTTTCTTACTGAACTGTATTCTTGCATTTATAATAAAAAGCATCAAAGCAGACATCACTATGAGTGGATTTTGCCTTACTAGAGGTTGTTCCAGAAGAAGCATAGTTGCCTTCTTCAGTCTTAAAGAATGATAAACAAGATAATGTGTTTTCTTTGTTTTTGTTTTTGTTTTTGTTTTCCTGTCTAGCAGGAAAGGAATGAAATTATCTGGGCAATGGGTATATTGGATTAGATGGGCAATAAAATAATCTTGCTTATCTTTCATTTAGAGTGTTATGCCAAGTGTCCTTGAAAATCCTACAAGCAGTCAAATATAAGGGAACACAGTGCTGAACATCAGGAGGTGAATTTACTTGACCACCTACTAAGTGATCTAAATTAGGAATGAGATAGAGATACTGGAGGAAGAGAGTAAATTAACTTCCCTCCAAAGAAGATCAGCATACATTTTATTGATTTGCCATTCACTTTGTTAAAAGTGTATAATTCCAATTTTAACTTAAATCTCATAAATACCCTAACAGAACTCAAAGTTGTTGTGACTTCTGTCTTCTCAAGTACATATATATTTCTAAGCATGGAGGTCTATTACCAGTTTATTTGATTTCATTATGATATCAACTTACACATGCAATTCAGGGAACATTTACATATGACCCCCTATGTGCCAAGTGTGCTTGGTTCCAGACAGGGCAACTGCTCCACCTGATTGCACTCAAAGGCCATTTGATAGTTAGCAATTTTTAGCAATAAAGCATTTTTTCATTAAGGTTTGTACACTGTATTTCTAGACATAATGCTATTATAGTTAGTAGTTGACAGTATTGGTAAACATAATTTTGTATGCATTGAGGAACTGTGGTCACTTCAGCACATTCAGTGCAATCATAGGCACTGAGAAGGCCAAAGCTTTGATTGGCTTTATTGTGATATTTTTTTAATTGTGGTGGTCTGAAACCAAATCCACGATACCTCCAAGGTATGCATGTACACTTGTTTCTCTGCATTGTGTGTGTACGACCCTTAGGCTTCACTCCCCCCCCCTTTTTTTTTCCGTACTCTAACTGAATGATTAGAAATGCCTTATTCTCCGGGTCCGTGACTCGTGTGTGTGTGTGTGTGTGTGTGTGTGTGTGTGTGTGTGTGTGTGTGTGTGTGTGTATTTAATCCTTCTCTCTCTTTTTTCTAATTAACATATAATGTGTTATTTGTTTCAGGGGCACAGGTCTGTGATTCATCAGTCTTACCCAATTCACAACGCTCACCATAGCACATACCCTCCCCAATGTCCATCACCCAGCCAGGTCACTGATTCTTCTGGATAGTCAAATCTGCTTCTAAAACTTGGTAGGGAATTATTAAAATCAGTTATTAAATTTTTCTGGTTTACTTTTTAGTGGTTGCTGCTTTCTTTTCTTTTTTTTTAATTTTATTTATTCATTTGACACAGAGAGAGATTACAAGTAGGCAGAAAGGCAGGAGAGAGAGAGGAGAGAGGAGGAAGCACGCTCCCTGCTGAGCAGAGAGCCCGATGCGGGCCTCGATCCCAGGACCCTGGGATCATGACCTGAGCCGAAGGCAGCGGCTTTAACCCACTGAGCCACCCAGGCGCCCTGGTTGCTGCTTTCTGGTCAAACTTATTTTGGTCATGCCTTGTTTTCCTAGCTTTGTGTAGTAGTCTGTGTGTTTTTCTTGTTTGCCAAACTTCCTTCAGAGGCTTATCCTGAATTCTTTGTCGGACAGTTCATATATCTTCATTTCTTTAGGGACAGTTATTGGAGCTTTATTTATTGCGTTTGGTGGTGTCATATTTACCTGATGTTCTGTTTTCCTTGCTTTCTTATGTTGGTGTCTGTGCTTTCAACGGGGCTCCTCTTCGAGATTTGACAAGCTTGCTTTGACCTAGATACAGCTTCACAAGTCTGTTCAGTTGGGTATCTGGGCACGTATGCTAATAATGTCCTGGACAGGTTGGTCTGCTCTTGTGGTCTATTTTTGGGCGAGGCACCTGAGCTCTGATGTTGGAGATGGGAGGGTATGCAACTGGCTGAGAACAGAAGGATAGTAGTGCTGGCTTGTTTCCCTACCCAAGTGAGGCTGTAGGATGGGGTGTGTGGTTGTCTGAATTCTCTGGTCAGCCTTACTAGATGGTCAGGACTGGGTACTATATCGAGTAATAGATGAAGCTATGAATTTGCTCCCCTGTCCTGAGAAGGCAGCAGAACCAGACCCAAAGCTTGTACAGCTCATTGTTTGAAGGTTTAAATCAGTTAAGTGGGTACGGAATTTCCCAGTCTGCTGAGGCCACTGGTTTTGTACTGCGCCTAGGGAAAGCCAGGGGCTTTCTACTCTCTACTCAAGTGCCACTGTAAGTAGGGCTGGTAGATGAGCTACCCAGCTTCCTGTGTACCCTGCTGTGGTTCCCTGGTTGTGCAGGCTGAAGGCTGTATTCATCAGTGGCTGGGACTACAGATTAGTTTCTCTGTCTGGAAGCAGCAGGAGTGTCTGTAGAGTCCGTAAAGCTATTTGTTTCTTGCCTTAATCCATCCTGCACCCCAAACTCTCTAGATAGGGCTTTGCTCTGCAGACTATAGGATCTGCCTGTCAGACTATAGGATCTGCTGGTTGGGTTTATGCAGTGTCCTGATGTCATTGCCAGCCCTACTGGTCGGATGGAGATGAGAGACCTTCTCTAGAGCGGGTAAAGCTATGACTCCATTCTCTTGCCTGGATGGGATGGGGATGGGCTGCTGCAGGTATCTTAGAATTTTTCCTGAACAGGCTGGTCCATCAGGAGGGGCCAGAGACTCCCTCAGGCTTGGCTATGAATTAATCACCCTGCCTGGGCATTCTAGAGGAGCCCTCCCAGCTCTGTACTGGCTTTGCTCTATAGGCAGTGATATCTGCTTTCCTACCTCTCAGCTCATGCTTTGCTGGCTAAAGCTTCCAGGTGTTCTTTTAAGCCCCTCGGGCCAGATGGTGCCCAGAAGCCATAGCAGGTTGGGTTGGGTTTCAGTTCACTTGGTCTGGGTGGAACGGAGGGGCCACTGAAAACAAACTCGCTTTTTTTTTCAAGTAGGCTTTCCCATTAAGAGGGGTTTGGGAGCTGCCCTCAGTCTTGGGTATGAATTAATCCCCCGTCTAGATGGCAGGGGAACACTCTATGCCTTGTACTGGTTTTGAGTGTAATTAGCTCTACTGACCTGCCTCTCTGCTTGAGCAGTGTTTCCAGGTGCTGCTGCCGGCCCTTCTGGCCAGATGTGGTTAGGAGACACTCTACCTAGAAGGTAGGACTGTGAGAGCACCTTCCTGGGCCTGAGCAAACCAGGTTCTAAGACCTGCAGAACGTGTCATTTAAGAATCTGAGTAAGGCAGATTTGCACCCCGCCCCCCGGCCGACAAGTTCCCTACTCAGAGCGCGCACCTGTGGCTTGGTTCTGCAGATGAACAAAACTGGTGGTTAGGGTTCTTTCCTGGGCACTGCTGGTAGGAACTTTGTCCAGATCTGTGTGTTGGGTGTTATAAACCCCTGTCTCTTCTCCACAGCAATGGTGCTGGAGAAGTGGTTGAGCCCCACAGGTGGCCCCGCGACCCCCCATGAGACCAGCCTACAACCTCACAAACGTTGTGGGTCACCCACAAAGTGATGTACAATGCTGAAGCAAACTGGTTGTCCCTGTGGGCTTTTTGTTTTTGTTTTCCCACTGGAGGTGAGAGTGTCTCAGAAGAGCCCTCTCCAGGTGGGGCTGCCCTGGCCTGGAAGAGGGACAGTGCCCTCAGCATGTAGCCACTTATCTTAACCTTCTAATTCAGTTGGCTTTGATCTCTGTGGTGCAAGGGAGTTCTTCAGCTTTACCTCCTATGTTCTAGAATTCTCTCAGTGATGACTTGTTCTTAATGACATGACAGTTGCTCTTGTGAGTGGGGGTCAAGTAAGGAATGCCCTTGTTGTCATCTTGGTGATGTCATTTAACCTGAATCATATTAACCCACATTTTCTTTGATAAGCTCCAAATTGGTGAGAATACTCAACACACTAGAAAATACTGAGTGATTAAAATGGGAAGAGGGATTGAGATTTGATTTAATGAAAATGACACACATTTGCATGATACAAGTTTTTATTGACACTATTAATCTCTAGTGTCCTTTGGCTGATTTCACATAGACGTTACCATATTCATCACATGTATGGTGTACTTCAAGTTACAAAGAAATTGGACCATATAGAACCTATCCAATACATAGGGATAGGAAATTAGCATTCTCTATTTCATTGGGAATTACATAGGATTCAATAAAGGTGGTGCCTTTGTTAGAGCTTAATTTTTAAAATGGCTAGACGTGTCATTCACTCAGTAAGTATTTATTGAGAATCTGCTATGTATGACATGGGGTGAAGTTGTAGGGATACTGTGGTGACCAAGGTCAAATTCCTTCTTTAAATACCTTCAGGTTTAAGGGGAGCATAGACCTGTAAACAGGGTATTAGAAAATGGCATTATTGAAGGTAAAATTGAGGAGGGACTTAGTAGAGAAAAAGGATTGTTCTTGCAATCAAGTATTATTTAAAATGAGTTTGAGAGGTGTCTGGGTGGCTCAGTTGTTTAAGTGTCTGACTCTAGATTTCAGCTGAGGTCATGATCTCAGGGTCCTGAGACCGAGCCCCTTGTCGGGCTCCATGCTCAGCGTGGAGTCTGTTCGTCCCTCTCCCTTGCTCGCTCTCTTTCTCTCTCTCTCTTACACACACACACGCATATAAATAAAGTCTTTTTAAAACATGAGTTTGAAAGAAAAGTCAAAGGTAGGGGGAAAAAAGATCAGATGCCTGTAGCTTTTTGTGTAGCTGGAGTGTAACAACAGAAGGTGGGAAGCAGTGTGTGATACTAAAGAGGCGGAGGTGGGCTGTGTTGAAAGGGTACACTTATGTCAGGAGTTACTTCGAAGGTATTGGTGGACAAGTTGTCAAGTTACTGAGCAGTGTCCCTTGCCTTTGAAGAGAATCCAGCTTTTGACCCTTATTTTCCTCAAAGCCCAAGGTGTAACATTTCCTGGCTACTGATCAAGGTTATCTTTATCTTGCTAGATCTGTTATTCCTTTTCACCTACGTAGTATTCCTTTTCACCTTTTCACTCTTCCTGACTCTAAGGTCCTCCTACAGTTACTTATGATATTTTACAATAAAGAAACTTTAAGATTCATTTATTTTAGAGGGAGAGAGAGCACATGCATGAGTGGGAGGAGGGGCTGAGGGAGACAGAATCTGAGACAGACTCCCTGCTGAGCGCAGAGCCCCAGCTCTGCTTGATCTCTGGATGCTGAGATCAGGACCTAAGCCCAAAACCAAGAGCTGGCCACTTAACAGATTGAGTCACCCAGGCACCCCTGCAAATAAAGAAGCTTACATCATGTCACTGATCAACGACATCCTGATTCTTGATGACTCCTTTTCCTTTTAGCTCTTTAAATGTATGTCTGTCTTTTTTCATTACATACCATGTCTCTTTGGTTTCCAAGAGAAAATTTCATTCTGTTTTCTTTCCGTTGTAACTTCCTAACAGTTAACCACTTCCCTGTGAAAACACAAAGAGTCACAAACACCAGGATCCTCTGAGATTCATCCATACCTTTAGTCATCTACCTTTTCCTTCTGTTGCTATTGCTCTATCACGTTCATCTTATTAGCAGTTGTCTTTTCCATTACAACCCAAGATTGAATTTATTTTTCTTGGTCCCGGTATGGACAGAACCTGCAGGAAAAAGGTGTTAACTGTCCTGCTTTTTTTTTTTTAACTATAATGCAAAAAATCAGTTTGCTTTAATTATTGCTAACTTTTGTCCTGGATGAGGGAGTTACCTTCTATTCGTGAAGAGTTTGTTCATAAATAAGACTGAGTTATATCAAATATTTTCCCGAAATCAATTAAAAGGAATATTCTGTTTTCTGTGCATATTTCCTTTTAATCACTCTTGTCTTTGTAAAATAATATGAATCCTTCAGTGCATCCTTCTTCAGTTAACTGATGAATTCATTCTGAATACGTATTTATAAATGTCACAGTTGTGTGAATGTTATGGTTTTCACTCTCTTCCTTGTTTTACCTAGAATTCATGCTTCATCACTCCAAAAAGATGTTGTCCATACTCTTAAATACTACTGCTCTTACCTCTTTTCAGCTTGCCAAATTCTAACATAAAGAGGCTCTCCATTCACTTTTCCTTACTTAAAGTCCCACTGGAAAAAGTTGATTAACAGATAGATTGCTATTACCATAAACAGATAATCTTCAAACTCAACTCGAAGGGACCATGCTTACCAATCATCCAAAAACGTATCAGTCAACCCATATTCCCATACATGGCTGTGTTTTCTTGAAACTTTCTCTCTTTTCTGTGAAAGAAAAGCTGTACAAGACACTTGTTAAAATGGCAAGAGATTTTATTCAAGACTATTGCAATAGAAGAGATTGAACTCGACTCTGCTGAAACACAAAGAAGAGAGATTACAAGGATCAGTGAGATCTAAGGGAAAAGTACAGTGCAACAGTGGGAAAGAAATAGAACCCAAATCCTAAAATTTGTATGTAACCATGCAAGAACCTGAAAGGCCAAAGCAGTCTCAAGAAAGGACACATCTGAAAGCANAAAATGGTTGAAATGTCCATACCACCCAAAGCAGTCTGTAGATTCTCAACAATCCCTATCAAACTTCCCATGTCATTTCTCACAAAAATAGAACCCAAATCCTAAAATTTGTATGTAACCATGCAAGAACCTGAAAGGCCAAAGCAGTCTCAAGAAAGAAGGACACATCTGAAAGCATCATGTTCCACATTTTTCAGGCAGTGGGAAAGAAATTAGTCCCTATGATTAGGCATCTGTATTTCCATATATATATATATAATTTGTATCTAATTATAAAATATGTAAAATATATAAAAGTATATAATTATATATAAATTGTATGACCATAAATATAAATTATATATTGATATATAAATTGTATGTTTATAAAATATAAATATATATTTATATTTATACAATTTGTACATGATTATATAAAGTATATATTTTATATAATTTATATTTCTATATCATTTATAGTTTTATAATATCTACAGAAATATAATTTAATAATATATAAATGTATACATTATGTAACATGTATTACATATATATTTTTCTACATACATATACACACTCCACTCCTGTTAGTTTTGTTCCTCTGGAGAACCCTGATTAATCAATGTTGGTTATGTTAACATATGTATACATACGAAGGTACAAACACAGACACACATACACATATCTAGTATATACTCAGTGCAACCATTGACACGAATGAACTTTACTGCCCACAGTTAGAATTAAAACCATCCTGCTGACCAAGGGCACAGAACAGTCTTTCAGGAAGATGCCAGCAACACTCCAGTGGTCCCTAGGTTTGATGTTGAGGATGGAAGAGAGAAGGCAATCATGTCAGTTGAACTTCACAGTTTTTCTTCTCTCTGCAGGAGACAAAAATGGGAGGGTCTCAGTTCACCTTTCCACATCCTCTAGGAGACCACTTACATTTGCCTGAAAAATGTGGAGCATGATGCTTTCAGATGTGTCCTTCTTTCTTGAGACTACTTTGGCCTTTCAGGTTCTTGCATGGTTACATACAAATTTTAGGATTTTGGTTCTATTTTTGTGAGAAATGACATGGGAAGTTTGATAGGGATTGTTGAGAATCTACAGACTGCTTTGGGTGGTATGGACATTTCAACCATTTTAATTATTCTAATTTCTTTCCATTTATTTGTGCCTTAGTCAAGGTCATGAGCGTCTTACAACTTTCTCAAGTTTTTAGTCTTTTTAGTCATCAGGCACCAACTTTCTATTTATTTCCTCTCTGGCCTTTGTTCTTTCCTTATATCTACTAAATTCGGGATTTGTTTGTTCTTTCTATGGTTCCTTGATGTATAAAGTTAAGTTGCTGGAGGCTTTTCTTGGTGATGGTTGTAGGCATTCATCACTGTGCACTTCCCCATTAGAACTGCACTTGCCGTATCTGTCAATTGTGCTATGTTGTATTTCCCTTTTCATTCATCTCAGGTATTTTGATTTCTCTTTTGATTTCTTCATTGAGCCAGTGGTTATAGCAGCAGGTTGTTCTGTTGCCTAACATCAGATCTCTCCTGGAGAGTATTTTGTGTACAGTTAAGAATGTGTATCTGTTTCTTTTGAATGGACTGTTCTCTACAGAACTGTCAAGTCCGTCTGGTCTCACATCTGTCCTTGTAAGGTTGGTGTTTTCTTACTGATTTTCTATCTGGATGACCTAGCCATTGATTTCAGAGGGGTATTAAAGTCCCCTCCTATTATTATATTGCTGTCCATTTCTTCTTTTAATTATGTAAATATTTGCTTTATATATTTCAGTGCTCCCACATTAGGCACGTAAATACTTAAAACTCTGCGGTGTATTGAGAAGGAAACTGGGGAGACCCTGTCATTCATTACTATGAGGTGCCAAGTATTTCTTTCCATGGAAATGTTATCTTTGGGGGTTGTCTATTCACCTTGGAAAAGGGAGGTCAACTACCTCAAATTGTCCAAGCTCAGGCTAGAAAATATTACACCTGCAAAAACAAAGACTAGATTCTCTGTCTCCAAAATAGAAGTCAAGGAACTTCATGGGATTGGCTCTCAGTGGCTCATATCAAAGTTTATAGGCAGATAAAGTTATTTTTGGCCTCAAAGGAAGACTCCTAAATCAGGCAGGAGGAGATTGAGTGAGGGATTTAGACGCTAGAAAGTAGACTGTGAGTCTGGTTTTCTTCTGGCTCAATAAGTGAATGAACCTTCCAAGGTGTTTGGACTTGGCCACCCTGAGACAGACACTGGCTTGATAGAGAGTGGCAGAGCATGGGAGTATAAGCTGAGGAAGTGGAGTGGATCATATTCCCTGTGCAAGGGTCTGAATCAGGAGAGCATCCTGACAACAGTTGCCCATCAGGCCTCTGAAAATGTTAAACTACCCTATGTGGCAGTGAAGCCTGCACCACAGTAATGAACAACATATTGACCATATTGTGAATCAACAGCTTGAAGTTTACATCTGTCTTATTTTTTTTTTTTTACTTTTGAGGCTTTTGAAGTAGGATTCCAAAAGTGACTAAAAGTCCCTTGTGTTTTTATTTATTTATTATTATTATTTGCCCCAGGGGTACAGGTCTATGAATGATCAGGCTTACACCTTTCCCAGCACTCACCATAGCACAAACACTCCCCAATGTCCATAACCCAGCCACCCTATGCCCCTTGTGTTTTAGATCATTCTTGAATATTCTCCTCAAAGCAGAGTCACTAGTTCACATGTCAGTTAAGGTCAACAGCCATTAATTACGAGTTAAGTATAAATGAAAAAGAAACCTCTATTTTTATTCCCAAACTTATGAAATGCATCTTTGTGAATATCTATACTGAATATATTTGGTCTCTTCTGCAAGTTTCTTGCCATTCATTACTTTTCATTCATCTGCATATCACAATATTTTTGTTTGACTTTGGAGTATTTGTTCTTCTGCACAATCTGATCCCATGTTTAAACTTCTGCACATCTTAAAATTAGTCAATTTTTTTAAGAATTATTTTAGATAGCATGAGGGGGAGGGGAGGAAGGACTGGGAGAAAGAATCTCAAGGAGACTCCACATTGAACATGGAGCCCCACATGGGTCTTGATCTCATGGCCCTTAGATGACTACCTGAGTCAAAATCAACAGTCAGATGCTTAATCAACTGTGCCACCCCTACACCTTGTAAATTATGTTGGTTTTTTTTGGTAAATATTCTTTATGTTCTCTTAACGTGAACTTCCAGTAGAATTGTCTAATGTTAGGCTTCTTAAATCTTACTGGAAATACCAGTAAGAATTTTTTTAATGTTCATTCTGTTCCTTACAACAACTATGTCAAAGAAGGAAAAGTTGTTATTCCTCTAAGTCATCTTCATAAAATATATTGTGGGTGTTCTGTTTGTTCCCCATCCTTGTAAAATTAGGTGTTTGTCAAACAAATGGAGAACATTTTAGAGTGATTTTTCTTTCTTGTCTCAGGTGCCAATACAAGGGGGAGGAATTAAAAGGTGAATGAACATAGGCAGAGGAAGAACCTTTCCTTATGCTGTCAAGAGAGCTATTCCCTGTAGCATCTTCAGGTGGTTTGTCAGCACCCACTCTGTACAACGAACCAGCGATTGGTAGCTGTGTCCAGGCTACGCCTTCTGATTCTCCACAGTCTGAAATATACCCCAGGTGCCTGAAGAACACAGTAACTCCAACACACTAGCCCAGGCCTGTTTTCGTTCTCTGGTCATAAACCCTGAGTGGAGAACATTTCTGCTGACAGTTTGTATCTTCCACTCCTAGAAAGGAAGGCCTTTCCCTCACATGAGGTGAGGCACGTTTCCCATGCTCTCATTGATGCTCCTCACATACTCCCTCTTACTTATGCTACCTTCTGAGGTAATCTTTGAAGTGTTTTAAAAGGAAGTAACCTTTTTCCTTCTCAGAAGTGATCACATTTTCCCCTGAGTGAGCCACCATGAAACATATATGCTTAAGAAAGTAACTTTATCAAGAACTATCTACAGAATACCAATAAGAATGAAAAAACCTTGGTTCTGTAATCAGTCTAAGGGTGATGTAAAAGTCTGAATTTATGATTTGGGGGAGGGGGATGTTAAAGGATAGGCACAGCGAAGATATGGAAGGATGTTAAAAATCAAAATATGTACAAACCCCAGATCCATGAACAATGGAAAATTAAAATGTTGTGGTCAGTTCTTCAGGAGTAGAACAGGCATACCTTTTCCACTGAGGGCATCTAAACACTGTCTTCTGTGGTATGTCAATATTTACAGCTGGGTTGTTATTACCTTGGGTCATTTTTTATTAAGACTTCTGTGTTTTAGATCAGCTATAAATACAAGAAAAAAATCAGTTCACACAAAAGCTGAAAAGGCCTTTCTACCCTCATTTATTTCACTCCCAGTAGTTGAACAGCATGAAAATAATTGATCAGTTGGCAGGAATATTGAGTTAGCCTTTAACTCACCTACCCTTCTCATTCTCTACTTAATACATTTTTTTCCCTCAAAATTTCCACATCTCTGCTTACCTTTCCCATCTGTTATGGCATATTGTCTAATCTTTCCCTTAGAGTCCTCAGCGTATTAATAATAGTGGTTTTAAAATTACACACTGGTGTGCCCCAGTAGGTCAGTCAGTAAAGCATCTGTCAGTCAGTTTTGGCACAGGTCATGATCTCAGGGTAGTGAGATCCAAGTCCTGCTTTGGGCTCTGCTGTCAGTGGCAACTGGTGTTTATCTCACATGCTCATCACCCACTAAGCCTCCAGAAATTTGTCCATTAGAGTTCAGGCTTTCCTACCCTCTCTACTGGTTGCCACATACGTGTATGCTAACGGATTTATACTTAGGTAGGGTGTGGTGGTCTGTATTCCCCGTCCTGTCCCACTAATTTTGAGAGAAATTTGCTTTCTTAATGCCTGTCACAGAACTAAGAAGAGCTATTGCCTTTTTTAGTTCCTTCAAATTTTTGCTTGTCAGGACAGAGTGGAAACCAAATGTCCCTTCTTTGTTTATTACCTTAACTACATCCAATTGTGAAAGTTTGCCCTGATGCACTAGTGCGACACTGAATTGATATGTAAATGTTATGGAAAGACTGCCTGGAAATGCTACCTTGATAGTAAGTAAAAATTTCTAATGTGAATGAAAATATAAAACATGATTTGGGTTCATAAGTACACATATGAATGACAGTTAAAAATAGGAACTCCAACATGAATGAGGTGTTTATGGAACAGTGTATTTATTGTTAAAGCAAAACACTCTATTTATTCTTTTCATTTCGTCCTAAAGGTATCTAAATAAATGAAACCAAGGAAAGGACTTAAGATTTTCTAGAGTGATTTTAAGAAAAAAAGTCATGTAACATGTAACATTATGCTGTATACCGGAAGCTCACTCATATGACTGAATATTTTTATATTTAGAGAAATGACCATAATAATTCTAGTTATAAGATAGGTTCTAGAATCTACCTGACTCACCATGTAGTTAAATTTTTTTCTTCTTCTGATGAAAACTTTTAAAATCAACTCTTAGGAACTTTCAAATATCCAATCTAGTGTTAACTATACTCCTGCTGAGGTACATTACATCTCCATCATTTCTTTGATAACTCCAATTCTGTGTATTTTAACCCTATTATTCCATTCCCTTTCCCCTACCTTTGGCAACTACCCGTCTGTTCTCTGTATGCTTTAGTTTGGGTATTTTGTTGGATTCTACAAATAAGTGAGATCAATCAGTATGTATCTTTCTTTGTCTGACTTACTTAATTTAGCAAGATGCCCTCAGAGTTCATCCATTTTGTCACTAATGGCAAACTACTCCATTTTTTGGGCTGAATAATAGTCCATTATATATCTTGTCCTATCTATGTCTATGGGTGTATGTGTATATATATATGTGTGTGGGTGTGTATATATATATATATATATATATATATAATGTATATACATGCATACACACAAAGATACATAGCTAAAGAAAATGTGAAATATGGGCGCCTGGGTGGCTCAGTGGGTTAAAGCCTCTGCCTTCAGCTCAGGTCATGATCTCAGGATCCTGGGATCGAGGCCCGCATCGGGCTTTCTGCTTCCTCCTCTCTCTCTGCCTGCCTCTCTGTCTACTTGTAATCTCTCTCTCTGTCAAATAAATAAAATATTTAAAAAATATATTTCTAACTATCTGTCCAGTGATGGAAATTTAGGCTGTTGCTGTACCATGGTTATTACATAGAATGCTGTGATAAATATGGGGGTGCATATATATTTTTACTGGAATGGTTTTTGTTTTGTGTGGGTGTGTGTTTTTTTTTCCACCTACTTAACATTTATTGATAAATTCCTATATATCAGTTATATAACTGTAAGATGATGATCCTGCTTACAAAAGCTCTGGGAGAAGTAAACCACCACATGGGATGGGGTGTTGGCTTAGCTGCCAGGCGGAAGCAGCAAGGGCTACAGGGGACAAAACAGGCAATGCCTAAGCTGACTACAGACATCAGAGGATGCCCAGAGGACAGGACAGGCAGACATCTTGAGCAGAGAGGCCCTGCTCTGGGGCTAGCACATGCCCAGGGCACAGAGGACACAGCCCAGGGGGCACAGCTGCAAAGCAAGGCAGCCCTGATGCCCACCCACTGGTCCTCCGCACAGGCAGGTCTCCTGCTCTGCCAGCCTGACCTCTCAGGCCAGATGCCTGGGCTCCCATCTGAGGCCACAAGCAGCTGCTGTGAGAGAATCCTCAGCTGTTTCCATTTTCTTTTTTTTTTTTTTTTAATTTATTTATTTATTTCACAGAGGGAGGGAGAGCACAAGGAGGCAGAGAGGCAGGCAGAGAGAGAGAGAGAGGGGGAAGCAGGCTCCCCGCAGAACAGGGAGCCCGATGCGGGCCTCGATCCTAGGACCCTGAGATCATGACCTGAGCCAAAAGCAGAGGCTTTAACCCACTGAGCCACCCAGGGGCCCTGTTTCCATTTTCTTAAGGCAAGTACCTAGAAGTGGAATTCCTGGATCATAGGGTAGGTTCCATTTTTGTTTGAGGAACCTCCATACTATTTTCCACACAGGCTGCACCAGTTTGCATTTGTACCAACAATGCACTAGACTTTATTTTCTGCTCAGCCTTGCTATTTCTTTTTTTTTTTAAGATTTTATTTATTTGACAGAGAGCGATTACAAGTAGGCAGGGAGTGAAGGAAGCAGGCTCCCTGCTGAGCAGAGAGCTGATGTGGGGCTCTATCCCAGGACCCTGAGATCATGACCTGAGCCACAGGCTGAGGCTTTAGCCCACTGAGCCACCCAGGCGCCCCAGCCTTGCTAGTTCTTGTCTTTTTTGGTAATAGCTTTTCTCAGAGGTGTGAGGTGATAACACTGTGGTTATGATTTACAGTTCTCGCCTGATGATTCATGATGTAGAATCACCCTTTAGGTACTCGCTGACCATCTCCGTCTGCTTGGAAAAAAGGCCAGCTCAGATTCTTTGCTCATATTTCAGTTAAAAGCCTCTTGTTCGCTACAGTCTCGTATGAGTTCTTTGGATATTAACCCATTATCAGGGACGTATTTCACAAGTCTTTCCCCAGCTGGTAAGCTGCTTTTGTTTTGTGGAGTGTGTGCTTTGGTCTACAGAACTTTTCAGTTTGATACAGTCCTGTTTATTTTCACCTTTGCTTTTGGTGTCCCATCCAAAATACCGTTGCTGACAGCTATGGGAAGCAGCTGCCCACATAGTTGTCCTCTACGAGTACCTTCAATTCTTCATCCGTTTTTATTCTGTGGCAGGTGACTGTCCAGTTTCCCCAACACCATTTGTTGAACGGACTGTCCTTTCCCCATTGTATCTTCTTGCCTTTGACATAAATGAATTGACCATACATGTGTGGTTTTCTTTGTAGGCTTTCCATCCTGTTCCTTTGATCCATGTGTCTCTCTTTATGCCACGACCATACTATTTTGATTAGTATAGCTTCGCAGTATAGTTTGAAATCAAGGCATGTGGTGCCCCCAGCTTTGTTCTTTTTCAAGATTGCCAATTTGATAACTTCTCTAATTTCTTCCAATACTTAGCATTGTTGATGTCTGTGAAAAATGCCACTGGAATTTTGGTATGGGCTTCATTGAATCTTTGCATCGCTTTGGCTACTACGTACATTTTAACCATATTAATTCTTGTAATCCATGAACACAAAACACCTTTCCATTTGTGTCATCTTTGGTTTCTTTCACCTTTTACCTCCTTGATTAAATGTGGTCCTTGATATTTTATTCTTTTTGAGAGCATAGAAAATGGGATTGTTGTCTTAATTTCTTTCTCTGATAGTGCTTTACGAGTGTACAGAAATGCAACAGGTTTTTGTGCATTGATTTTTATATCCTTCAATATCGGTCTGTTATTTTTAACAGTTTTGGTGGTTTAGGGTTTTAGGGTTTCATATATGTGGTATTACATCATATTCAAGAAGTAATAGTTTTACTTCTTTCTAACTTTGGGTCTCTTTTATTTCTCCTTAGCCTAAATGCTGCAGCTAAGAATTATAAAACAGGCCTATCTCAGAGATACTGTGAGTTTAGTTTCCTAGTGCATGTAAAAGCTGGGTTTAGAGGCCCCTGGGTGGCTCAGTCTATCAAATGGTTGATTCTGATCTCAGGGTCCTGGCATCAAGCCCTGCCTTATGCTCCATGCTCAGTCGGGAAACTGCCTGAGGATTCTCTCTCTTTCTGTGGCTCTCCCTGCTCACAAACTCTCTCTCTCAAACTTTTTTTTAAAAAAGTTAGGTTTACAGTATACTGATGTCTATTAAATGTGCAGTAGCATTATGCCTAAAGAGTACATACCCTGATTAAAAAAAACCTTTATGCTAATCTTTTTTTTTTTTAAGATTTTATTTATCTGACAGAGAGAGATCACAAGTAGGCAGAGAGGCAGGCGGAGAGAGAGGAGGAAGCAGGCTCCCTGCAGAGCAGAGAGCCCGATGTGGGCCTGGATCCCAGGACCCTGAGATCATGACCTGAGCCGAAGGCAGAGGCTTTAACCCACTGAGCCACCCAGGCACCCTTTATGCTATCTTAATCTGAGTTTCCAGCAAGTTACAGTCATTGATCACAGATCACCATGACAAAAATAATGAAAAAGTTTGAAATATTGCAAAGATTACCGAAATGTGACACACAGACACAAAGTGAGCACATGCTGTTGGAAAACCAGCACCAATAGACTTGCTTAGTACAGGGTTGCAAGAAAACTTGCATTTGTAAGAATTGCATTTTATCTGCAAAGCACAATAAAGTGCAGTGACATCACGTGTGCCTATGTTGTGTCAAGGTAGCAAGAGTGGGCATCATTTTACCTTTTCCCTATTGAGTATCATGTTAACTGTGTGTGTGTTGTACATGGCTTTTATTATGTTGAGATACATACTTTCTGTAGAGAATTTTTAAACTTACATCATGAGCAAATATTCCATATCGTTGAATACTGTATCTGAGTCTGTTGAGAGATTATACACTTCTTTCATTCTTTTAATGTGATGTAGCATGTTGATTTGCAAATGCGAAGCCATCCAGTATTCCACAGATAATTCTACTTTGATCATGGTGATTGTTCTTTTTAATGTGCTGCTGAATTCTGTTTGTCAGGTTTTGTTTGTTTTTTTTATGTTGCATTTATACTCATCAGGAATATGGGCCTATAATTTTCACTTCTAGTAGTGTGCTTTCCTGGATTTGATACCAGAGTATTGCCTTCTCTTCAATTTTTTTTGAGAGTTTCAGAAATATTGGTGTTAAATGTTTGGTAAAATTTCACCTAAGAAGCCATTTTTCCTTTGGGAGGGTTTTGATTATAGATTCATTTTCTTTATCAATAGTTGGTATATTCAGCTTTTTTTCTTTCCATTCATTCTTGGTATTTTGCATGTTTGAAAGAATTATTTTCATTTGTTCTTGGTTGTCCAGTTGGTTGGCCTATAGTAGGTGTTCATAGTAGTCTATTATAATTTAGTTGATATGCAGATTCTAACTTTTCCTTGAGAGTCTGGCTAAAGGTATGTCATTTTTATTATTTCCAACTCTTAGTTTCATTCATCTTTTCTACTGCTTTCCTGTTCTCTATTTCACTTATATCTGCTTTAGTTTTCTTTCCTCCCTTCCTTGTGCTGCCTTTGGGTTTGATTTGTACCTCTTTTTTCTAGATCCTTAAGGCACAGAGTTAGGTTATATGGGGGTCTCCTTTCCTAATGTAGGCATTTTGTTGCTATAAACTTCCATCTTCGGAATGCTTCTGCTGCTTGTTCTAAGTCGTTTTACGTTGTGTGGCCTCAGATAAGTCCTATCCTAGAAAATGGTCCGTGGGTGTTCTGTTGTCAGGCTGTTATGTGTACAGATTTCACCCACTATCCAGAAGTTTGCTGTATGCCGCCACACTTTCATGAGAGACCTGCTTTAGTACCTACCTGTTTGCAGTAAACACAAGAAATCCAAACAGAATTATCACTTGTACGAAATGGTAATTACATCTCCCCTTTTTGTCATTTCTACTAATAAAGATTACTGGCTAAGAGGGGGGATTGTATTTGTTAGGTCCGTTCGGTCTACAGTGTTACTCAAATCTCTTCCATTTCTCATTCTCTATCTGGATGGTCTCTCCATTGCTCAGAGTGGGGTGTTAAACGGCATTATGATAGCAGTACGGGACTTTATTTCTCCTTTGAGCTCCGTTAGTTTTTGTTGTACAGATTTACATTGTTCCGATTTGGGGTGCACAGATATTGACAATTGTTACATATTTGTAGGCTGAACCCTTTATATGATATTCTTTGTCTCTTTAACATTTTTAGTTTGTATTCTAGCCCTGCTGTGTTTTTTTTGCCTGCTTGAAATACCTTTTTCCATCTTTTCACTCCATCCTTGCATATCTTTAAGGCTAAACAGAGTTGCTTTAGGCAGAGTATCATTGCATGTTGTTTTCTTATCCACTCAATCATTCTGTCTTTTGACTGAAAATTTCCTCTATGTAGTAATTATTGCTTTGTACATCCATTAAGGCAGCAGATAAAAAAGAACATTTTGTGTTTTGATGTCTTTTCACATCAGCATACTTCCAGTACTGTATCATGTTCCTTCGTGAAATTGCTACTATCATGAGGTTTACATAAAATAACTTAAAATAACTTAAAATTATATTGCTCTATGAGGTTTACATAAAATAACTTAAAATAACTTAAAATTATATTGCTCTATTTTAAAGTGATAACTTCAATATAGTTCTTAAACTTTGACTCCTTTAGCTAC
Organism: Ailurus styani; assembly: GCA_002007465.1. Classification (NCBI taxonomy): domain Eukaryota; kingdom Metazoa; phylum Chordata; class Mammalia; order Carnivora; family Ailuridae; genus Ailurus; species Ailurus styani. Next base: position 2,183,356 of record LNAC01000238.1, on the reverse strand, counting down.
TGATGTTACAATTTCCACATATTTTTTTTGGTTGCATAACAACAGATTTTTGTAGGGCTTTTTCTTAAGATTTATTTAGAGAGCATGAAGGGAGGGAGAGAGTCTTGAGACTCCCCACTGAGAGCAGAGCCCAATAGAGGCTCGATCCCAAGTCCCATAACATAATGACCTGTGCAGAAACCAAGAGACTCTTAATCCACAGAGTGGGTTAAATACCACCACCTCTGACTTTAGAATAGAATTACTATTAACAGTGAGTTTTATGTAACCTTCTTCTATTGTCTACTCAGCTCTTTTTACCAGTTCTTGTAAGACAGGTCTCAGGGTTGTATGGAAATGCCTTTATTCCTTTTATTTCTGAAGGACAACTTCACTGGGTATAGATTTCTCGGTTCACATGTTTTCTTTCAGTATATGAATTTGTTGTTCCATTATTGAATAATCTACCAATTCTTCAGGGCTGTACCTTGTTTGTTACTTCTGTCTTTTGCTTTTTAAATTATTTCTTGTTCTTTGATTTTTGGGCAATGCAATTAAATGTGTCTCCGTATAACCCTGTTGACTGCAGCCTTTTAGCTACTTCAGACCATACCGATCTGTGTTTGTCTCCCCTAGGTCTGGAAAGTTTTAAGCCATTATTCTTTTGACTATACTTTCTATCCTTTCCCCTTCTGGATTTTCTCTGCATTATGTTTCATATTTCCCTCAGCTTTCTTCATATTATTGTTCTTCTGGATTGGATAATTCCAACTGCCCTCCTTCTAGTCCCCGGTTCTTCTGCATGGCTGTGTCTACTTTAAAAGGTTTTATTAACTCTAAGAATTCTGTTTTCTTGGTGTTGCTTAGGGTTTCTCTTAGCTTGTTACGGTCATATGATTTTCCTGATTTCGTTTTAGTTGTCTGTGCACTCTTGTAGCTCGTCAAGCTCTGTGTCTGTGGTCCTAACTCAGGCTGACCCACAACCCAAGTACTGTGTTTGCACTGCAGACTGCCAGCGCGGCCCGATCAAGTCTTGGCCTGAGTGTTGCTGGGTTATACAGCTTCCAGGAGTTGTTGCTTGCCCTCTGCTCCGATGGGGCCTGAGCCAGGCTGTGCTACGTGGGGCTATGTTTTAATTCCCTGTTGGGACAAGACAGGGAGGCACCACTCGAGGGAACTCCCAAGTTTTCTAAGCAGGCTTTACCTCAGGACTACCAGTAGCTACTCTCAGCTTCACGTTCCGCTGCGGGTTAGTGCCCTTTCCTCGACCACTTCTCTGCTGGTACTGGGAAGGCTCAGCTCTGCCCAGCTCTCAACGGTCGTGGCTTCAGTATGCACCCTCCCTGAGCTCTTGACAATCTGGACACATGCGGCCAGGAGCCACTCTCCCTACAAGTAAGGGCTTTGATTTGCCTCTTGCCTGGAGAGGTAAGGTCTAGATATAGAAAAATTGCTTGCTTGTTTGAAAGCCCAGATCAGGTCAACTTACCCCTCCTCCAGTTCCCCGGTCAGAGTATGCCACCCATTGGCTCTGCAGATGGAAACTCTGATTCCCAGTGGGGGTGGTTGCGAGCCCTCACCCCTCCACTGTCACAATAGTGGACTTCCAGGAATTCCCCTGCAGTCCCGGTGGGACAAGATCAGAGTACCTGCACCCAGGAAGTGACCCGCAACACTAGGGGAGGGTGCTGGATGCCCCCGCTCATGCTCTCTTTTCCAGTGAAAGGACCATAAGCTCAGGAGAGACCACTCAGCGGGGCTCTACCCCAGCCTGGTGGAGGGGTAAGAGCATCAGTGTGTAGTTGCTTCTCAGACCCTTCTAATGCACTCTGTCCTTACACCAGTGTTGAAGGGATGGCTTTAAGTGCAAATGAAAAGGCACTACTGAGGGCGCCTGGGTGGCTCAGTGGGTTAAAGCCTCTGGCTTCGGCTCAGGCCATGATCTCAGGGTCCCGGGATCAAGGCGCTTATGGGGCTCTCTGCTTGGCGGGGAGCCTGCTTCCTCCTCTCTCTCTGCCTACTTGTGATCTCTCTCTCTGTCATAAATAAATAAATAGATAGCTAGGCTTTGAAAAGCTTTCCTGTACCTCAGTAGTGCCTAAGTGTCACTGGAAAAGTAAATATAAAGTAAAATTCAGCATAATTTACTGTTGTAGAGGTTCTGGATTAATCACTTGCAAGCTTGATAAAAGTTAAAAGACCAAAGATATAAAATTGACTGGAGCTACGCTAGTTAGAATGTATTCAGACTTTAGCTGTTAACTAACTTAAAGGAATGCCTCATGTTAACCACAAGGCAAAAATCTATAGCAAATGAACAAAGGGTAATCTAAGCATACACTGTAGAAAGTAATGAAATAATGAGAGCAAGAGAAGAACTGCAAAAACAACCAGAATGAACATCCCTATCAATTCATACACAGACTACATTCTTCAATCAGGTCCAGAGGGTAGCTGAATGGATATAAAACTAAGATCCATCTAAATGCTGCTCATAAGAGATTGACCTCAGATCTAGACAGACTCGGAGTAAAGGGATGGAAAAAAAAAATGTGCCCTCCACATGAAAACCAAAAGAAAGAAAGAGGGTAGTTATACCAGACCAAATAAACTTTAAAACGAGAGACTGGAATCAGAGACGAAGAAGGGCATTACATAATAATAAAGGGGAAATCTAAGAAGTTGTAAACATTTATATACCAAAAATAAGAGCAAATGACTAGATGCAATAAATATTAACAGATCTCAAGGGAAAAACAGAATGAAATATAGTAACAGGAGACTTTTACACTCCATTTTCATCAATGGAGTGACCATTCAGAAAGAAAACCAGTAATGCAGTATCAGCCTCATGGGACACGTGAGACTGGATGGACTTAATAGATACATACAGCATTCCATCCAAAAGCAACAGAATATACATCTTTCTCAAGTGCATATGGATCATTGTCCAGATAGATCATGTTCGGGCACAAGTATTGTTCTTAAGAAATATACTTGATGATTTTAATCAAAAGTACAAAATAGAAATTACAAAGAAAAAAGTGAAAACGTTAAATATACAGAGACAAAGCATGCTACTATATCACAAATAAGTCCAAAAGAGAAATTTTAAAAATACCTTGAAACAAATAGAACTGGAGAAAGCACCTCGAAGAGGAAAAATTATAGTGGTAAACACCTACATCAAGACATAAGGGAGATCTCAGACAACCTAACTTTATGCCTCAGGGAACTAGAAAAAGAACAAATTGACTTCAGAGTTAGTTGAAGGAAGGAAATAACAAAAATCAGAGTGAATAGACAAAAGCTCCTAAGAGCTAAGATACTAAATTGGCAAACCTTTAGCTAGACTGACCAAGACCACAAGGGGGGAGATTCGAAATGAGGTATGAAAGAGAAAATCTTGGCATCCTTATTATTTCTGTGCTATCACATTTAAGAGCCTACTCTGTAAACAATTATATGACAACAAATTGAAAGGGAGAGGAAATGAATAATATCCCAGAAACAGGCAATCTACATAAATTAAATCATGAAAATGTGAACACACAGATTTTCAGTAAGGAGATTCAATCAGTCATTAGAAACTTAGCAGCAAACCAAGGTCCAGGGATCGATGGCTTCACTGGTGAATTTCACAGAATGCTGATGAAGAATCGTAATCCCTCTCAAACTTTCCCTAAATTCCTAACTCTGTTTATAATGCTAGCATTAACTTGATACATAATCCAGACAGGGATGACATCAGAAGAAAATTTCAGGCCCACTTCCTCAATATAGATGCAAAAATAAGTTACAGCAAAGCAAATGCAAAAAGGCTTGTAAACCATCATCGAATGGGATGTATTCCGGGGATACAAGGATTATTCAACATGTGCCAATCACTGATTATGATACATACACCACAGTAACAAAATGAAGGATAAAAATCATGTGATTATTCTAACAGATGCAGGAAAAAAACATTTCACAAAATTCAACAGAAACTTATAATGAAAGCTGTAAACAAAATGGATATAGAGGAAATGTACCTCTGCATAATCAAGGCAACATAGGACAAGCCAATAGGGTAACATGATCCTCAGTGGTGAAATGCTGAAAACAAGTATGCTTATTCTCACTGCTTTTCCTCAACATTGAATTGGCAGTCCTACCCAGAGCACGTAGGCAAGAAAAATAAATAAAATGTATCCAAACTGGAAAAGACACAAAGTATAAGTGTGACTATTTTCAGATGACATGTATTACGTACAGAAAACCCTAAACAAATTCAGTAAATAAACAAATGCATGATAAAGAACATAATACCTAGAAATAAATCAATGAAAGCTTTAAGACACTGATGAAAGAAACTTAGAGAAATAATTAAATATTCTGTGTTCATGGATCAGAACATTTATTGTTTAAATGTCCCTATTACCCGGAGTCATCTATAGATTTGACAATCTGCAATCCCCATCGAAATACCAATGGTGGGGTGCCTGGGTGGCTCAGTCTATTAAGTGTCTACCTTCGACTCAAGTCATGATCCCAGAGGCCTGGGATTGAGCTCTGCATCAGGAGGCCTACTTCTCCGTCTCCCACTCACCCTGCTTGTGTTTCCTCTCTAGCTTTGTCTCTGTCAAATAAATAAAACCTTAAAAAAAAATACAACCCTAAAATTCGTACAGAACCATGAAAGACCCTGGATAGACAAAGACATCTTGAGATAGAAAGCATAAATAAATGACTGCATCCAACTGAAACCCTTCTACATCACCGCAGGAATACGTGTAGGTTAATCTCAAAAACAGCAGAGGGAGACATGCAATATATCTATATAAGGTTTTCAAGAAACACCTGTAATTCAACCATGTGCTCTTCAGGGGTAAATGCATATACATGAAGTGTGCTAGGTACAATAAGCACTTTATTTGGAATATTAGAGTTGTAGGCAGGAACAGAGATAAGGTTAAGTAGGAGAGAGACTCAGATTTCTAATAGTATTGAGAAAGTTACCATTTTCTGATGTTTTTAGATCCTACACATTTTAAAGATCTTCTACATTTAACTACTTTATAGTATGTATATTTTTTAAATTTTTGTTTTCATTAAATATTTCTGAGCTAATAGATGTGTATATTCACACAATAAAATTGAGCACCTAGTTTATTGTACTCGGAACCTAACAAACACTCTCAGTATCCATTATTTACTTCCTGCTTTGCTAATCCATGTCATTTCTCTGTCCCACTCCACACACATTATTTTACATCTAGGCTGAATTTCTACTTGTCTCGGGAGCACACCATAATATCTTTTGTATTTGGGTTGTTGGAAATGGAATTTCCATTCTAAATATCCTCAAATCTCCCGTTGCTCCACTTCATCATGTACCTTCATAAAATGCTGGTAGGTATTCTTCCAAAGTACACTGACCGTACTCGGTACTTATTTATATCACTATACACTTGCCTATTCCTTCACTGTCAGATAAACTTGAGTAGTGAAATGACACAGAGATACAATAAGACAAGAAAATTGCAGGCTGATATCTAACAAACTATTAGCAACGACTTCCACAATAATTCTCCAAGATCAAGTAGGGTTTTTTCCTAGGAATGCAAGGATAATTCATTATTTGCAAAACAATAAAAGTGATACATCACATTAACAAAATAAAGGATATTAAACAAACTTGAGGACCAAGGCTGTGCTTACTGTGACATACAAAACCTTGCATACTGTCCACAAATACTATGTGCTCCACGTATATTTTATAATTAATATATATTTCTTTTTAATATTTTTCTTAGCTCTTGAATTTTTTCTTTTTTATTACACAGTATGATAGTTCATCCTTTTGGGGGAATTTTGCTAATTCCATTATGTTTTCAGGTAGGCATTTTTCCAGAAATACATACAGCATTATAGCTGTGGTTTTCATTTTTATTTATTACATGAAATGTGTAAAATCACCCAATAATAAAATTAAACTGAAGCCCCAGAAAATGAAAGTAAAAATAGTAACTAATGTAAGTCTAATAGAGTAACAGATTTTCCATTGATGAATTTTCTGGATTTCCACGTGTCTGATGAGTCAGGTACTACGGCAGTCACACTTCGGCTGGATGCAATCAGTAGCTAGTTATTTCAATAGAGTGTCACTGAAGGGAGCAATGGGGAAATCTTCCTGAAGTTAGTCCCCTTTTAAAGATCTTCTCAATTGGTTTCTATCATTTTTCACTATGTCGTTCAGCATTTTAAGCCTTCTGTGTTCTTTATGCCTTACATTAGTGTGGGAAAGTAGTTATCTTGTTCCTCCTTCTGTCCTTTGACAGACTGTACATAATGAACACTTTCATCTTGCTACATAGATCATTTGTCTAAATCTTCAACTTTCCCACTTAGCTCATGAATTTTTGATTATACAGTGCTCAAATTAAATATAGAATTGAAAACATAAGAGTACTGTAGACTAGAATTTCTTGGCATGAGTATATATCCAATATTTTCAAAGTTTCTCTAACATGAGGAGTTAGAGGTAAAATTTAATTTTTTTAATTCTGCCTTCCCTAACTTCTCTTTCTTCCAAATGAAATTTCAAGGCATGCTTTGTCACACAAGTTGTGTCTTCAAAAAATGAAATGCACCGACAATAAAGAAAACCTATCAACCTATCATCAAGCCACCACTAAATTACAGTGAATGAGGTACGACATCTAGAAAGCCATGCTTAAAAATGAGGAGATATTAAAAAGTAATGCCAACCGAGAGCTCCAGGATCACACACTGCAAAGAACACAGACTGCAGAATTATTCCTGAAAATATGCTAAACAACTAAGCAGCAATTAAAAATACAGAAGAAAGACAAAGAAGAGAGAGCAAGCAAAACTAGCCACAACCGACTTGGGAATGGATAGATGTAATACCACCTTGTTACAACATCTAAGATGTCCAGTTCTACCCCCACCAAAAAAAAACATGCAACACAAAAGTATGCCATACCGCACACAGCCAAAGCATCCGATATAAATGTTGAAGGGAACCAGATTTTGGATGTAGTGAATAAGTATTTTTAAATGAGCTATTTTAAACATTTTTCAAAGAACTGCAGGACAAAGTTTACAGTGATGTCTCAAGTAGAGAAATTCTGCATATGATACATTAAGCAATTAGAATTNGGAACCAGATTTTGGATGTAGTGAATAAGTATTTTTAAATGAGCTATTTTAAACATTTTTCAAAGAACTGCAGGACAAAGTTTACAGTGATGTCTCAAGTAGAGAAATTCTGCATATGATACATTAAGCAATTAGAATTCAAAAGGAACTAGAAGAGATTCAAATAGATGTGGGCTGGCAAAAGAAACAGTCTGTGAATGTGAAAACAAGTCAGTAATAGTATCCTGTCTAAAAAACAGAGAGGAAAAAAGGCAAAGCAAAAAACAAACAGGGCTTCCAGGACTAATGAAACACCATGAGCTTTACCAAGAAATGTATAATGGAAGTCCCAAAAGAAGGTAGGAAGGACAAAAAAAAAAAAAGCATTTTAATAAAAAATGGCATAAACCTCCCTAGTTTCATGAAAAATATTCATCTGTATGGAAGATCTTACTATATTCTAGATAGAAAAAATTTAAAGAGATTTAAATTTAGGTCATAGATTAAGAACAGTTGAAGAGCAAGTAAAAAAGCTCTATTATATACATTTATATAAATGTAGTCCTCAATCAGATTAACAGCTGACTTCTGGTCAAAACCATAGAAGCCAGATGACAGTGAGAAGACATCGCTAAAGAGAAAAAAAATAGCAGCAGTAACAAAACTGTCAATGAAGAGCTCTCTATCAGCTGAACTATCCTTTCAACCCAATGTAGACATTAAGATGGCTTCGATAAAAAACATCACTAGCAGACTTGCCTTATAAAAATACCACAGGAAATCCTTAAAGCCGAAAGAAAAGGATACTGGATAGCAACTTGAATCCACAGGAAGAAATAAGGAGCCCCAATAAACCTAACCGCCTACAGACAGAGTATAAGTAGATATGTTTATAACATGTCACCTTTGTATATGTTAAAAGGAACTGCATAAAGCGGTAATTATAAAACTAAGTCATGTGGTTATAACAGATAAAGTTGTAATTCATAGGGCAGTAATAGTACAGAGGAGAGGTAAGACAGCTGAGGCTTTTTCTCAAGAATTGCTTTTCTATATTGTTGGCATAAATTAGAATTTGAATTTACATTGTTTTAAATTAAGGCACTAATTGTAATTTCCAGGAGCACCACTGAAAAATCAAGCCAAAGGTGGAGTAGCATTGACATCAGCACGATGTCAGTGTCAGTCATGCTTTCCTCTCCCTTGTCATTTACAGCTAAGTAGCCATTTTTTTTTAAGATTTTATTTGTCAGAGAGCACCAGCAGGCAAAGTGACAGGCAGAGGCAGAGGGAGAAGCAGGCTCCCCACTGAGCAAGGAGCCTGATGTGAGGCTAGATCCCAGGAGCCTGAGATCATGACCTGGGCCAAAGGCGGAGGCTTTAACCCACTGAGCCACCCAGGCGCCCCTAAGGAGCCATTTAAAACCAAACAAAAGTGCCTCAGCAGAAAATACCCTAGAGCACTGAGGAGATTTCTTACCTACCTGTGCTGTAGACAGGTGGATAGGACCTTGATGGTGCTGCAGATTCAAGGGAGTCACTAAGCCTGTCCCGCTCCCAGCTATTGCAGTTGGAGAAAAAGCCCAACTGTCAGGTGCAAAACAGGGTGAATACCCAAGTGCAAAGGAATTTGTAGATGCCTATCTGGCGTGATGTGAAAACCACAGGTTACTGGATTGCAATGAAAAGAAAGATCTCACCGAGTCTGTCCCCGTCCCAAGGTGGCACTGTAATGTGCTGGGCTTTCGCATGGGGGTGAGCATGGTAACCTATCTCACAGAGGAGGGAGAAGGCGAGTGGAGATGGACTGATTTGACGGTGGCACACAGCATGATTTTCTAGGGAGGTAGCTCATGACTGGTGGGGGAGGTGGGGAAGAAATGAAAGGAAAAGACAAGAATGAACAAGAGCTGAGAAGGAACATTGGGATGTATGTGCCCTCCTTTTCACTATATCTGTATCTTTGGGGTAAATAATTGCTGGGTCGTAGAGTAGCTCTATTTTTAACACCTTAAGGAACCTCCATCCTGTTTCCCAGAGTGGCCGTACCACCTTGCATTCCCACCAACAGTGTGAGAGGGTTCCCTTTCTCCATTTCCTCACCGACATTTGTTGTTTCCTGTCTTGTTAATTTTTTGTAAAGTGGTACCTCAGTGTGGTTTTGTTTTGTATTTCCCGGATGGCTAGTAATGTTGAACATTTTCTCCTGGGTCTGTTGGCCATTTGCATGTCTTCTTTGAAGAAGTGTCTGTTCATGTCCTCTGCCCATTTCTTGACTGGATTATTTGTTTTTTTGGGTGTTGAGTTTGAGAAGTTCTTTACAGATCTTGGATACCAGCCCTTTGTCTGGAGTGTCATTTGCAACCACCTTTTTTTAAAGACATGTTCCAGAGTGTAGCCCCACAACCAACTCAGGTAAAAAGAAACCATCAACTTGAGCTATAATGCCATCTTCTGGAAAAACGAAAGAAGGGCTTTTTGGGGCATTTTGTTTGGTGTTTTTCTTTTTCTTTTTTTTTTCTCGTTTTTGTTTTGTTTTGATAGTTATTTTGTTATAGTTCCACAGACTAATAAAGGTTTCCACCCTTAAAAAGTAATGGCAGAAAAACATTTCACCAAACAATATAATGCCACAGTAATATGATCCTCCAGCAATCAAAACCAAAGGCATGGAATATTGTGTCCTAACTGATGAAGATTTCAAACTGTCATGTAGACATTCAGTGAGTTCCAAGAATACTCAGAAAGGCAATTTAGGGAATCCAATAATTTAATGAGCAGAAGGAGTTATCTACCAAAGAGATTAAACACTTTAAAAAATGGAACCGGAAAAAATCTGGAACTTATGGACTTAATTACTTAGATGAAGAATGCATTAGAGTGCTTAAGAAATTGGGCAGATCAGATCAAAGAAAGAATGACCAATCTGGAAGGTAAGAATTCAGAAATGAGGGCACGAACTAAGATTTTAAAGAAGTCAAGAAACCCTATAACAGTTATCAGCACTCATGAGAAAAATATGTATTTAAGAGGAGAAGAGAAAAAGAAGGGAGGAGAGAGCTTATTTAAAGAAATAACAGCTGGGAACTTCCCAAACCTGGGGATAGTAGTAGACATAAAAGTTTATGAAACTAACAGAACACCCTGTTAGATCCATGCAAAAAGACCTTCTTCGGGACGTGCTATAATCAAACTGTCATCAGTGATAAAGACTTTTAATAAGAGCCAAGAAAAGAAGAGACTAACTTATAATAGACCCTCCATTAGACTATGAGCAGATTTCTCAGCAGAAATGCAGAATGCAGTAGGAGAGAAGAGAGGAGAGTAACAAAGTACTACAAGATAAAAATTGCCAGGCGAGATACTTTATCTGGTAAAGTTATCCTTCAGATATGAAAGAGAGAGGCTGTCCCAGACTGGAAAAAAAAAAACGTTCACCATCACTTCACCTGCCTTATTAAGAAATGATAAAAGCAGTTCCTCAGGCTGAAATGAAAAGACATTACTTGCTTATGTAATAGTAAATGCAAGTGCACGTGGTCCCTGAATTACAGTGATATGAAACACAATTCATATGCAGTAGAAACTGTACATTGAATTCCGATTTTTAGTCTTTTCCGTCAGCCATGCAGTTGTGAGGGTGAACGGCCAACACACTTAAAACCATTCTGTACCTATACAATCATTCAGTTTTCTACTTTCAGTATGGTATTCAATAAGCTGTCTGAGATAGTCAACACATTGTAAAATAGGCTTTGTGTTAGATTATTCTACCCAGCTGTAGGCTAATCTAACTATTCTGCACATGTTGAAGCAAAGCTTTATTAAGTTATGATGTCTGGTCCATTAGCTGTATTAAGTACATTTTCTTTTTTTTTTTAAGATTTTATTTATTTATTTGACACACAGAGATCAGATCACAAGTAGGCAGAGAGAGAGGAGGAAACAGGCTCCCCACTGAGCGGGGAGCCCGATGCGGGCCTCGATCCCAGGACCCTGAGATCATGACCTGAGTCGAAAGCAGAGGCTTTAACCCACTGAGCCACCCAGGCGCCCTTAAGTACATTTTCTATTTAGGATCTTTTCATCTTTAAAGGGGACTGTGTCCTAATAAGCCTATTTTAAATAGAGGAAGCTCTCTACTCAGTACTCCAATGAAGGTAAAGAATTAGCAATCTAAGTTAAACTATAATTTTGTAGAAGGATGTGTTAATCATATTACTATAATGTCTTCCCATGTTCAAAATATAAAAAGAGGCAAATTATGACCTCAAAAATGTAAAAGTTTAACAGTATGTGAATGGAAACTGTATAAACAAATGAAATAAATCTAGAGTCATACACAGAAAGGGAGACAGAGCCAAACTCTATGAAAAGCCACCATTCTCCAAGGGTAGACAGAAACAGTGGGAATAAGAAACCAACGAGGTACAAAACAGCCAGAAAGCCAACAGTAAGATGGCAATAGTAGGTCCTTACATACTAATAATCCCTCTCAACATATATGAAATTGAATTCGCTAATCAAAAGGCACTGAGTGGCTGAAAGGATAAAAAGGAAAAAAAGACCTACTCTATATTGCCTTTTAGAAACTCATTTTATGTATACAGCACACACAGATTCCATCTAAAGGGATGAAAGATGATATTCCCAAAGAAAGAAGCCATAGCTCTATTTAAATTAGGTATTTGGCTTGAAGTGTACTTTGTCTATCAAGACATTATAACACATAGATCAATGCATCCAAAAGATACCGTAATTGTAAATCTATAGATTCCCAACACTGGAGCACAAAAATACACAACAAAGTAACTGTAGAGGATTTCAGTACCCCACTGACCACAATGGATATTGTGCAGTCAGAAAACCAACAAGGAAACATTGGAATTGAACTACACTTTAGACCAAATGGACTAAACAGCCATATATAACAGATTCCATGTTCCTGTAAAGGGAACACGGAATGTAAGACAGATCATATGATAGAGCACCAAGCACCTGTCAGGAAATTTAAAATTGCCATCCTACCACCTATCTTTGCAACAAGAGGAAAGCTGGATGTTATACAAATATGGAGAAACAAATAATACCATTCTGAACAACCAATGGGTCAAAGAAAAAGTCAAAAGGGAAAAATTATGTTAAAACAAAGAAAAATATAAACAACATACCGAATCTAATGGGATACAGCAAAAGCAGTTCCGAAAGGAAAGTTTATTGTGATAAATGCATGCACTAAGATATTAGAGATCTCAGGTACATAACTTCATGTCCCAATTATAAAAAGAGAACAAATTAGGCCCTAAGGTAGCATAAAAATGGAAATAATAAAGATCACAGCATAAATAAATGAAATAAAGAGCACACAACCAGTAACTTGATCCATTCTGGTTTTCCAGAAGATAAAATTGGCAAACCTACAGCCAGACTAAGAAGACTCAAATCACAAATTAAAAAACAGACTTTACAATTGATACTATAGAAATACATAGCATGTAATTGTTCACAATAGTTTCTTATGGTCCTAACAAATTAGATGGCCTAGAAGAAATGAATAAATTTCTAGAAACACAAAAGCTACCCCGACCGCTTCCTAGAAATACAAATTCTGAATAGACCAGTAACGAGTAAGAGTGAATCAGTGGTCAAAAACTTCCCAACACGGAACATCACAGGATCAGATGGGTTCATTGGTGAATTCTACCAAACATTAAAAGAAAAATTAACACCTATCCTTCTCAAACTCTTCCAAAGAATTAAGGATAAGGAAGTACTTACAAGCTGTATCCTGATACCAGATAAAGGCACTAGAAGAAAACTACAGACCAATATTCCTAGTGAATATAGAAGAAAAAATCTGAACAAAATATTAGCAAACCAAATTCAAACACATATAAAAAGGATTATACACAAGACCATGTAAAATGTATTCCTATGATGCAAGGGTATTTCAACATACATAAATGTAATATATTAATGAAAGAGAAAAATCCTATGATCATTTCAATAGCTACAGAAAAACATTGGCTGTATACGGTAAGTTTTTATTTATTAATTTTAGAGAGAGTGAGTGCGCAGGGGGAGGAGCAGTGGGTAAGAGGGAATTCTCAAGAAGACTCCCCACAGAGCACGGAGCCCAACATGGGGCCCCATCCCAGGATCCTGAGATCATGACCTGAGCAGAAATCCAGATTCTGTAGCTTTACTGACTAAGGCACCCCTACATCCCAACATCATCTTTGAATGATAAAAACCCTCAGCATATCAGATATAGAAGGAATAGACATCAATATACTCAAGACCATATAGATAAGACTCCCACAGCAAACATTATACTCAATGGAAAAATACTGAAAACTTTACCTCTAAAATCGGGAATAAGACAAGGATGCTCACTATCACTACTTTTATTCAATGTAGTACTGGAAGCTCTAGGTAGAGCCACTGAGCAAGACAGACAAAATGAATACAGACAAGGAGGAGTTTAAACTCACTTTTTGCAGATGATGTGATTCTGTGTAATTTTTTTTAAAGATTTTATTTATTTATTTGACAGAGACCCAGCAAGAGAGGGAACACAAGCAGGGGGAGTGGGAGAGGGAGAAGCAGGCTCCCCTCTGAGCTGGGAGCCTGGGGCAGGGCTTGATCCCAGGACGCAGGGATCATGACCTGAGCTGAAAGCAGACACTTAACGACTGAGCCACACAGGCGCCCCTGATTCTGTGTATAGAAAACCCAGAAGACAACCAAATCAAGTGTTGGAACTAACCATACATAAAGTAATTTAATTTCTATATCGTAAGCATGAAACATCTAAAGAAGAAATAAATACTATTCCATTCACAATAGAATCAAAACCAAATACTTAGATGTAAATTTAAGCAAGAAGTGACAGATTTTTATGGTGTATACTGTTAAGACTTGACTGAAAGAAACTGAAGACACAAAAACATCCCTTGTTCGTGGACAGAAAGAACTAATATTGTTAAAGTGTCCATAACACACACAACCATCTATATAGATTTAACACAGTCTGGATCAGAATACCAAGGGCATTCTTTCTATTTCTGTACAAAGAAGTCCTACAATTTGTACAGAAGCCCAGAAAAACCCCAATAGCCAAAGCAATCTTGAGGAAAAAGCTAGAGATAGCCACACTTTGATTTCAAACTATACTATAAAGCTACATTGTAACACCATATGGCACAAAAATAGACACACAGACCAAAGAGGCCATAGTTACCTGCCTGCTTCTGGGGTGAACTAATACTTGACAAGGGAACCAAGAGCACCCAGTGGGGAGTCAACAAACGGTGTTAGGGAAACTGGATAAGCACATGGAGAGCAATGTACTTGGACGCCAACTTGCAGGACTCACAAAAATTAACTGGATATTGATGTAAGGTTTAAACATGAGACTTGGTACTACAAAACTCCTACAAGAAAATGTATGAAAGATGTTCCTTGACATTGGTCTTGGCAATAATTTTTTTTGATAGTACATCCAAAAGCATAAACAATAAAAGCAAAATCTGAGAAATTAGACTACATCAAATGAAAGCTTTTGCACAAATAAAATGAAAATGCAAACTGCAGAATAGTAGATTTTTGCAAGCCATGTTATCAACAAGGGGGTGACTATACCAAACATATAAAGATGTCATACAATTCAATAACTAAAACTGTGATTTAAAAAATCAGCATAAGAACTAAATAGACATTTTCCCAAAGACCTCCAAACACCAGACACCTGAAAACAGGCTCAACATCCCTTATCATCAGGCACCTGGGTGGCTCAGTGGGTTAAATCGTCTGCCTTTGGCTCAGGTGATGATCTCAGGGTCCTGAGATTGAGCCCCACAGCTCGAGTTTCCTCCTACCTCTCTGCCTACTAGTGATCTCTCTGTCAAATAAAATATATATATATATATATATATTATATATATATACACAAACATACATATAAAGNCCTGAGATTGAGCCCCACAGCTCGAGTTTCCTCCTACCTCTCTGCCTACTAGTGATCTCTCTCTCTGTCAAATAAAAAAAATATATATATATATATTATATATATATATACACACACATACATATAAATTAATTTTGAAAAATTCTCAGCTATTATAAGTACCGCGCGCTAACCGATTGCGCCACTGGAGCTCCTATTCTCAGCTATTATGACCTCAGATATTTCTCTTGCTTTTTCTCTTTATTAACATTTTTAATTCTTTGTTTTTGCATTTCAGTTTGGAAAGCTTACACTGACATGTGTTGAAGGTTAATGATTTTTTTTAGTTTGTCCATCCTACTGATATGTCAGCAAATGCAGTCTTCAATTCTAATAGTGTTGATTCTAACATTTCATTTTGATGTTTACTTACAGTTTTTATTTATCTGCTTACATTATCTATCTTAAATGTTATCTACATTTTCCATTATAAATCTTTACATATTAATCATAGCTACTTTATTCAGTTAGTTAATTTCAGGAGTAGAATTTAGTGATTCATCACTCACCCACAGCAGGGCTTATCGCAAGTACCCTCCCTAATCCCCATCATCCATTTAGCCCATCCCCTGCCCACCTCCCCTCCAGGGACCCTCAGTTTGTTCTCTCTACTCAGGAGTCTGTTTTATGGTTTGCCTTTCTCATTCTCCCCCCCCCCCATACGTTATCTGTTTTGTTTCTTAAGTTCCACATATAAGTGAAATTATATGCTATTGTCTTTCTCTGACTGATTTATTTCACTTAGCATAATATACTCTAGCTCCATCCATGTCATTGCAAATGACAAGATTTCATTTTTTTAATGGCTGAATAATTTTCCATTGTGTGTGTATCTGTATGTCACAACTTCTTTATCCATTCGTCAATTGATGGACATTTGGGCACTTTCCATAGTTTGGCTATTGTTGATAATGCCGCTATAAATATTGGGGTGCATGTGTCCCTTTTACTCAGTACTTTTGTATTCTTTGGGTGAATACCTAGTAGTGCAATTGCTGGATCATAGAGTAGTTCTATTTTTAACTTTTTGAGGAACCTCCATACTCTTTCCCACAGTGGCTACACCAGTTTACATTCCCCCTTTCTCAGCATCCTTGCCAAAATATCTATCTATCTATCTATATATATATCCCTAATCGTCAGGGAAATACAAATTAAAATCATACTGAGTTGTCACCTCACACCTGTTAGTGTGGTTATCAAGAACACACAAGATAACAAGTGCTGGTGAGAATATGGAGAGAAGGGAACTGTTGTACACCATTGGTGGGAATGTCAGTTGGTGCAGCTTCTAGGAAAACAGTATTGATTTCCTCAAACTTAAAAGCAGAACTACCATATGATCTAGCAATACTGACTTGAAAAGTTAAAAGGGCTCCATACAGCATTTTTTTGTTGTTTTTTTAAATTTATTTTTATCATTATTATTATTTGCCACAGCATACAGCATTGTTTACTGGAACCAAGACAGGGAAATAACTGAAGTGTCTAACGAGAGACAAAGGAATAAATAAATAAATAAATAAATAAATAAATAAAAAGGGCGCCTGGGTGGCTCAGTGGGTTAAAGCCTCTGCTTTCGGCTCAGGTCATGATCTCAGCGTCCTGGGATCCAGGCCCGCATCCGGCTCTCTGCTCAGCAGGGAGCCTGCTTCCTCCTCTCCCTGTCTCTCTGCCTGCCTCTCTGCCAACTTGTAATCTCTCTCTGTGTCAAATAAATAAATAAAATCTTAAAAAAAGAAAGTGTGTGTGTGTATCTTGTTCAGCCATGAGAAGGGAAAATATCTCACCACGTCCAAAAACACAGACAGACCTTGAGCACATTTTTCTAAGTGAAATAACTCAGAGAAAAATAAGTACTGTATGATGTCACTTATATGTGGAAATTTAAACAGTGAAACTTATAAAAAGAATAAATGATGGGGTGCCTGAGTGGCTCAGTGGGCTAAAGCCTCTGCCTTCGGCTCAGGCCATGATCTCAGGGTCCTGGGATCGAGGCCCGCATCAGTCTCCCTGCTCAGTGGGGAGCCTGCTTTCCCCTCTCTCTATGCCTGCCTTTCTTCCTATTTGTGATCTCTCTCTCTGTCAAAAAAAGAATAAATGATGGTTACTAGGAGGTGAGGTATAGAGAGACAGGATACATGTTAAAAGTAAAAACTTGGAACAAGTAATAAATAAGCCCAATAGAGCTAATGCACACTATAATGCACATAGGCAACAATATTACACTCCAATCATCAAACTTTCTAAGAAACTATGACTTAATTATTCCTAGTACTAAAGAGAATGTGATGTGATAGAGCTACTAATTATTTTTATAATGGTTATCATTACAATATATAAATGTATCAAATTAACATACTGTATACCTTACAGTGATAAAGCTACTAATGTGATAGAGCTACTAATTATTTTGATAATAGTAATCATTACAATATATAAATGTATCAAATTAACATACTGTATACCTTAAAAGTACACGTTATGTCAAATATATTTCAATTAAAAACACGCACTTAAAAATCAAAATATAGTAAAAGAAACAAGGATATTTAGAAGATGCACTAGAAAACAACTAACACAAATTTTAAATTGCTAGCTAAAGGAACAGAAAAGACCTAAGATACACAATGAATAGTAAAACAGCAGATGTAAATCCTGTATTATCAATACTAAACACCAATGTCACAAAAACTATGCTATCTACAAGATAAACCAATTCTAAGAATCAAAATCACAGAAAGGTTTCGAGTAAAGGGGAAAAAAGTGCGATAGTATGATGCAGTAAGCAAAATAAGTTTAGAGTGTCTAATAATATCATACAATTACATTTCGACACAAAAATTGTTACTAGAAACAAGGACATTTTATGGTAAAAGCAATGCTACACCGTATATTTGGAAGTTGCTAAGAGAGTAGATCTTAAAAAGTTACTACGCATACAAAAATTTAATTCAATACTGGTGAAGGTTACCTAGACTTATTGAGGTGACCAATATGGTGCCCACCTGAAACTAATGTCCTGTTCATTGTATCTCAGGATAAATAGACATTTCAAAAATACTAATGTGGGCTTTAAATACCTCAGTTTCAATAGTTTTTAGAACAGGTAGTAGGACAGCAGGGAAGTTACACTCTTGAGCAACAGTATAAACCAAGTTGACTTAAATTAACATCAATTGAGTACTCCACACAAAAACAGGATATTTTCTCATTCACATGGAACATTGTTTAGATTATACAATGTGCTGTAACAAAATCCTCAATAAATCCAAAAGGAATGACAATATAGAAGGGATATTCTCTAACCACAATGTAATCAAAATAAAAATAACAGTAAAAAATTTGAAGACCTATAAATGTAGGGAAAATGAAATAACATTTATAAATAATCAATGAATCAAAGAATAAAGCAAAGGGAAATTAGAAAAAAAA